>JAJJMC010033083.1:371923-610771 GCA_023531435.1 Papaver californicum | reverse complement strand
TAAATTCAGTCTTCACAAGTTCGAGAGAACGACACTCTATTTACCACAATCTAAAATTACATCAGAGCTTCCTTCTGTCGTGACCGATCCATATATTCTCGAAGTGTCATCTTAGATGACGTCTCCTCAGAAGGAGTCATCATCCTCGAAAAAGTACCTGAAAATAGATACTATAACACAAAACGAGTCAAATAGAACTAAAAATCATCAAATAAAAATAAAAATAAAAATAAATATATCCAAAATAAAATAAAAACCTAAACTACGATTAGAAAATCAAAAATACTAATTACAATTTTCCACAACCGCTCCCCGGCAGCGGCGCCAAAAATTGATGGGATTTTAGATTACCCTATATAAATAACCGCAATCCCATGGCGTCTAACTAGTAGACAACGACAAGTACGGGTCGAACCCACAGGGAGCGAGAAAATATTGCGATAAATATATCTAATCAACTAACCTGAAACAATATTTATGGATTTTTATATTAATGAATAAACTAATAAAACAAACTAAATTAATGAAAATAATTAAGCAGAGAGAGTCGGTAACCAGGGTTTTCAGTATCCACAACTATTTCTATCTAATTACTAAAGTGAAACTTAACTCATGAATATTTAGAGTTGCAAATATCACCGGGACGCCCTAAACACGGTGCATCAAAAAGCCCTAGTCTCAAGCATGCACCATAAAATTGCGTTAGCGAGAAAATCGTATGAAACTAATTATAGTTCCACAAATAATACCTGCCTATTCTAAGCATACCCCATCAAAGGATTTAACCCAAGCATGAAATATCAAATAAGTAGGCAAATATATCTACAACGAGTAGATTTTCAAAATAACAACTGTATACCAGAAAATGGAACATCAAAACCTTACGCCAAGCATGTACCATAAACGACATCACAATTGTTTAATAAAATTCATTAAATCAAAATCATAGAGTTAATTTATTCAAATCATTATGGTCTGTATCAAATATTTTATTTAATTGATCTAAAACTATAAGTGGTTTCAACATTAAACCCTAGCTACAAATTAATTAAAACATAAAGATGGATTTCTTAAAACCCATAAAATATATTAAACAAAGTAGAGGGAAAGAATTAAACCCAAAAATCAGATTGTCTTGTTCTTCTCTTTCTTCCTGTACGGCAGCCTCCGTCTGCTACTGCGTCCGCCTCCTAAAAACGACTCTTATACGCTCCAGAAGAGAAAACTCCTCCGTACACAGCCTATGTACAAAAACAGAACTCTCCGAACTCCCCCTCTATCGTACAACCTCCTTCTGTTTTATACCTCACCTCCGAGAAAACTTAATCCCAATCTAAAAGCAAAAACATCACCATCCAATAGGAATATGCCATATGTTTAATGTTACGAGTTCTTCCAATGAAAGCGTGTCGTGTCATCCTCTCCAGTTTTATCCCTTCACGTGTTGTTCGTCAGTCAACAAGCTTCACACTACAAGACCTAGCAGCCTTGTTCCCACCATCCTACTCTCTATCGTGCATACCTGATACCCCTCATTTTGTGTCACGTCTCCATCACTTCCTTGTACTTGAACTGACGCCACACTTACAGGCTACACAACTATCCTTTATTTCCACTAGCCTAGGTACTGTCTCCTTCTATCCTACGCCTAAAACCTAGCAGCTCCAACACGTCCTCTTCAACATCTAGCAAACTCTTGTCCCTGATCACCGACTCATTTAAGCACTCAACTCATTATCTTTAACGTTTGTACATAACTTTTCTATATGCCAAAAGCACACATATGATATACACACATGCATGACCAGCATTAAATCACATCACATGTTGACAAACTAAATATCTTTAGCTCTCGTATGGCAAACAAAGTTGTCATCCACCTTTCATACCCACGTAATAGAATGCCTCAAGTCTAGACTCCTTGGTCCGTTTAGCCGTATTTATTTGTAACTTCGGATTTTACGTAAACCACCTATTAGACGATAAAACAATAAAATTAGTATACAATTAAATACTAGCAAATATAAATTAAGAGGTAAATATGTATAAATTATGCTCGTATCAAAAACTTAGTCCAAAATTTTCACCAAACAATATGTTATATTTATCAAGTTCTTGATTTTTTACATTCAACCAAATTTCTGATACCTGCAAAGGTCAGTAAAATAAGTTTTCAATTCAGTGTTTGAGCTGGGTAATAATATGTTTCTATATGAACTTTCAAAACCTATGGTAAACTAGAAAGTTATCTGTTTTGTGTATGGTATGTTAAAACTATGTGTAATATTTTCTTTCAATCAAATTATATTGCCAATTTATTAAGAATGATAAAACTTCTTGAAATACATAATTTATTATCTGATCTCTTTTAGAATAATGGAAAAGAAATCTCTACAACAACACAAGACTGAGCTAATAAGAAATCGCAACATCTCAGAAATATTTACATAAATGAGGACAGTGTCACATAGAAGCATGCAAGATCAAGAGGAAAATTCAGGAAATCAAGGCAGTAATGCTATAGGGGCTCAACAACAAAGGGAAATGGCGAGAGAGTTACAAGAGAAACAACCTAGTAATGATCACATAAATAATTCTGAAGGCCACACAACTAGTCGTTCATCTGAAGAAAAATCTCAAAACAGTATTGACCACATTCAACAATTAATGGAAGAAATGGATGAGATGCGCAAGGGACAACGAGCTTGTGCGGAACAAATTGCACTGTTGACCAGAGAAAAATCAAGCACTTAAAGAAAGAGTCCAGCATGGTGCGGAGCCATATACAACTAGAATACAGGGGCAAGAAGCAAGCTCCAGTAGAAGAAGAAGGGTGAAAATTAACAAAGATCAAAGGGTAATGGTGGTGGAACCCCTGCGCCAGAGGAATGAGCCAGACAGATACAATTTTGATGGATCAAGGTTACAGAATGACAGGTGGCAAAAATGTTATAAGGACATGGAACTAATGTGAGAAGAAATAAAGAATTTGAAGAATAAAGAAGGTGGAAGATTAGAAGAAGTGTTAAAAGAGGTAGACGAACACCATTGGCCCCACACTTGGCATACACATCAATACCGTATGAGTGTAGTATTCCTATTTTTGAATGCTACGATGGGACAAAAGACCCAACGACTCATTTGAAATATTACAATCGCACCATGACACGTTGGGAGCAAGATGACGTTGTTATGTGGCTGTTTTTTCCTTCGAGTTTGAAAGGAATATCTTTGGCGTGGTACGACAATTTACCCGAAAGGTCGGTGAATTCTTACACACACTTGACCCGCAAGTTCTTAGAAGCATATATGTACAACCGTCCCGCAGATGCGGGGATGGAAAAGCTATACTCACTTGCCTCATCAACAGAGGAAACCATCCGTGATTACACAGATCGATGGAAAACGATCTGTCAAGCAATTGGGGATGTAACCCCAGAAGTCGTCATCAATAGTTGTAAGTGGGGAATATCCAATCGAGAAAGTCAACTCTTTGTTGATATCCATAATATAAATCCAAAAGTAAAGGAGATCTCAGAGATATCATTGAAAAATGTGTAAGATTGTAGGATATTCAGAGGCAACATCCGAGAATAATATCTCAACAAGGAAATGCAAGGAGAGCCAATTTTATAGAACCATCATCCGGATCCGGGAAGAGGCTTGCGGGAAAAATTCCAAACAATGAATCAAAGCGAGCTAAGATAGATGATAGAAGAAGATTTATCCAACAATTTGAAGAGCGGATTTTTACCAACTCAACACTCCTTATTCAGAGATTTTGAATACAATAAAGAACATACAAGATTTTCAGTGGCCGCGATCAAAAGAGCAACAGCCCGAACATACACAGAATTCCAAGGAATATTATGAATACCATTGCTATCGGGGTCATTCCACAAACCGATGCAGGAATTTAATAATGCAAGTACAAAGGTTGATCGATGCGGGGGAGTTAAAGGAATTCATTCAATCAACTGATCCCCTACCAAGGTCTAATAAGGGAAAAGCTGTTAATATTCCTCAAAATAACCAAACTATAAACATGATCGTGTATTCTGAATCAGGTCAATCGTCCATGAGTGCGGCCATCAATAAAAGCTACATAAAAGTGTTCGTAGTCATGAAGTGTTCAAGGTTGCAGGAAGAGTTACTGAAATATGGGAAGAATGGATGGCATCCCCGATAACTTTTTCTGCGGACGAGGTGGACCAAGAGATTTAAATGCACAATGATCCTTTAGTACTTACACTGCCAGTATCCGGATGGAATGTAAGGAAGATCCTTATGGATGGCGGTAGTTCTCTTAATGTTTTGTTTTATGATACCTTTCAGAAGATGGGGTTAAAAGATGATCAGCTAATGCCTTCATGCTACACAATTTATGGGTTTGACGGATTAGCTTCAAAACCGAAGGGGGAAATCTTGCTTGACGTTGCAGCGGGCCCGATAAGTATTCTGACAAAATTCAGTGTAGTGGAGGCTCCATCTCCATACAACGCTATCATCGGAATACATTGGGTTCATCATTTGAAAGGGGTAACTTCAACGTATCACCAGTACTTGTGGTTTCCAACACCGCAAGGGGAAATGGAGATAAGAGGAGATCAAAATGAGGCAAAATCTTGCATCTTAGCATAAGTCCGCATGAATGAAGAGCGGCAACAGTATAAACAAAATAAGAAAAAAGAACGCAAGACGAAGGCTAAAGAAGATACCTTCAACCAATATATGATTAAGACTGTGGGAAGTAAAGCAATAGATGAAGTAACAGAAGGGAGTACCATAAAGGAGACCATGCCAAAGATTGATGAAGATAGTCTTCCAGCATAGCAATCAAAGGGGGCTCCCACACTTTTAGAAGATCCCAAATCCACCTTTACTCCAATAGAGGAGACCAAAAATGTTAACATTGGAACGGAAGAGTTTCCCAAGTTGATAAAGATTGGAATGCTGATGGAGGCGGAAAAGAAGCAAAATTTGATCATACTACTTCGAGAATTTAGGACATATTTGCATGGAAGATGGAGAACATGCCAGGTATCAACCCAAACATTGTACAACATGAGTTACATATACACCCTGAAGCTACACCTTTTCGGCAACGCATACGTAAAGTTGCGCCCGAATATCATGTGTCAGTTGAAAAAGAATTAAAAAATCTCATGGATGTGGGATTCATCCGAGAGGTGCGGTACCCAACTTGGATTTTTAACATGGTGATTGTACCAAAAAAGGATTTCGGAGTTAGAATTTGCATAACTTCACCAATTTGAACAAAGCATGCCCGAAAGACAGTTATCCACTCCCCAGCATAGATCAGTTGGTGGACGCTGTTGAAGGTCATGAAGCCTTATCCTTTATGGACGGACAATCAGGATATAACCAGATCGCATTGGCTAAAGAAGATTAATAGCATATTGCGTTCTTTACTCCTCGCGGTTTGTACTGTTACACCAGGATGTCATTTGGGTTAAGAAATGCAGGAGCAACATATCAACGATTGGTTGACGCAATTTTTAAGCCGTGGATAGGCTATACCCTGAAAGTTTATGTGGATGATATTTTGGTAAAAAGTAAACTTTCAACAAATCATCTACAAGATTTGAAAGAAATATTTCAAGCTTTGCTGAAATACAAAATGAAGGTCAATCCTGACAAGTGCATTTTTGGGGTCACCTCAGGAAGGTTTCTGGGGTATTTGGTTACTAAAAAAGGAATTGAAGTTGATCCCGCAAAAGTTCAGGCAATAGTAGACATGCCATCTCCAAGGAACGTTAAAGAAGTGCAGAGACTAAATGGTTGTTTGGCCGCACTCAGCAGGTTTATCGCAAGATCATCGGAGAGATGCAAACCCTTTTTGATATTCTAAAAAAGAAAAATAAATTTGAATGGAATGAGAAATGTGAGCAAGCTTTCCAAAATATCAAGGTCTACCTCGCAACATTACCAGCACTGCAGAAGCCAAAACCTGAAGAAATCTGGCCTTATATATTGCGGCAACCGAAGACGCAGTAAGTGCGGTGTTAGTCCGGACCAATGAGAAGAGTGAAAAACCTGTGTATTATATCAGTAAGACTTTGAACCCCGCAGAAAGAATTTATACGGAAATTGAACAGTTAATCTTAGCACTGGTATTTGCTACCCAAAAATTACGTACGTATTTTTGACACATTATGTGCGGGTACCAAGCAAAGCACCAGTGGAGTCGGTACTGAAGAATGCAGGAAAAGTCGGAAGGATAGCAAAATAGAACGCACAACTCGAACAATTCAACATATTATTCGAATTACAAACTGCACAGAAGTCGCAAATATTGGATGATTTCCTTGCGGATTTTCCGTTGAACGATGATTTCGAAATTCAAGGTTTGCCCGGATTTGAAGATGATGACCCTCAGTATATCCTAGACTTTGTAAATCCCCAAATATGGGAGATATTTGTTGACGGGTCCAAAAACAAAGATGGTGCGGGAATTGGAATTGTGATTACAACACCTACGGGGGATCGAATAATACATTCATTCCGACTTGAGTTTGATGAGCATACAAATAATACATTGGAGGATGAGGCGTGGTTCATGCCCTTAGACTCATTATTGAATTGGGAATAAGCAATGTGCGACTCACGAGTGACTCACAATTAGTAATTCGACAGGTTGAATTAAAATATCAAGTGCATGATGAAGACCTAATAAAGTACAAAAATCTTGTGCAAAAATTGGCGCTTCAAGTTCCAAATCTAACTTTTCGACATCTGTCCAGAGATAAGAATCGCCATGCTGATGCATTGGCATTTATTTCTTCAATGGTAAAGGATCGAGATACATCAGCCGTAAAAATTGGGCGTATATATGAACCATCAATTAAGTTGCGGACAGTTGAAAATACGGAAGAAGAAATTGGGGAAGATATTGAAGATGCAGTTGTCTAAAATGATGTAAATTTCCCACAAAAAATAGAAAATAACCTAACTCGAGAAGATTGGAGAGTTTCAGTCCATCAATATTTGCAAGATGGGATATTACCAACAAATTCTAAAGAAGCAAGTAAGGTGCAATCAAAATCTACAAATTATCAGTTGCGGGATAGCATTCTTTACCGCAAGTCTTTTTTGGGACCGTTACTTCGATGTTTATCACAAAAGGAAGGGCTGTGAATTCTCAAAGATATACATTATGGAGATGCAGGAAATCATAGTGGAAGACGATCACTGGCATTAAAGGCAAAAACGCAAGGTTATTATTGGCCCTTTATGCATAAGGATGCGGAAAATATGGTGAAAAGGTGTCCCGCAACAGAACTTAATTCGGCCTCTTGCCATTTGCAAAATGGGGTATAGACATTGTTGGACCATTAGTGGAAGGTACTCGAAAAAGGAAGTACTTGATTGTGGCTACAGACTATTTCACTAACTGGATTGAGGCCAAAGCTCTTTCACACATTATAGATACCGATGTTTTCAAATTCTTGTTTGAGAATATAATCTGTAGATTTGGAATTCCGGCAGCCATAGTCTCAGATAACGGACAACAATTACAAGGGAAAAATATTGATATGCTCTTCGAAGCATTTAATATACAAAAGAATAAGTCTACTCCGCTCTATCCGCAAAGCAATGGATAAGATGAAGTAACAAATAAAACAATTGCCATGAATTTAAAGAAAACTCTTGATGGCCATTATAAACGGTGGTTTGAACAACTTCATAATACATTATGGTCATACCGCACTACAAGAAGGGAATCCACTGGAGAATCACCATTTCTTCTTACTTATGGAACAAAAGAAATCATTCAAACGGAAATCATTCTACCTACTATAAGAACAGAAGCATGAGAAAAGAATTTAAATTCATACCTAATGCTTGAAAAGTTGGATGACTTAACATAAAGAAGAGAAGTTACACTTCAAAAAATGGAAAATTATCAAAGAAGACTGGCAAGAGAGTACAATAAAAGAGTAAAGTTGCAGAATTTTGTGGAAGGACAGTATGTTTTGCGGCAAATCCCGGAATGCCAAAGAGATAAAACAACAGGAAAATTCGCACCAACATGGAGAGGCCCTTATATCATACAAGGCATTGCGGGACAAGGATCATATCACTTGCGGAATATGGATGGAGGAATTTTACAACATCCATGGAACGCCCAATATCTCAAACCATACTATCCTTGATCAATAATGCAATCGTGCAACAGTCTGCGTTCATAATAGGTAAAGTATATTAAATGCAATCTCTTTAAAAAGATCCAAATAAATGTATATAATTATAAGATTTTTCGCAACAGATACACCAGGTACTCTTCACTACAGGAAGCATTCGCAACCAGCAATAAAATTATACAACAACTCGGTTTCACATTAGGTAAACCAACAAATGTAACCTCTCTAAGAAAGTCCATATGAATGTCTATGAGTGTATGACCATTGGATCTTTTGCCAATATGGGTGCCTAACGTGATATTGATTGTTGTATCTTTCTCCGTTTTAGGAGGCTTTCGGGACCGCATCCTAATTTCCTCCTTGCACGAGTGAAGTTAGACATGTGTTACACTTACAATATACCATAAGGTACAAAATTTCCTTGTGGATAAATAGATCACACACATACAATGAACTAACAATCAATGTACATTCAAAATCTGTTTTGCATGGATAAAGTTACAAAGAAATATGGAAACACAGTAACTATTAAAAGATGAAGAGCGGAACAACAGTAAAGAAAGTTAAGGAGTATATCTGGGACATCTCTGCGCTTGTAAACCTTTGTAAATCCATCATCTTTTACTTTGTCGAGAGTGTTATTGACCGTTTTTGCAATTTTAGCTTTAGCTTCGACTCTTAACCATTCAATATAAGCTTTTCTATTTTTAATCTCCATTTTAAATTGATTTACTTCAGTTTCGCATGTATGGACTCTTCTTTGCAAAAAGTTTATTTTCCCTCTCTCAATAGCTAAATCTCGAACAAGGCTTTCATTCTTTGCAAACTCATGCTTTAGAGTCTCTTCAACACTTTTAGCTTTAGAAGATAAAAGCTTAAGTTGAGCTTACGCTTCATTGGACTTTGTGGAGGCAAGCTCAAGCTGAGTTTGTGCCTCATTAACTTTGGCAGAAGATAGCTCAAGTTGCTTATTGAGTTCTTCTATCCTAGTAGTTGCGGCACCAAGCTCTCCCTCAGCCTTAGCAGCTCTTTCTGTTGCGTACTTAAACTTTTCTTCAAAACCTGATATTAAAGTAATGAATTAATTAATGCGGGAATAATATTAAATTTTAAGCTTACGATCAAACAGGATACCTCTTGCGAGGGATTCAAACTCTACTAGTTCACGATCCATTGCATCTTTCGTAATATCAAGGAAATCATATTCTCCCGAAAGCTTGTTGTAATCGGCTTTGAGTCGTTCGAGATGTTGTTGACACTGAGTTAACTCTGCTTCATTATCCCGCAGACGATTCAACTTAGATGTGCATTTTTCCACTTTTTTGTGCAGCCGAAAAATATCGCTCTCGCGATGAAGAACAAAATCAGATAAGTTTAGAATCGTAGCTTGAGCATCCGAGAGGTCTTTTCCCTTAACATAAGCCTCTGAAGTAGAGTTGTCTCTGTCCTCTATGAGTTGAGCGATGTACGAAAAAAGTTGTGAATGATGATACGATCCGGAATGGGAAAATCCCGAAAGGATATTCCGCCGCTCCACACAAAGCTTGCGGTTCTCTTCTTCCAATTTTTCAGATATTGCCCGTGCTTCAGAACGCAACCTTTAGTCCACAGCAAAGTGGCATTCTCATTATTAACTTTTACATCATGATCTCTCAACTGTGTAATCCTATGCTGCATCCTAGATACAAGTTCTGAATCCCCCGCTGATCCCATAAAGTAGTTCAGAAAACAAAAGAAATAAAATAAGGAAAAAGTAACTGGAAGAAAGAATAAAACCTCGATTCTTAAGATTCAGCACTTTTTGGCGGAGCGCATCATTCTCCCACTTTAAATCTAAGGCATCATTTTCTACAGCTTTGAATTGGGACTCCATCATGGAGGACGGCGCCTTGTAGAATTGGTACGCAGTATGTACGTCGCTTTGACCCCGTCCAAGCTGCGGAATTAAAGCTATAATTAGAGCAGAAAATAAGAAGAAATTAAGAGGTAAAGAAACAATTATAATACTTGTAGAAGAGATTGTTGAGGGAAGGAATACACTTGTCCATCCGCAAGTGCCAGTGTTTCCGCAAGTGAAAAGGGTTCGATGATGCAGAATGAAGGATCAACAGCTTCACCTTGGTCTCTTAACCAAGCATCCCTGACCACATTGTATGGTACAGCTTCCATGGATTTGCGCAACCGGGAAACTGAAGAGTTATCGGATTTAACCGGTAGAGAGTTGAATGGAACGGACAGAAGATTCTTTGACATGAACCATCTGAAGGCTTCTTCTTCCTTATCCAAGAGATTAGAAGCCTCTGCAACCCCCCCCCCCCCCTCTTCTGATTGACTGCGGAAACTCCATGTTTCGCTGAATTCCATCAGCATCAACCCTGCCCGCAACATTAGCCCTGACAGAACCAGCCTATGCCATAGTGCTTGGGGGCACATTACTCGTTCTACTGGTACTTGCCAGCTCATCTGCTTCCGCAACATGTGCTTACAGATTCACTTCTGCTGAAGAAATTATGGGATCACCTTGAGTGTCACGATCCTCTTCATCAGTTGAATCATCTTCATCAGAAGCGGCTTCAAGCATCTCATCACCAGGCAAATGGAGGAATTGAAAGTAAAAAGAAGGATCGGGAGCGATAGCTTGGTGCGAGAAATCGTTGGCAGCATGTGAAATCTCTTCTGCAGCACCAGCATGTGGAATATGTTGATCCCTTTCTTGTCTTTTTACGGCAGAGCTTCCTTCACCCCTCAAGCGTGGACAATGAAGAGGAGAATCATGAATCTCTCCTTCTTCCCTATCTGAAGAAGCACGAGGTGTACCCTTCGCTTTCTTCCGACCCTATAGATGCACCGCAATACTTCATTAGATAAAATTCTAAAGCAATATAAGAAGTCATCGGATTAAAGTAATACCTTTTCTGGAAGGGGTGAGGCCTTGCGTTTTACCCCCGCATCATCTTGTGTATCTTCATCAACCGGCGACTCAGTCTCCAACTCAACTTGCGGCTATAAAAAGAAGAAGGAAATTTAATCGACAAATGGAAACTCTAATCATTAAGCAATATATAAAGCACAAAAAGAATGAGAAAAACTTTACGTACCTCAATGACAACCTAGAACTTGAAATCAGAAAAAATTTAATCGCCAAGGGCAATAACCGTTGAAATGAGTAAGAAGATCGTAAACTACGTTATCGGGAATGGACCCGAAAACCCATGGACCCTCAATAAGGAGAGGGGTGCAATACCATTTATAGTCATGATCTTCCCGGACTTTTTCCCTGAGAGGACACGTCGTCCCCAGAATATACTTCAGCTTCGCGTTGTCAATTTCCGCTAGCAAACGGAACCCCTCACCACCTTTTTGGTACGGGACAACACTCCACCTCTTGAAATTCTTTGCGGCAACATTGTCCGCATAAGTGGCATGGAAATTCTTCACTGTATAGTATTTGCTTAATGCAGGGTTCGGAACGTAACATGTAAACCTGGTTTTTCCTTGGCTACGCAAGCTGCATTCATCAAGTACTCGCCACCAATTTCCATTATATTGTGTGATAAACCATACTAAGCCTTGGTGGGATTGATTAGGCTGGCAAGAACTTCGAACTGATAAGAATTGTCCCTTTGGTATAAAGGAAGCTGGAAGCCCACATCTAAAGCTCTCGCAGGGATTAATAATCTTTCGTTGGTGTATTTAAAACCCTCTATCATTTCTAGGGAAATTTCATCGTCAGCGCAATCGTAAAAGGAGACTTTGAATCCATGAAGACCATGGATCCTTTTAAATTCTTCAAGATTCATAGACCTGAAGCTACAACTTTCATGAGCACGCTTATCTTTGGGAGTAGGATTATTCACTGTAGCACAGACACTTGCGGGCCTTAAAGGTTCCGAAGGATGACTCCTCGATACAGGATAACGAGATGGCTTCCTGAGTAAAAGTTGATCATCCTGATGAGAAGCATCACCAGTAACTTTGGCTTTACCTTTTCTAGCCATGATAAATTCTTATCTACACAGAAAAAAAAAAAAAAGTTTATCAAGATCACAAAACAAGAACAAAACAGAAAAGTTACAAAATAAAAGAACAACAAGAGGATCATTACATCAAGATGTAAATCAGCCACTCATTCTCTGATTAGGAAATATAAGAGATCATGATAAAACAACTAATCATCAAAAGAAAGATCAACAACCTTAAACTCATCATTCATCCATGCAAACAAACAGATAAAGACATCATCTACAATGATTAAAGTACAGATACAGAGACTGATAAACAAGCAAAAGAGTTACTTACAGTGAAGAAAAATAGGATTGATTGAAAAGCTAAAAAACTTGATCCCGATGCAAGAATCTTAGATCATAAAAGTTCAGGAGAATGAAAAGGTGTTGAAGAATCTTTGAAAAGCTCAAAGGAATGAAAAACACCAAAACTTTAAGAAGAACAAGACAAGAGGTATAAGAATGGAATGAAGAAAATAATTGATATTAAATAGGAGAAAACTGAAACTGTCGAGCTGTCAAAAACTGAAAAGAAATAAATTTCAGAGATTTGATTTCCTCGAAAAACACCAATTGACAAAAACGTGCAAAGGAAAGTTACTGCTAGCGGAAAAGCAAGAAAAAGTGTAACGTGGGAAAAGAAGTTATTTCAGGCGTGGGAAGTGGAAAGGTAACTATTATTTTTCCTTTTTTCAAATTTTTTTAACAACTGTCAATTCCAAAAAAAGGAAAAAGGGGGCAAATTTTGAGAGAATAAATTCTGAGGTACACGTGTGTAAAAACTATTGGGGAAGTAACGAGCTATGATGAGACGAGAAACACTGGAACAAAGTCTTTTGAAAGCGTTGAATTGACAGCTGCAAAATATTTAAAGTTTGAACCTGACAACATTAATGCATGACCAACACGTGGGTTGCGGGAAAGCAAAGTGCACTGATCAAGAAAGACGGCTTTAATTGCTCGACTGAAAACAGGTTGCGGGAAAGCCTGACACAATAAAGAGTAATAATGAATATTGATGCATGACTGACAAGTATCGACTTTACAAGCAGCGGAACGCAAATAACTAAAGCATGACGATTCACTTTAAAGAACTACGTGTCAAACATGCCATGATTCAAGTAAGATCGCAACAACCATCCCAATCCAAAAAACAATAACTTAATTACAAGACCGCAGAAGAACTGTGGGATAACCAGTAAGAAATTATAAGAAGCAAGCAGTACGCATGTTAAGATTTGTGGGAAGAGTAATTAGGCCTTGCGGAAACCGCAAATAAACTTTGCGGAACTATACATCGCAGCAAGAATGGATAAGAATAAATAGGTGGAAAGGAAGATTGACGGGACCTATCAATTTGGCTATAAATACCAAGCTCATAAACATGAGAAAGGGTTGGAAAATTTAAGGAAAAATTAGACTGAAGACATTGAAGTGATAGCAAAGAGCTTAGGTATGAAATTTATGTAATTGTTTAGTTCATTTGATTCATGATTAACATGATTATGATTTGTATGAATTCATCTCATTGGTATAGATTATTCCTCTTCTCTTTTCTTCTGTATTAATGGGAATATGATCATACTAATGAATCCAATTATTTTACTTTTGGATGTAGACAGTTTTACTGTTGAATCACATAAATCCTTGTGTCATTTCATTTATTTTGATTGTTTATCACCTTCAAAATGTTATTGTGGGACGATTTAAGATAAGGTATCGTATTTTAATGGATTTCAAACACTTTTGGTTGTGATCCCAAAATCACTATATTTTTAATAATCACATAAGTAGCATGCTGACCACCCACTCGAGTCTTTAAGATAATAAAAATATTTGGCTTGTAATGAGTAATTAAATCTCGAGCAAGACAAAAAAATAAGGGTTTAGATGCCCCTCTATAGTTCCACATCATTATTTTCATTGGAAATGAGTTGAATTGGGATGTTGTTGGGATCTCCATTGGAAAAGCAAGCCAATCTCTGTCTACTATCTTGTTCAATCTTTCTCTGCCTTTCATCATACTCTCCTCGCTTAGTCCTGCCCATATTGTATTCTTAAAGATTCTTTGTGAGGGATTGTTAGAGTCCCAACACATCATAATCTCCATCTCATCATAATCTCCATCTCGAACCGCAAGAGATCGCTTGGACCTCTTGCTAGGGCCGGAGTCTCAATTGTTAGGGGCAGAATTATCTCCAGCATACAATCTGCGTGCCATGTTGAGACGCATCTTTTCCCCGGTGGAGCTTGTACGATAATTTCGCAAACTATGTTGAGGAGTATTCGCCAGCGAAATTTGGAAAGATTGAGTTATGAAATTAGTAGACGAATTTCCTGTATGTACACCTCCTATTCCTCCACTTGTGGAGAAATCATGCAAAAAATCAGTTCTTGAAGTCATTGCAATTGGTGACGTTGTTCCCCCACTAATATATGGTACTTGGGTCCCCATTGTTTGATCTCGTGTTGAACTGCTATCGTTATCAAATCTTCTACAAACCATGTTTCCATTAAGAGCCTCAGTAAGCTATGTGAAAACATGTTCTGATTCTTCTGCATGTCCTCCATTTGATCCTCCTTTTCTGGAAATATTATATGCACTTCTGGTTGCTCCTCCATGACCCTTAGTATTAGAAGAAGAAGAGTCTTGAGGTTGTGAATGAAAAGAGTAAGTTCCAGTTTTGTTGAAGTTAACAACATCATTAGTTTGACCGTCAGCTGGGATTGTGCATGGAGCTTGCTTATACAAGGATCTAAGATTACCGGAAAGACCCTCCTGTGATTGATCCACCTCACCATTAGGCAGTGATCTCTGATTTTATTCAAGTCCCAATGGCGAGAATCATCATTACACTTTACAATAGGGGTTCCTTCAAGTGAATTTAAATTGGACGGAAGGACGACTCTCTGGGTATTAGAGCATCTGCAACCGTCGATCAAATGTGGGATCAAAGATTAAATTTGATCGATGATCGGTGAATTCGTCCCACAGCCATGCGATTAGATACAGGATTTAATCGATGAAAATCAATGTTCAGGATTAAAAGTGATCGCTGATCGACGAGTAAAAGTTATAGTCGAGCGAAACTCTACTGTCTCGCTTGTGAACAAACGACGGACCAACATTTCGCTTAAAAACACGGGCGAAGAGTTGACATTTCGCCAACTCAAGCGGGATACTAATGTTTCGCTTGCTGCGACGAGAACCCAGCAGCTCGCATACACATAAGAGAATAGCTGACATTTCTCCCAAAACTACTGAACACGGGCGAGAGTGCAAGGCGTCGCTTGGAGTTGGGCGAGATGCTAAGGCGTCGCTTGGAGTTGGGCGAGAGTGCAAGGCGTCGCTTGGAGTTGGGCGAGAGTGCAAGGCGTCGCTGAGTCCATAAATCAATTGACCGTTAATATGTTATCGTTGATATGTTACCGTTGGGTAGTATAACAACTATATTTTTACCCTATATATATGGGATACTAGACCAATGGAATTTTACTAAACTCATTCATTGTGTATTTGAAAATTCTAAAGTTCGTTCTTATTTAATAAGTTTGGAAATCGATTAGAATTATGGCGCCATCAAAACCAAGAGGTCCAAATTTTTCGTCTTTTGAAGATGTTACGATGTGTACAATTCATTTGTCAATTTCTCAAGATTGTAGCATTGGTACCGATCAATGTGAAGAACAATTATGGTCACGTATACTATGTCGGATGAAAGAAGTTATACCTTCTATGCCAGCACGTAGTTGGACCTCCCTTCAGAACGATTTCAAATTATAAGTAAAGATGTGGCGTTTATGTCTGCAAAGGAGGCTGAAGTAGAAAGGGAACATCATACCGTATGGGGCTCCGAAAATAAGGTAACTACTCATTTAATTATGCTTCATACATTAATCTATATGATTGTATATCCTTTAACAAATTGAATTGAAACACCAGATTGCAGAAGTACGTAGGCTTTTCAAGGAAGCGACTGGTCGAAGTTTTAAGCATTGAGATTGCTACACAGTTATGTTAGATAATATTAAATATTCCAGAAGGTCGACAGCTGTTTTCGATTCATCACAAGCAGAGTCTGATTACGACAACGAATCTCTGGACGTACAGGACACACCAGACTTAAGCCTAGATGGTCCCAGTGCCTATGAAGACCTTGGAGATATCCCTAACACATTAATCCGTCCGATGGGGAAAAAAGAGGCGAAACGACAGAAGACAAAGGGGAAGGCAAAATTTACTGAACAACAGGAAATGATGCAAAATGTTTATAAAGAGCAACAAAACTTCAACGCCAAATATACGGAACAAAGAGAAATGAAGATGGCACAAAGAGAATCTGAGTTTGCAGCAAAATTAGATTATTCAAAGGCAAATTTTGCAGCAACACAAGCTAGGCAAGAAGCAGAATAGAAATTTCGTATAATGACGAAGGATATCTCCCAAATGGATGATGTATCAAGACAGTACATCGAACTTAGGAAGGGATAAATTTTGAAGAAAAGATTAAACCAATCATAGAGGCCATTATTATTTACCATTGTCATATTAAGTTTGAATTTTGATGAATTTATTTAGAATTTTTAGTTAAGTTTTTAATCAATAAATTTTTATGTTTTTAACGTCTCCTAATTTAAATTAAAAATTAAATTTAGAATTGTTTTTTAAAATTACTTCATATACTAGATGGACTTGAAAGAACAATTAAAATATAACGCGACTAATAAGTAAAGATAAGATGACTCTCGCTTTAATCGCGGGTACACTAACAACAGATTTACCCCAAAAGCACATATAAAAGTTCACTCTTCCCCAACAGATGACCATATGTGTTCGATCAATTCATTTCTCAAACGAACCCCAGTTTGTTTATCGAATACTGCACGTCTGCGTTAGTCCTTTACCATTCTAGAAAGTTGAGCAGTGTTGTCCCTTGAAATAACAACTGAAGCACCGTGGTTGCGTTGCTCATACTCATGCGGCCAATCACCGGGTATACGTTCATCCTCCACTATCATATTATGTAGAATAATGACATTTTTCATTATATATGCTAACACGTCCAGATTCCACATTCGTGCGGGTTGTTTGATGATTGCAAATTGATTTCTTAGTACCCTGAACCCCCGTTCTACATCTTTTCGACAACCTTCCTGCATAGCTGAAAATTTCTGTTTCTTTTGGGAATATGGATGTTTAATTGTAGTCACAATAGTTGCTGTCTCTGGGTATATTCCATCCCCAAGATAATACCCCATATTGTATTGATTTCCATTGACTGAAAATTTTACTGTCGTTGCTTTACCGTTGATAAGCTTTTTGAAGATATACGAGCGGTTCATCACATTGATATCATTGTTTGAACCCGGCATACCAAAAAATGCATGCCAAAACCAAAGATCATACGACACCACTGCCTCCAGGATAATACCTTCGCTACCCTTGTACTCGGTATAAGCCCCTGATTCATCCGAAGGGCATTTGTCTCATTTCCAATGCATACAATCAACACTACCAAGCATCCCTGGAAATCCCCTTTTTTGGTTCTCATCAAGAAGGAGTTCAACATCACGCTGAGTTGGTGTCCGCAAATATTCATCCTCGTACAATTGGATTATCACCCTGCAAAATCTACGAGTTGCTTCCAAAACTGTAGTTTCCCCAATACGTAAATACTCATCGATTGCATCCGCCGCACATCCTTAAGCTAACACCACAAGCATCTCTTTTTTGAACAAAATAACCATTTACCGCCACAACATCACCCAAAATACGGTTGAATAATTCTCGACGCATTCTGAATCTTCTACGAAATACATTTGGCGGAAACGTCGGGTTTCTGCACAAATAATATCTCCATAGACCTTTGGCACCTACATCACGTTGTCTTGGTATTTTTGTACGTGTATGTGGAGCGTTCATATTTGAAACCATTAAACCAGCACTGACTGCTAGGTTATTACAGTTCAATGCAAGTGAACTTTCATCTGATGAGTAATAACTACTGTTATCATCATCGTCTAATGAAGCAGAAGATAAAGAAGTAAAAGAAACATAATGAGGAAAACTAGAAGAGAAACCATAGTTGTCTAATGTTATTTTGAGAGTTTGCCATTATTTTGTTTTTGCAAAATTTTGAGTAAGAGATAATGATATTCTTGGTTTGTATTGATGGAGAAGCCAGTGCGGTAATTTATAATAGAAGAGGAAAATTTAATATTGAATATTGATATGACTAGACCCGGTCCACATTTCAATGGAAAAATCAGCTTTGCACATTGTCAGAGATATTAATTGTAAGTTGACAAGGCAATGAAAGGAATTGACAATACACCGTCCACATTTCAATGCAAAAATCAGTTTTCAACATTGTCAGAGATATTTTTTGTAAGTTGACAAGGCAAAGAAAGGAATTGACAATTCATCGTCGACATTTCAATGAAAAAATCAGTTTTCAGCATTGTCAGAGATATTTATTGTAAGTTGACAAGGCAATGAAAGGAATTGACAATACACTATCCACATTTCAATGCAAAATCAGTTTTCAACATTGTCAGAGATATTTATTGTAAGTTGACAAGGCAATGCAAGGAATTGACAATATACGGTCACCACTTCACAGAAAAACACACTTTGAACATTGTCAGACATACTTAATTCAGGAACATCTACCGACTCGGGGACCATATATTCAGGTTCAGAATCCTCTGCGATTTTAGCTTTTCTGGTTTTCTTCTTTCTTCCAACCTATCTGGAAACAACATTGCTAGACATCTGGCCAAACAAAGAATAGAACATTGTCAAACGAAAGTATTTGAAAATTTCAAGGAAGATAAAGAGCAGCAACTTTAAGAATTAAAGACAGAAGTGGAAAACACTGCATCGTATTTAAAGAAAAGAATAGAAACCGTCATAATTTGAAAAGGTGATCATTAAGGCAAAGATTTGATTTCCTCGAAAAAAGGTAACTGACACAAACGTGATAATAAGAAGTTACTGCCTGCGAAAAGTTCGCATAACATGTGAAAAGAAGTAATGGTAAAGAAGAAGGCAATAATTGTTCTTCTACTTTTTCCAAAACCTTGGATCGACCGTTAAAAGTTTTTGAAAAAAGAAGAAGAAGGGGGCAAGTTGTTAGGAAATAAAAGGAGGACGACACGTGTAAAACGATTAAGGAAAGAAGCAGTGGTTCTAAGAATAACGAGAAGCACACAATCAAAGCCGTATGAAAGGATCGAAAAAGGCCAGATGTGAAAGACTGAATAAATCCCTGCATGATTGACACAGAAGATCGGGAAAGTAGTATCACACTGATCGAAACAGATAGCATTAAATGCTTATGGAACGGGAAAGTAAGAGTAATAATGAATCTGGAACGGGAAACTAAAGGCAATAATTACTTTTATTTACTTAAACCACATGGTTGACACATGTGATCGGGACAAAGATGATTCTCAAAGAACGAAGAGTACGTGTTAATCATACAAGGTAACGGACCAAAAAGTGAAGAGCATGACCTGTCAACCATACAATCATCCCGATCTAAAGATAATAAGGAGAACAAAAGAAGGTATCGGGAAAAGAGGGACCCATTAGATAATCTATAAATAGAAGAGATCATTCAACAAAGAGGGGGTCGGAAAATCGAAAGAAGAATAGGCTAAAGAAGAATAATCGGAGAAGAAAGAAAAGATCATTAGGTATGTATTCATTATGTAAGATATTGTTTAAAAGTTTCATTTTTGATGATTCATCTTCTAAACTTAAAAAGATTATGAATTAGATACTGTAATTGGATCAAATGTTTGATTTGTAAATAAATGGTTAATTGAAACTTTTCTAATTAATTGATTTTAAAGAGGATTCTGTGTATTAAAATGTTAGTTAAAATCTTTTTATTTACTGTATTTTATCGAATCATTGGTTGTTCATGTCAATGGGATTTTTGGCATAAACAATTTGGCGCTAGAAACAGGGAATGGGTTAAAGGATTTATCCTACCTGTTCATGAAAAATGGATTTTTCTGTTATATATGTATTTCAAAAGTAAAGAAATTTAGTATAAAGAATTTGATAGTTCTATGCAACATTCTGGCTTAAGTTAACCTTTGCTAACAAGTGATTTCTTTTGCATAATAACCTTTATGTGATATGCAAAAGGGAAATCATATGTCATTGTAAAGAAAAAGTTTTAAGTTTGAATGGATCTGTTTAAATTTTTGATTTCCTTTTATATGCATTTTAAAAGATTCATGGTAGATGATACAAATTATTTTATTAAAAGTATAGATAGATTTTTAGAAGGTCAGAAAACTAGTGTCTTTCTCTTTCTTTATTAAATAATTTGTTAAGAAATTATATGACTAACTTTTAAAAGATCATTAGAATTCAAGAAAAAAAAAGAAATAATCAAGAAACAAAGAATCTAGAAGAAATATGTCTCAAGAAGCAGGCTCTGGAAATCAAGACAGTAACGACAGACAAAGTTACAAACAAAGGAAAGAAGAGAGTGAGCCAGAACAACAACAGAGTGATTTAGGAAATTATACACCTATTCATGAATTAACACCAAATACCATTATTCAAAATCAGTCGTCACATCATGAGAATTCACGAAATGAAGTAAATCATCTTCAAAATCTGATGGAAGAAATGAATGAAATAAGAAGAGAACAAAGGGACAGTAATAATCGAATCGAATTATTAACCAGAGAAAATCAAGTTTTAAAAAATGCGATCCAACGCGAGGAAAGACTAGCTGCAACAGGGTCACGAAGTCAAGAAGCAATTTCTGGAAGGCGTGCACCCAGAAATGAAAAGGAAAAGAAAGATCAGAGAATGGTGTTAGCAGGATCATCATCCCGGGCTAGGAGGCAACGGGAAAATCAAGAAATTCAAAGTGCACAATGGCAAAAATGTATTGAAGCTATGGAGCAAATGAAAGAAGAGATAAAAGGGTTAAAAAATAAAGAAGGAGGAAGAATTGAAGAGGTGTTGAAAGAAGCCAAACGAACACCGCTGGCTCAACAGTTGACATGTGTTCCATTGCCAAGAGAATACAATATCCCTGTATTTGAATGTTATGATGGTACGAAGGACCCGACCTCACACTTAAAATATTATAATCGAGTGATGTCACGATGGCACGGACACGAAGCAAGACAGAAAAAGGTAAATTTGACCATTGAGCTGACGAGGGGCCTTTTTCAAGGAAATCAAGGTTCAATGGCTTGCCTTCTTAAGGAAGCCCAAATTAACCAACCATGCACGAAGCGAGATGGGCAAGATAGCTAGGTTCGACTCCCTAAGGAAGTCCGCTTGTCCGGGCATATAGCTCTTGAGTCCCTCTGGCAGGTTAATGTGCCGATGCTTTCCATCAAGTTTGAAAGGTTCAGCATTATTATGGTATGACAGATTGCCAGAAAGTTCCATTCAATGTTATTCACAATTAGTGAGGAAATTTCTCGAGGCATACATGTACAACAAGCCCGTTGATTCGGGAGTGGACAGACTATATTCCCTTACATCATGGCCAGAAGAGACGATTCGGTCATATACGCCCCGATGGCATACAATTTGTCAAGCAATTGGAGATGTAGATTCAAGTACAGGATCAATCATTATAAGTGGGGAATCGCTGATCGGAGATGTCAACTATTTATTGAAATTCATCGTAGCAATCCCAAAACTGAGGGACAACTCAGGGAAATAATAGAAACATGTGCAAGATTGCAAGATGTGCAAGAACAAGGTCCGAGAAGTAATTCACGAAATCAAAGAAACATAAAAAGGACAAATTCAATCGAAGTATCACAAGAACAAAAAAAAGAAATTCCCTCATAAATCTGAACCAAGAGAATCAAAGCGCCCACGGCAAGGGGATAACAAAAATTTTGTTCAGCGATTTCAAGAAAGAGTGTTCACAAAACTCAATATATCATATTCTGAATTATTCGAAATCATAAAAAATAAACCAGATTTTCATTGGCCACCATCAAGAGGCAATCAGCCTGAGTTCACACAACGTTCAAAAGATTACTGTGAGTACCACTGTTATAAAGGGCACACAACACATAATTGCAGGAATTTTATTATACTGGTACAAAGAATGATGCAGGAGAGTTGAAATAATTTATTCAAAGGCCCGAACCAATAGCAATACCAGACAAAGGCAAGGCAATGCGTATCTCGTATAACGAACACACCATTAATATGATATCATTTTCGGAAGAAAGAGATACAGATATGAACGCTGCAATCAATAAAAAGTTATGCAAGAGGATTTTCGGGACCATGAAATTTTTAAAATATCAGGAAGGATAACGGAAGCTTGGGAAGACTGGATGGCATCCCCTTTAACTTTCTCGGCACAGGAAGTAAATCAAGAAATTGAGATGCATAGTGATCCTTTGGTTCTTACATTGCTTATGTCAGGGTGGAATGTTAGAAAAATTCTTTTGGATGGGGGCAGTTCTTTAAATGTGTTGTTTTCATGATATATTTTGCAAAATGGGACTCAAAAAAGATCAGTTAATCCCGTCCCGATATGTTATTTATGGGTTCAATGGAATGGCTTCAAGACCCGAAGGAGATATTGATCTGGAAGTATCTGATGGACCAATTAACATCTTGACAAGATTCAGCGTAGTGGATGCTCCATCACCGTACAATGTAATAATCGGGAGACGATGGGTACACCAGCTGAAAGGTGTAATTTTAACTTATCATCAATACTTGCGGTTCCAAACACCGCAATGAGAAATGAAGATCAAGGGAGATCAAGATGATGCAAAGTTTTGTATAATAGCAGAAGTAAGAATGAATGAAGAACGGGAACAACAACAGCAGGAAAGGAAGAAAGACCGCAAAATCAAAGCAAAGGAAGAGGAGATAAATCAATAATTGAAAAGAAACATCGAACAAAAAGCAACAAATGACTTAGGAGAAAGCAGTAAGAATCAAGAAAATTCAACAAATCGGGAATTCGAAGGATCCTCATAGCAATTAAAGGGAACTCCAAATTCGATCGGAAATCCTAAACCAATTTTCACTCCTGTAGAAGAAACTAAAATTATAAATATTGGAAATACAGAATTGCCTAAACAAGTGCGAATTGGAACATTGATGAAAGAATACATGTAGCAAAGTTTAATCAAGCTACTTCGTGATTTTATAGATATATTTGCATGGAAGATGGAAGACATGCCCGGGATAGATCCAAATATTGTACAACATGAATTACAAATACGTCCTGATACTATACCTTTTCGACAACGGATAAAAAAGGTTGCACCGGAGTATCATGATCCAGTAGAAAAAGAATTAGCAAAGCTTTTAAATGCAGGATTCATTCGTGAAGTACGATATCCAACGTGGATTTCTAATATGGTGATCGTTCCAAAAAGAACGGTGGAGTAAGAATCTGTATAGACTTCACTAATTTAAATAAGGCATGTCCGAAAGATAGTTATCCACTTCCCAACATTGATCAGTTGGTAGATGATGTAGAAGGCCATGAGGTATTATCCTTTATGGATGGTCAGTCGGGATACAACCAGATTGCACTTGCAGAAGCTGATCAAGAACACACGGCATTCTTCACTCCACGGGGGTTGTGTTGCTATACCAGGATGCCGTTTGGATTACGAAACGCGGGAGCAAGATGAAAGTTAATCCGGAGAAGTGTATTTTTGGTGTTACTTCGGGACGTTTTTTGGGTTACTTGGTTATAAAAAATGGAATTGAAGTTGATCCAGCAAAAATTCAAGCAATAACAGATATGCCATCACCCAACAGCATAAAAAGTGTACAGAAATTAAATGGATGTTTGGCTGCTTTAAGCAGATTTATTGCCAGATCATTAAAACGGTGCAAACCCTTTTTTGATATACTCAAGAAGAAAAATAAATTTGATTGGAACGATCGATGTGAACAAGCTTTCCAAAACATAAAAATGCATCTGGCTACATTGCCAGCATTACAGAAACCGGAACCTGAAGAAATATTAACTTTCTACAGCGGCAACGGAAGATGCAATCAGCGCAGTGATGGTACGTACTAATGAGAAAATAGAAAAACCAATATATTACATCAGCAAAACCCTTAATTCAGCAGAAAGAAATTACACTAAAATCGAATAACTCATTTTATCATTGGTCTTTGCCACTCAGAAGTTACGTACTTATTTTCTCACACAATATGTTCGTGTCCCGAGCAAGGCACCTTTACAATCAGTATTAAAGAATACAGGAAAAGTAGGAAGGATCGCAAAATGGAACGTCCAGCTAGAACAATTCAACATCATTTATGAGTTGCAAACCGCACAAAAATCTCAAGTTTTAGCTGACTTCCTTGCGGATTTCCCGATTGAAGAAGAATATGAAATTCAAGGTCAGATAGGTGGAAAAAAAGAAATTAACTTATTTAAACTTTTTCACTAAAATTTTCATCACTTTAATAATTTATTTTTTATCTATGTTAAAGGATTACCAAGATGCGAGGAAGAGGACCCACAAGATATTCTGAACTCAACAAATTCTCAAAGGTGGGAAGTCTTTATTGATGGGTCCCGAAATAAGGAAGGAGCAGGAATTGGCATTGTGATTACTGCACCAATGGGAGGACGAATGACACATTCATTCCGTCTTGAGTTTGAAGAACATACAAACAACATAGTAGAAAATGAAGTTGTGGTTCATGCTCTAAAACTCATCATCGAGCTAGGAATCAGCAATGTTCGACTCAAAGTGATTCACAGTTGGTAATTCGACAAGTCGAATTAAAATATCAAACACTTGATGAAGATTTAGTACAATATAAAAACCTTTTTCAAATCTTAGCAAATCAAATCCCAAACATTATTTTTCGGCATCTGTCCCGAGACAAAAATAAACATACTGATGCACTGGCATTCATTTCCTCCATGGTAAACGATCCTAATATCACAGCTATAAAAGTCGGAAGAATATATGAACCATCTATCCAGATAAAAGCACTTCATAACATGGAAGGAGATGTGATAGAAGAAATTAATGATCCCGCAATACAAAATGCCACGTCTATGCCTCAACAAGTAGATGATCAACAAATGAACCAGATTGGAGGATTTCGATTCATCAATATCTACAAGATAAAATATTGCCTTCAAATTCTAAAGAAGCAAAAAAAAATTCAACTCAAATCGGATAATTACCAGCTTCGGGATGGAATTTTGTATCGTAAATCATTCCTCGGGCCATTATTCTGCTTATCACAAAAGGAAGGATTACGGATACTCAAAGAAATACATTATGGAGATGCGGGAAACCACAGTGGAAGGCGTTTACTCGCATTAAAAGCTAAAACCCAAGGTTATTATTGGATATCCATGCTTAAGGACTCAGAAAACATGGTACGAAGGTGTGAAGAATGTCAACGATTCGCAAAGAAAATCAAAGCACCTGCCACAGAGCTTAATTTTATAATCATTCCATGGCCATTTGCGAAATGGGGGGTAGATATTGTTGGTCCGTTAGTTGAAGGGACCAAAAAGAGAAAATATTTAATAGTGGCCATCGATTATTTTACCAAGTGGCTAGAAGCTAAAGCATTAGCTCGGATCAGAGACATCGATGTGTTCACATTTTTATTTGAAAATATCATCTGCAGATTTGGGATTCCAGCAGCCATAGTTTCTGATAATGGAAAGCAATTTCAAGGAAAGAACATTGATATGTTATTTGAAGCATTTAACATTCAGAAACACAAGTCCACACCATTCTATCCTCAGAGTAATGGACAAGCTGAATCCACAAATAAAACAATCACAACGAATTTGAAGAAAACATTGGATGGACATTACAAACAATGGTGTGAACCATTGCATAATACATTATGGGCGTATCGAACCACAAGAAAAGAATCCACTGGAGAGTCACCATTCCTTCTTACCTACGGGACAAAAGCAGTTATACCAACAAAAGTCATTTTACCTACAACTAGAACGGAAGCATGGGAGAAAAATCTAAATTCAGATTTAATGTTACAAAAATTAGATGATTTGGAAGAAAAAAGAGAGGTGGCACTCCAGAAAATGTAAAATTATCAAAGAAGGTTGGCACGGGATTTCCACAAAAAGGTCAAGTCACGAAACTTTGTCCAAGGAAAATATGCTTTACGACAAATCACGGAATACCATCGGGACAAAAGTGCAGGGAAGTTCGCACCAACCTGGGATGGTCCGTACATAATACAAGCATCAGCGGGACAAGGATCATACTATTTTCGGAATATGCAAGGAGAAATCTTACAACATCCATGGAACGCACAATACTTAAAACTTTATCATCCATGATTAACAGCACAGCTACGGTGGCCAATACAGGTATAAAAGTTTTTATTCAATACTTTATCTAATGATAAGATTCTTTATGAAGATATACTTAAAATAAGAGTCGATTCTAGGAACACCTCATTCTGGAAAATGCTACAATTGGCGACATAATCAAAATCCAAATCCAGGAACACCTTATTCTGGAAAACACTACAATTGGCGACATAATCAAAATTCAATTACTCCAGGAACACCTCATTCTGGAAAACGATGCAATTGGCGACACAATTATGATTCAATTACTCCAGGAACATCATATTCTGGAAAGCGCTTACGATTAGCGATACAATCGTAATATAAACAAAAAGGTAAATGTCCTTATAGAATTTTAATAATTATGAGATTCTAATAAAGAAGGAAACCTAATTTATGGTTATCATTTTCAGAGTACGTTCGGGACCAACCCTGTATCTTTTACCCCTGGGAAGGGTTTGTTTCGTATGTGTGGGATCTCGAATTACATGTTTTGAGGTATATATACTTCGATCCATTGTACTCATGAAACAATATGATTAACCTAAAGATTTCATAAATGTCATCTCTTATGCATAAACAATATTAAAAGCATATCCCAGCACAATAGAAGAAAATCACAAAATGAAGTTTCCAACTAAAGTATGTCAAAACTCAAGATACAAAAGGATCGGGATATAAGAAAAGAATATCAAAAGATGAAGCTATGAGCATTAGAGCAAAGAACAAGTACAACTAGGCTTCGGAATTGGTGCGTCGGGATGGTTGAGCAGGAACTTCCGGGACAGTAGCGCGACCATTCAATACAGAAGGATCGGCTTGAGCACGATCTAAGGCAGCATTAAATGACATTGCAAATTTTGCCTTGGCATCTTGTCTCACCCAACTTATATAAGCACGCCCGTAATCAATTTCTGATTGAAGATCTTTAATTTTTTGGTGATGTTTTTCTACTTGTTTACCCAAGCTGGATCTTTGATCTTTTTCAGCATTTAATTCCTTTAATAGCTCCTCAGATTTTGATTGCACTTTTACAATTTCCTGTCACGAGCTTCGAGTTTAGAAGTTTCAGCTTTCAAACAAGATTGCAAATCCCGAAACTTTATTACACTCAGAGCTACGTTCTTTTCCGAAGTCTTCAACTCTTCAGTAATATTTGTTATTGTGCTATTCGCAACATTGAGTTCAGCTTCTGCTATTGTAACTCGTGCATTAGCTTCGTTGACCTTCTTTTCTAGCGCTGAAAACCAGAATAAGTATCAGATAAACCATATAATACCCTCAACAAACCAAGCATATAACTCAAGCATATACCTCTAGATATAGACTTAAACTCTGCTTCTGTAAGAGTTAAAGTTTTCAGAGCTTCCTGATATTTCGATTCAGCTCTATTGCGTCTCCAAGTATTCAACTCAATACTATCGGAAAACTGTGCTAATTTCCCTTTAACCAATTCCATTTCCATATTTACTTCTCTTGCATGATTGTTCAACTGAATCATCCTACGCTCGAACCTCAATAGGGATTCCAAGTCTCGCACTGATCCCATGAATGAATTTCAATTTATTTATTTTTTAAAAAAAAGGGTACGAACCCAAAATAGGTACGAACTAAGGGGCAAGGAACGAACCTTGATTATGACTTTGAAGCCTTTGATTTTGATCCTCAAAATTTTGAAGTTGTTGCTGTTGTTGTTGTTGTTGTTGTTGTTGTTGTTGTTGTTTTTGTTGTTGAAGATAGTTGTTTTGCTGCTTGAGATTTACAATTTCTTGCTGCAAATCATCATTTCCGCGCTTCACCATCTCTGCTTCGTTCTTGAACAATAGCTCCATCATTGTGGCCCGATCTTTATAAAACTTATACACAGCGAATAGGCAATCGGTACCATATTTAAGCTGAGCAAGAGCTTGCCGTGGGAAAGAATATGATGGACCCTCTGCAATAGTTAGAACTTCAGTTAAAGAAGAAGGAAGATTAGGTGGGAATGATCGTAACATTCGCTTTCGAACCAAGCGTCCCGATCATCCTCCAGTGGAATAACACCAAATGAACTCCGTAGCCTAGACATTGGAGAACTATCAGATTTCAATGAATCGTGACATGCGGAAGTATTCAGAAATCCTTTAGAAAGAAACCACTGGAAAGCTTCGTCTTCATCACCAGCAAGATTGATTCCTTCATTCATTCTCATATTTAAATCCACTTCAGAGAATGACCTATGAGTAGAAGTTTCAGCGTCAGGCATGTCAACATCGGCTCTATCAGCATTAGTGAAAGAATGAACCAATGTCCCGATGGGTGCATTTGATTCATGAATGACTCCAGAAGCATTTTCATCCACAAGGAGGTTCGGGACATTAGGGACATCTGTAACTGAAGTACTAGGAGCTATGTTTTCAACATTCGCTTCTTCAGAAACTTCATTTCTCTTTTCTTCTACAATAACATCAACAACAACGTTTGCGTCTTCAATATTTTCTTCAACAGTAACAGCGTCATTCACTTTTTCAATATTTTCCTCTTCAACGGCAATATCATCTGCTTCTTCTTGAGGTAATCCAGTAAAAACTGTCATTGTACCACTATTTGAAGCGATTGGCTCTATGTCAAAGGTATAAGGAAGGGGAGAAAAGAAATCATAGAAGCCGATAGGAGCAGCAGTAGTAGGAACAACTTCAGAAATAGATTGAGCTATTGAAGGATGGTCCAAAGAAATAATTGGCTCCCCCACGCTAACAGGAACGGCATCAATGATGACGCGCTGTCCCGAAACTTCTGCTTGGACCGAACCTTCACGTTCTGTCCTGCAGCTACGATAAGAGTGGAACTGTTATTCCCTTCAACAAAGCAATCTCTAATTTCCCCTTCTTCTACTTCAGAAGGGTACAACGGTCTTTTTGGTTTCTTTTTCTTCTTCTCAGGGAAAACCAATTTTCGTTTCCCCTTACCTTCAATAACTTCTTTCTCAACTCTTTGCCTACCTTCAACGATCTGAATACCGAGGCTTGGGCGAGGAGGAGGAACTTCGGTTTAAAGTTCGGAATCGGGTTCAACCAGAAGCACAAACATTTGTCCCGTAAAAAAAAAAAAAAAATCAATGGTAGTTCGGGACAATTCTAAAAGAAAGAAGAGTACGAACCTTATAATCAAACTTGAAGTCATCAAAATTTAACCGCCAAGGACAATAGCTTGGGAAACGTCTACGAATCCTTTGAATTTCATCTTTGGAGATGTTACCAAAAACCCAAGGACCTTCAATATAATTGGAGTGCGATACCACTTATAGTCATGATCTTGACGAATTCTTTCTTTTGTGAGAAAATCAATTTTGGTATGCGGAATAAACTTGATTTTTGGATCGTCAACCTCATGTAATAAGGGAAATCCCGAAAGACACTTGCGAACAGGCCTAACGCTCCACTTTACAAAATTCCTGTTACTGACACTATCTCTGTATGTAGTATGAAAATTTTCAACGGTATAATTGTCACGTTCTACAAAATCTGGAACGTAGCAAGTAAGATTACTTCTCCCTTCACTTCGGAGGCTACACTCATCAAGGATACGCCACCAATTCCATTATATTGAGTAATGGATCGAGCTTGTCCATGAGGAGAATCACCACGAGATGCAAGAACTTCGAATTGGAAAGGATTTTCTTCTTCATATAATGGGAGACGAAGTCCGGCCTCTAAAGCACCAGCTGAAATTAATAAACTATGGGGAGAATAGTTAAAGCTCTGAATTGCTCCTAAAGTTAGTACGTCATTATTTTTGTTATACAATGAGACTTTAAATCCCTCAAGAGCATGTCTTCTCTTAAAATCTTCAATATTCATCGACCGATAACTATAAGTGGCATGAGCCCGCTTATTTCTGGGGGCAGGATTAGCAGTTATAGAAGCATCAGGAGATGGGTTACGAACAGACCGAGACACAACATATCTAGAAGAAGGAATTCTTGAAGGTCTTCCGGTTTCTTGGTGATCACCATTAGCATTGGGATTTCTGGAAGACATAATGTCTTTATCTGAAAAGAAAATGTCAAAGGATCAATGTATGAAGAAATCATCATAGATCATAAAGAAACAATCATAAATAAAAAAAAAAAAAAAAAAAAAAAAAACAACTATCAGTTCAATCATATCTGTTAAAAGCTAATCATGGTTAAATATCAAAGTAAGATACTGGAGGTTAAAATCCTTAATATACATGGAGAAAGAAGATAAACAATTACTTGATCAAAGGTAGAATAAATGTGATTGATGCTAAAAGCTCCTGAACAGTTGGGAGAACGAAAGTATTTGAAAATTTTAAGGAAGATAAAGAGCAGCAACTTTAAGAATTAAAGACAGAAGTGGAAAACACTGCATCATATTTAAAGAAAAGAATAGAAACCGTCATAATTTGAAAAGGTGATCATTAAGGCAAAGATTTGATTTCCTCGAAAAAAGGTAACTGACACAAACATGATAATAAAAAGTTACTGCCTGCGAAAAGTTCGCATAACGTGTGAAAAGAAGTAATGGTAAAGCAGAAGGTAATAATTGTTCTTCTACTTTTTCCAAAACCTTGGATCGACTGTTAAAAGTTTTTGAAAAAAGAAGAAGAAGGGGGCAAGTTGTTAGGAAATAAAAGAAGGACGACACGTGTAAAACGATTAAGGAAAGAAGCAGTGGTTCTAAGAAGAACGAGAAGCACACAATCAAAGCCGTATGAAAGGATCGAAAAATGACAGATGTGAAAGACTGAATAAATCCCTGCATGATTGACACATACAATTGGGAAAGTAGTATCACACTGATCGAAACAGATAGCATTAAATGCTTATGGAACGGGAAAGTCAGAGTAATAATGAATCTGGAACGGGAAAGTAAAGGTAATAATTACTTTTATTTACTTTAACCACATGGTTGACACATGTGATTGGGACAAAGATGATTCTCAAAGAACGAAGAGTACGTGTTAATCATACAAGGTAACGGACCAAAAAGTGAAGAGCATGACCTGTCAACCATACAATCATCCCGATCTAAAGATAATAAGGAGAACGAAAGAAGGTATCGGGACAAGAGGGACCCATTAGATAATCTATAAATAGAAGAGATCATTCAACAGAGAGGGGGTCGGAAAATCGAAAGAAGAATAGGCTAAAGAAGAGTAATCGGAGAAGAAAGAAAAGATTATTAGGTATGTATTCATTATGTAAGATATTGTTTAAAAGTTTCATTTTGATGATTCATCTTCTAAACTTAAAAAGATTATGAATTAGATACTGTAATTGGATCAAATGTTTGATTTGTAAATAAATGATTAATTGAAACTTTTCTAATTAATTAATTTTAAAAAGGATTCTGTGTATTAAAATGTTAGTTAAAATCTTTCTATTTACTGTATTTTATCGAATCATTAGTTGTTCATGTCAATGGAATTTTTAGCATAAACAAAGACCATCGTTGTAAAGATAAAAAATAACCTCCAATGAACAAGGACCCTGATAAACCACTTTTTTCATATCATCTAGTTCTGAAAATTTAAATAAGAAAAGATCTTTTCCCAAATCAAGAAGTTGAAGATTGCCCGTTGGTTTCCAAAGTTGATGAGATTTAACATTCATAAATTTAAAACCCACAGAATGACCCATTACCTTCCCAATGAGATATTGCGCCCATGGCTGACTAATCCGACGCCTTGTAGATTGATTAATAGAATTTGAATGAATTGCAGTAGAAACTTGATTGCTATCAACCTGATTCTCGATCTCCAATTCCTCTAACTGAGAATCAATTTTCCACAAAAATCTTCTTCCGCAGACCAATAAGACCATCGTGAAAGATTACTCTTAACTTTACTAGCAAAAGAAGGTTTAACACTCTGATTTGAGTTCCCCCCTTGAAGATCTATATCCATACATTCTGATCTATATGATTCACAAGGATGATTTGGTGATACTGGATTAGATCCTTGTATCTTTGAATATTGATCAAGGGCTGCATAATCCATACGTCTTGGCCCATATGTTTCCGTGTCCTTCTTAATTGGATCAGACCATCTATCTTAGGAAGAGGGTTCTTGAGCGAAAGTGCCTAACACGATTTTCTTTTTGTGAGGAGATCGACAAGCAATTGAGACAGTATGCATAAACCTGACACGCACGATAAAGCAGAAGACATAGGATGCCTTCCCCACATGGAAGAGGGAATGGAGGAAAGACTACAAATAAGTACTCCCTCTCTGCTACCAAGGGGCATAGCTTGTGTTGTGTTGAAAGTAAAAGAATAGACTTAGGGAATAAACAATTTTGAATATGATGAATGAAAGACATGTAGTCATTATGTTGTTATGCATTATTTCACATGATAGTACGCATTGTCGGTAAATTATTGTTCTCTCGATTTTCACAAGGTTTTCATAAGCCAATTTTTATAAAAGATGATTCCATGCTGCCCATTAAGGAAAAAATTGTGATTTATTTTTTGGTATTCTTTTTGTAAAAGACGAGTTGAAAAACCAAAAGTACCGAGTACACCGTTTATTTCTTGACATAAAAAACTTATACACGAAAATTCTAGTTTGATCTTATAAAGGAAGAGAAGATCGACAAAAAAACAAGATACTAACATATAACAATTTATGTTTTTACTTTATTTAAAGATAAGCGACGTAATACAAAGAAGAAACTAAAAACAATGTATACAGATTTTTATCTACGAGGAAATACCAAACGGTAGAATAATTGTATAACGTACTTTAAAATGAATACTCATAAAATTAAGAGATTAAACTTGACTGCTTCGTCTACCTAAAAATATCCCAATCTAATTACCCCGTTCCAGCAGTACGTACCCATGCACCAATGCCCTATTGCAAGGTAATGCACTCGAATCACCATATGCTCGTCTTTTCGTACCCAAGTTTTGTTTCCCCATCCGTCAAAAATACTTCAACGTCGTTGGCTTCCAAATATATCCCTTTGCCCCACCAGGTTACTTCTAACCATCGATCGTGTCTCCACCTAACCAGGATATATGTAACCCCAAACTAGGTTTACCCAAATTCTTAGGAAAAATCCTATTACACTTGGCTTCACCAATTCAACGAAATTGCAGGCAAGAAAGCCGATTGGAAAGGTGATATCGGCTTATCCAAAAGGCCTTTCATTATATTTGCTAATAGTTTTAAAATAACCTTGTAAGGTATATTGTATAGACCTATTGGCTTGAAGTCAATTGGAGACTTGGGATTATTTATTTTTAGAATTAAGAAAAGAAAGGTTATGTTTAGGTCAGGGTTTAAAGTTTTGGTCTCCCAGAATTTATTGATTGTGCCAATTATCTTTAGACCTATTAGGGAGCAATTATGTTTATTTTATTTTATTTTGGAAACCCATCAAGTCCAGGCGATTTATTTGGTTTCATACTTTTAACCACTTCCTAAATGTCCTACCCTGTCGGTATTTCCATTAGTTTTATACTTTACAATTGAGTATTTCCAACTGAAAGGTGAGAAAAAATATCATCATTTTTAGAATATGGGGTGGCTTTAAAAAGGTTTTCAAAGTATTGTTATAAAACCTCTGCAATTTGAGGTTTGTCCAAGACTTCTTCATTCTCAAAGTTCAGCAAACAATCAATTTTGTATATTTTTCTACTTTTCAAAGTTCTTAGGTGAAAGTATTTTGTGTTTCCTTCATCTACATTGACAATATTTTCTTTTGAGAATTGTTTTGCTATTTTTTCTTCAGTGTCGTAAAGCTTTTCTAGGATAAGCACTTGTGAGTTAATCTTATTTTGTTTGTGTCGATTAGGCTTAAGCTTATTTAGTTTCACTGTCTCACACAATAGTTTCCTGATTTTTTTTTTGGGGGGCTTACCAAAAAAAATCCCAAAATGTAAACTGGTTTCCCAGATTTTCCGAATTTTTTATCAAAGAATCTGTCGGACTTGTATCATCACATTCCCATACTAAATGAATTAAGTCTATATAAAAGTGTTCTTTCAGCCATGTGTCGAAGAATTTTAAATAAAAAAAAATGGTTGTCTTTTGCTACATCCATGTTTAACAAAAGAGGATTGTGGTTTGATCCTACTTGCACTAAAACTTTAAGACTTGTATTTCTAAATTGGTTCTGACATTCTATATTTGGAAACGCTCTATCTAGTCATTGTTGGATGTTCCTATGCTTTATGATTATTTCAAGTGAATTTTTATCCCTCGTATCATATATCTTCCAAAGGAGATCTTTCTAGGATTCTTTTGAAGGGCTCAGTGTCACGGGCTAAGATTTTAGACTAGACCGTGCGGCACTTGAACTCTTCAAGTAAGCCTAAAAGATCACAAAAGAGAGAAGAGACTTAGAGATTTTAAGTGGAAGAGAGTATTTGATTAAGAGAGAGAATGTTACAATTGCTTAAGAAATTGTTGGTGGATGATATGAGCAAATGAGCTCCCCACCTTATATAGATGCTATGGAGGGTTCTAGAATATGGGAATATTCTAGAGTATTCTACCACTATCTTGAATGTACAAGGAATATACAAGGGAATATTCTTATCCAAGAATATTCTAGAGCTTCTAGGTTCTTCCTATGGACCTAGACTCTTGTCATGGGTCGGCCCAATATGTGGGAAATGGGCGGGCCGTGACACTCTCCCCCACCTATTCTCACGACGTCCTCGTCGCGGCTTGATTGTGAAATTGGTCGATCGCATCCTTGAATTGCCATAGAGACGCCTCGGGCTCCCACGTTCCTTCTTGTATGGATGCATCTTTCCATTTCACTAAGTATTCCTTGCCTGGCGGCACTCCCCTTCTTCGAACTATTCGTTCGGCTAATATCTCATCTATCGCTTTGTCGAAGGAAGCCGCAATCATGGGTGGTGCGCGAGTTGATACTCCTCGGCTCTCGTCTTCCTCATCCTTGTTGAACGCCTTTAAGTTTCTCACATGGAAGACGGGGTGAATCTTCATCTTTGTCGGGAGCTCGACTCGGTAGGAAGCTTTGCCCACTTTGGCTAGTACTTCGAACGGCCCTTCGTACTTGCGTAGCAAGCCTTTGTGTAGCGGCCGAGTATACTTGAATTGTTAGGGCAAGAGCTTGATAAACACCATGTCTCCAGTTTGGAACTCTACATGTCGCCTCTTCTTATCCTCCCACTTCTTCATCTTCTTAGCCGCTTTTATCAATTGGGCGTGCGCGAAGTCCCTTTGTTGCTGCCAATCCTTCGCGGCCTTGTATGCTCCGGGGCTAGCACCTACATAAGAAGTGGCTAGAGTACTTGGCATCAAGGGCTGTTGGCCGGTTGCAAGCTCGAAGGGACTCTTCCCTGTAGACTCCGAACGTTGTAAGTTGTAGGAGAATTGGGCTATGTCAAGCAACTTCGACCAATCTAGCTGATTGGCACTAACATAGTGCCTAATGTATAGTTCCAACAAAGCATTCACCCGCTCGGTTTGCCCATTAGATTGAGAGTGAAAGCTTGTTGAGAAGTTGAGCTCCGTACCCATCAGCTTGAAGAGCTCCGTCCAAAATTTTCCTGTGAAGCGAACGTCTCGATCGCTCACAATGTTTTTCGGAACCCCCCAATACTTCACCACATTTTTGAAGAAGAGCTTGGCCGCCTCTTCCACCGTACATCCGGGCGTGGCTGCTGCAAATGTTGCATATTTGGTGAACCTGTCCACCACCACCATAATTGTGCCAAACCCATCCAACTTGGGTAAGCATGTGATGAAGTCCATTGAGACACTCTCCCATGGTCTCTCAGGAATAGGTAACGGCTCTACCAGTCCGCCAAGCTGCTTTTGCACCACTTTATCTTGCTGGCACACAAGACATGTCCGCACATAAGTCTCAATGTCGTCGCGGAGTTGTGGCCAGAAGAATTTCTCATGCACAAGGGCTAATGTGCGATGAGTGCCGGGATGACCTGCCCACCGAGAATCATGGCACTCCTTGATGATGTCTCTCCGCAAGTTGTTCCATCGCGGCACGTAGACCCTCCTTCCTGTGGTGAATAGTAAGCCATCCTCGATCCAAAACTTCCTCGTTTTGCCGGCTTTGGTGAACTCTACCAAACTTTTTACCGTTGGATCTTGGCTTAACCCTTCCTTCACACGGTCCATCAATGTGCTGCTAGCTTGCGTGAGATTGGCAAACTCGGTTTTTCGGATAAGTGCATCCGCGACCACGTTTCCCTTACCCGGCTTGTACTCGAGATCATAGTCGAATTCCGCAAGGAAGTCTTGCCACCTAGCTTGCTTCGGGCTTAACTTCTTTTGTGATTGGAAGTAGCTCGTCGCAACATTGTCCGTCTTGACTATGAACTTCGATCCGAGAAGGTAGTGTCTCCATACTCGCAAGCAATGAACTACCGCTGTCATCTCCTTCTCTTGAACGGTATACCTTCTCTCGGCATCGTTCAGCTTGCGACTCTCGTACGCGATAGGATGTCCCTCTTGCATCACCACCCCTCCTATCGTGAAGTCTGACGCGTCCGTGTGCACCTCGAACGGAAGGCTTGGGTTGGGAAGTTGCAAGACTGGATCCTCGACTACCGCTTGTTTTAGCTGCTGGAACGCCTCTTGGCATCGGCTTGTCCACTCCCAAGCTCGCCCTTTCTTTAGCAAGTCCGTCAGCGGAGCTGCCTTCTTTGAGTATCCTAGGATGAATCTTCGATAGTAGTTGATGAGGCCTAGGAATGATCTCAATTCCGGCACTTTGGTAGCGGCTGCCCACTCCTGGATGGCGCGGACTTTGGCATCTTCCATCATGAGCTTTCCGCTACTGATCTTGTGACCTAGGAAGAAGACTTCTCCTTGGGAAAAGGAGCACTTCTCCTTCTTCACGTATAGGTTGTTTTCCTTTAATGCTTGGAAAACAATCCGTAAGTGCTTCTCGTGCTCTTCCAAGGTCTTGCTATAGATCACGATGTCGTCGAGATAGACCACCACAAACTTGTCCAAGTATGGGTGAAATATCGTGTTCATCAAGGTGCAAAAAGTAGCGGGAGCATTAGTTAAACCAAAAGGCATTACAAGGAATTCGTAAGCCCCATACCTCGTGACGCATGCCGTCTTTGGCTCGTCGCCTTCCGCGATCCGCACTTGGTAGTATCCCGACCGCAAGTCTAACTTTGAGAAGTACTTCGCTCCTCCAAGTTGATCGAACAAGTATGCGATGAGCGGTATGGGATACTTGTTCTTTATGGTCACCTTGTTGAGCGCCCGGTAGTCGATGCATAGCCGCATTGCTCCATCCTTCTTCTTCTGGAACAGTACCGGCGCTCCGTATGGTGCTTTTGATGGTTGTATGTAGCCCGCATCCAACAAGTCTTTGAGTTGCTTTTTCAATTCAGCCAACTCTGGTGGAGACATACGGTAGGGTGCTTTCGCGGGAGGCTTAGCACCAGGCTCAAGCTCGATCGCATGATCAATCTCCCGTCTAGGCGGCAACGTCTTAGGAAGCTCCTTTGGCATCACGTCCGCAAACTCGCCGAGGACCTTTGTTATGGCCTTTGGAACTTCATCCCCTTGGGTCATTGGTGCTTCCTCCTTCATCGTCGCTATGAAGGTTACTTCCCCCTTCTTAAACCCTTTGGAGAGTTGTAATGCCGAAAGCACCGTGCTCTTCTTCTTTTCCTTGGTCACCGGTATAAGGTGAGCCGATTTGTCTCCAAGTATGCACAAGGAGTCGAATGGTGGCATAGGAATGGCCCGTTGAGCGCACATGAATTCCATGCCTAGCACCATGTCGAAGTCGTCCATGGGGATTACCGAGAAGTCGACCGGTCCAGCCCACCGGTCAAGATGCATTTCCACGCCACGAGCCACACCTTCTAGTGGCCTTGCATCCGAGTTCACTGCTTTCACGGTGCCTCCTCCTTTAGTAAACTTCATGCCTAGCCGCAGTGCTTCCTTCTTTGACACGAAGTTATGTGTAGCACCCGTATCCACTAAGGCGCGAGATGCCTTCCCATTTACTTGGACGTTCACGTACATAAGCGTCTTGTCCGTGCTTTTGGCTTTCTCCACCTTTGCTCGGACACTGTTTAGCATTCGGAGTGAGCTTACCACGGAGTCTCGTTCCTCCTCCGATCCACTATCCTCCATCAATGCCGTAAGCTTACCCTTCTTTGGGCAATCTCGGATTTTATGGTCTCCTTCACATAAGAAGCAAGAGAAAGATGGTTTACCTTTATCTTTACGCTCCGGAGCTTTGTCCTTCCACGAAAGGTATTTCTTTGGTGCATGTTTGTCTCTATCTTCTTTTGCTTCCCCACCTTTGGTATGGTGGCCTCTTGAAGTTCTCCTATCTTTGGAGCTTGTACTCCTTGAGGGCTTCACTCTTTCTTCGAAGCTTGGCCTTTCGACCAAGGTCTCGGCTACGGCAATTGCTTCGGTCAATGTTTGAACGCGGCGTCGATCCAACTCTTGCTTTACCCACGGCTTTGCTCCGCATAAGAAGTTGAAGAGCTTCTCTTCTTCAGATAAATTGGGTATCTCCAGCAGCAAGTTTGTATACGTTTCGGTATACTCTTTGGTTGTACCCGTTTGACGAAGGTACTTCAATTTCGCTCTAGCTTCGTAAGCCGCATTCTCCGGGTAAAAGTATTTCTTAAGATCGGCTTTAAAATCTGACCAAGTAGTGATAGTAGCCATACCTTGCTGAATTTCCTGGCTTCGAAGTCTCCACCATGCCAAAGTGTTCTCCGTGAGAAACATTGTGGCTCTTTTTATCTTTCTCCCATCATCCTCCATCTCTAGGTGTTCGAAGTACCTTTCGCAACTCCATATGAAGGTGTCTATCTCCTTCGCGTCTCTCTTACCATTGTATGGTGTTGGCTTGGGAGCATCCTCTCTTGAGAGTTTGCTTGGTCCTTCGTGCATGGCTTGATTTATAGCCGCCCTCTTGCACAGTACCAACTCCCCTTTCACCGTCTCCAACTCTTGCTCGACCGATAGCAACTTGGCCTTCACTTCCTCCACGCTATCATCTATTGCGTCTTGGATTCGAGCCTCCACGTCCATCCGGATACCATCCACCGCCTTGCTTATGACCTCCTCGAATGTTTCTTTCCACCCTTCAAGAGTCTACTTTGTTAGGAACTCTTCTTCGGCGCGCATAAGGAAATCGCTCGCCCGCTTTTCCATACGCGACATTCTTGTCTCAAGACTTGATGTCATATCCTTGGACTTGCCCCTTTTCTTGGCCTGGTCGACACCCTTATCCATGGTGTTGTTGTTGCTATTGTCGTCAGCCATTCTCGAGTTTGAAGTTTCGCTCTGATACCAACTGTCACGGGCTAAGATTTTAGACTAGACCGTGCGGCACTTGAACTCTTCAAGTAAGCCTAAAAGATCACAAAAGAGAGAAGAGACTTAGAGATTTTAAGTGGAAGAGAGTATTTGATTAAGAGAGAGAATGTTACAATTGCTTAAGAGATTGTTGGTGGATGATATGAGCAAATGAGCTCCCCACCTTATATAGATGCTATGGAGGGTTCTAGAATATGGGAATATTCTAGAGTATTCTACCACTATCTTGAATGTACAAGGAATATACAAGGGAATATTCTTATCCAAGAATATTCTAGAGCTTCTAGGTTCTTCCTATGGACCTAGACTCTTGTCATGGGTCGGCCCAATATGTGGGAAGTGGGCGGGCAGTGACATCAGCCTTACTTTGTACAAAATGTGATACTCCTTGTTTGTCCCTTTTATTTAAGATCTGGTTACAATCTCCTATAACTAGCCACACTATTTGGTTATGGTTTACTTTTACAAATATTTCTTACGAAAAATTTCAAGTGTCTAGTTTCCAGTTTTTGCAGGGACAACCATAGAATCATGTTAACAACCATTCTTTCTCAGAGCAGAGACTTCAAGGCTTGAGAGTCTCATTTAAAATGACAGACTTGATTGAATTTAACCAAATTTGGTCCTACTATGGATAAAGGGAAACCCTCTTATACCCAAAACTCAATCATAGTGTATATCAGGGGATAAAGAGAGTGAAAATCTTCACTACATGACTAACAATTTGTCGTGTGAAATAAATAGAGACAAAACGACAAACCGTTTGTTATTTGGGAGTTTTTTTAAATAAAAAAATGTGGATATCACTTTGTTAACCCTGTAAAATAAACTTCCTCCTTTTTATATTTTTTTAATTGATTTTGGGTCCCACCTAATTAATTTTATTTGATTTTTTATATTATAATATACTAAAATTGTTTTCAGGTCCATTCAACTAATTTTTTTATATATATTTAAATTAATTTTGTGTCCCTTCTATTTGATTCTCATTTTATTTTATATTAGAGTTTTATAGTCTATCAGATAGTCACTCATCCATTTTGATAAAAATAAGTTTTAATTAAGACATATATCATGTTAATGTTTAAATGCAATCAAAGTTAAAACCACAAACACATGCTATAGCTAGCCTTTTTGATATGCCCATTGGGTCTACAATGAATATATTTGGAAAGTATGAAAGAAATTTCCTCACTGCCGATTTCTGTTTTTTTTGTTTTTGACAAGAAAAACAATATCCGGAGTTTCCGAGTTTATCAAGAAATTAAAGTGTTATTTGTTTTTTTTAACCCGCAACTTTGAACATTCCAAGTAAGGATTTCTAAAATTTTCAGGTTTACAATAAAGAATTTTAAAATAATAGATGTAAACAACAATAACATTAAGATATCTATCGTCTGAATAAGTTTAAAATCTAAAAGTAGAAGGGACATAAAAGAATCAGATTGAGTATTAAGTTCAAAAAGTTTTTGTTTGCCTAGATCCTTTTGCCTTTGTCAGTAGTAACTGCAACAATCACAGTCTCTAATGGGGTTTCCTCGTTATGAACATGATTTAAGAAAAAAAATTCTAACATTTCACATTAGGTGTATGTATCGTGAGAACTTCATCTTCTCCAAAGTTTAAAAACCTTTATTTTTCAAAAAGAAACTCTTGGAACTTTAAAAAGAAAAATTCAGTGATATTAAGCTTACCAAAATCTTATTTGTATAACAATCTTATGATTATAAAAATTATCATCATCTATAAATTCATAATAAATTTTTATCTTTTCTCAAGTATAGTTAACATTAAAATATAATTTTTTTTGTTGTTTTTTTATCTTTATGTAAGTTGGATATACGATAGTGATTTAATTTGTATTTGATCTTGTTTCAAGTTATCTTTTATTAAGAAAATATAAAATTAGTTGGGAAAGGATCATTGACATGGTTAGAATGACATTATCTTGATATTTTAGCGTAATTTTTTTATAAAACCTAAACGGAAATGAATTCGAAGCTAACATTTTGGTTACGTGTTCTTCTTATAAAGATATACATTCCTACAAAAAATAAGCGTATTTGGAGATACGAAACCTCACCATCCACAAAGTTTAATCTCAACCGCTAATTTTCAACGGTTGATTTCAAAGTGGTAGATAGTGGTCTTATACGTCCACTCATTTTTGTAGGAATATAAAACTTACAAGAAGAACAAGTAACCAGAAAATTAGCTTCAAATTAATTTTCATTTGGATTTTGTAAAAAAGATAATACTAAAATATTAAGATAATACTACTTCCATTTCAGGAAAAGAGTTACTATCACTTTTTCAAATTGATCTATTTTTAGGCTAGATTGAAAAAAATGATAGTAAAACTTTTCCAAAAACGGATGGAGTATTATTCTGACCATGTCAACTTTTCTTTCTCCAAATTAGTTTTCGTTAATTATAAAAATTTGACTCCTACAAGTTAGAAAGTGTTAAGGTCAATCATAGTTGACTTGGTGGAGTGGGGGCGCTAGAAAAAATCGTAAAACAGTATAAGTAAAAGGACTGGGATAACTCATACAACAATCCATTGTAGTCCAGCCCATTTAGGATACCTGGCTTTCACCCGGGCGACCCGGGTTCAAATCCGGCAATCGAAATTTTTGCTGCGACTCCATCGAACCACTTGATGGTTCCTCTTTATTTTTATTAAGTGGAAATGTTTAGCTTATTTTTTATTATTAAAATCCCAAATCGAATAAGACTCAGACCGGTTGTTGTCGCTGTATAGTAATCTTTTCGCATACGGGGGTGGCACCATTCAAAATAAATAGTTGGGTGGAAGTACAAGTAGAACAAGTTGTTTGATGAGTGGTCATATATTTGTTAGGTCATTACATTTATGCATTCACAATGTTTATGCCAAAAAATCCTTTCGACTAAACAACCAATCAAATTCTTGGATATAATTTACATAACTAAGATCGAGTAATAAAGAAAAATTCTTTTATTCATTTCATAAAATCATTTATGAACAATACCATTCATCACCCAGGTTTTGCAATTTTTGGGTTTATAATCCTTACACTTTTCAATTTAAATACAGAAATTCTTACATAATACTACTATATTCCATAGATTCGTACCTAAAAATATTTTCTCTCTCTTTCTCCCATTCTCCTTCTATATCTTTTTTTTCCGTCCCCTTCTTTGTTGTTTGATCTCTTCTATTTATAGATCTATTTTTCTCGGTCGCTCTTTATGCAACGTGTCATTTTTTATTGCCTGGTCATCGTTCTGGATCAATTCTTCTTTGGGTCGATCCATCTTGTTTCGATGTATCTATCGTTCTTGTATTTTGTCTTTTACTTGGTGCGATCATATAGATGACAGATCACTCCTAATTACTTCTTGATTCGATGCTTTATATGTCCGACACGTGTTTCCTTATCTTCAAAGACTTCTGTGATCTCGATCATTAAAATAATAGAGTAATTATTACAATTCACTTTCTCGATCATTAAAATAATAGAGTAATTATTACAATTTACTTTCTCGATCATCTATCATTTAATGCTATTTGTTTTATTCGATACTGTTCAGCTTTCTCGATCTTATGTGTCATTCATGCAATTTATCGCTCAGATGTCAGGAAACGTCTCGTCTCTTTTTGAAATTTGATATCTTTAATAGTGATCCTGTGTTTCTCGCGTTTTTTAATCTGGTTGCTTCTTAACTTGATCTTCTTCCACGTGTCATGCTTCTTTAATTGATTAACACACAACAACCCTATCATAGCCGCTTGGTTAACCAAATAAACAGTTCGGACTTCGGAGCTTCATTTCGTTACGTATGCACAAAAACTATTAAAACCATGTCTGTTTTAGCGTAGGAGAAGGAATCAGAAGGATAACCAAGAGTATAAATTTCCCACAAACGGAAGCGGATTGTAAATAAAATGTTAAGATCATCCAGCGTTTTAAGCTCTCTCTTGGACTCCATAACCCCATCTCCATATGCTTCAAAGAAAACAACCCCATTTTCCCCATTCTATTGAATTTCACAGTTGGTTAGGCTGGAATCGAGCATGTTGCATAACCTCAATAACTTGTGATCGCTAACAAACATATACTATAAAATTTCAAACAAAAATATAGATTAAAGATCATGAAACATAACAACACAAGAAGTTGCGGGGTCTTCATTATTGGATTAACTAAGAAATGTTGTTACAGACGTTTTTCTAGTTCTACTACAACAAGCATTACAAATGAACCGATCGATAGATATCTACCTTCGATAATTTCGAAAAACACATTTATTTGAACTTTCAGCTTCAAAAGATTATTACTATCATTGTCTGTTTTCCCTCTTATAATTTTGAAGGCTTTGGGAAAATGTCAGGAGTAAACTTCTGTGCAGCACTCAAGCTACCCTTCACTTTCATTTTTCCCCTGCATATCCATTAACAAAGAATAACACCAAATGTAAATTCTTAATATTTCATTTCAAAAATTCATACAAAACCCACAATTTTTAAGCCAAAAATTACCTCATAAACGCAAGTTGAGGGTTCATTTTTCCAGTGGCAACCTTAAGAAAATCTTCATCCTGGAAGGAAAAGGTAGCATCTGGTTTTCCTTCACATGGCCCTAAGGACACCACAGAGAGATAAATTAATAAGTGATTACAGCTGATAAGCAAAATCCAGATCCAATTCAAAATACCCTAACCTTTAGTAACTTCTCCTTTCTTCAAATCGACAACAAATACTTCTTCATTAATTCCCATTTTCTGCTTACACAAAACAAAGTTAGGGCCTCAATTGAGAGAGAGAAGAGAGTATTAGGGTTTAGAAAGAGGACCTTAGGAGCGATGTTGATTTGATAAACGAGACCAATCTTTTTAACGAGGTCTTTACCAGCATCAGTGGCAAGATGAAGTTTCATCTGATCAAGTAGCGCAGCAGATTTTAGGGTTGAAGTCGCCATGAATTTTGACTATTAGCTCAAATGAGCTTTAGGCGTGGTAGAATTAGAAGAAGAACTAGAGAAGAAGGAAGAGGAGAGTATTAATGCATTTATGGGGGAGTTGGGTAAATAAAACAGGCCATCTAGATTAAGCGTCACATAGAGAGAGAGTGGGGGAGTCGAGTAATCTGGGTGGCTCACCTACGCGGCAATTGTATTTGTCACGCATCTCAATACATTTTCTGAATTTCTGCTACTCCAACTTGTGATTGACGTCGCTATTTTGATAAGAAAGAATTCAGTTGCAAGGACCCCAGGTTCCCATATTTTGTTTCCAACACTATCTGGATACTTATTTTTTCTACTGCATCTTGGATTTTCAGCTTCTAGCTTTTTCACCCCAAATATATCTAAAATCTAGAGATTGTTACCTGAATCTAGAGAATGTACAAGTTTGGGATTTCACCCGGTGGGTTGATCATTTTTGTTCGATCAATTATTTTGTGATGGTACTGATATTACTAGAAAGTTTATCCATGTTATATAAAATTTTATTTTGTACTAGTAGTATTATAACCAACTATTTTACATATGGGCATACATAGGGATTCTCCTCAGGTGTTCAAGAATAGAAAAAGTAGAACACCAGGCTATCGAGCCTCAGTTTTATCAGGCCCTGAGCTGGTAAATGAGTATACTTTTACATCATGATATTCATCCAAAAGGATAAATTATTCGACGTTCAAAAATTTTCTTGCTTTCATTTTGGTCTTATATAAGGACTCCTCGTCCAAAAATTGGAAAAGTTAAACATCAAGGTATTGAGCTTCTATTTTGTTGGGCACTGATAGTAAATGAGCGTGTTTACTTTTACATCATATTCATTCGAAATGATTGAGTGTCCGACTAAGTTTTCTTATAAAGTTGCCAACTCAAATCGCGTAGCAAGAGCAAGTAATTTAGCAAATCTGTAGAAAAAATGAAAGAGTGCAGTAATGAAAAAGACATTTGCATTGTTCAGATGCTTCTAAGGTAAGAGAAAGTTCGAAACATATTGGAATTTCGAACTATAGTTAAGAGCAAGTTTTCCAAAGTCTTGGATTCCAAAAAAAAAAGAAAATAAATGGAAAAACAACTATCATGGTTTTAAAATGTGGTCCGAATATCCAATTTTCACGGTGTATTGTAGAGACACTTGGAACATACTCTGAAAATCCTTTAAAGTGGGAAGTAACTTTTGTCGGAGAAAAATGATTTAAAATATATTTTGGTCTTGGTAGGAACGGATCTTAGGACATAGAAGTCACTAAGGGACACTAGCTCATTTTTTACTATTGTGAATGAAGAACCTTTAGTTCCGCATTGGTGAGATTAGAGATGAGTTCTCTTTTTATTACCACAAAAAATACAACTAAGGGAGGACCCTTAGGGTTTAGAAGCTTTTGTGGTTGGGGGAGGACTAAGGCAATGGGCTAGTTGAAGTAAGCATACTTTTCACACATGTGCGGTACCGAAGCACGCACGCTTGCGAGCTTGTATGTTTTGGGTGCGGGCGTAGCTAAGGTTGCGGGCCAACCAAGACTTACATTTTTGAAAATAAAGTATTTCATTAAATTTTGATTTAAATGTGGGGGCTTCTGACCCGGATAAAATTAAGCTATTTTAATGATAAAATATTTTCTGGCTGTTTTGTATCCGTTTTAAACATAATAACCGTGATTAATGCACGGAATTAATTTTAATCAATGCGCAATAATTCTCTTCTCATGTTTTGGCTATAAAAGAAAAAATCATTTCTCCATTTCAACTTACTCCAGAGCAGGATACTATCCTTAGCTCTTTTCCCTTCTTATTGCTTTGTTTTGCGCAAATTGTGTGTTTATTTCCCTTCCACTATCAATTGTTGTTAAGTTCTAGAGGGTGACTAGTATTGTGCTTATACTAGTCATAACGAGTAGTTCTATCCTTGACACATCTTCTCTGTTGGGGTATAGTATCTCTCATTATTGAGGAGTACCCGAGAACTATTGTGTTAAGGATAATTTGATGAGCAGGTGGCTCTGTCCTTGTGTGTGTGCTTCAACATCAGAGTGTTTATAAATACAGAAATTTCTTTAACGTTAACAGTTTTCTTCTGTTTAGTTTTTCCATTGTTGCAAAACCAACAATCTTAACACACTATTTATTTCTTCTGTTTCAATGGCTAAAAGTGATGTTGACAGACCATAAAAGTTCAGTGGCAAAGACTTCAAAAGATGGTAATCCAAGATGTTGTTCTTTCTGAGTTTTCACATGTTGGATGAATTAGTTCTGAAACCTTTTGATGAAACTTTGAATGATCTGGGTAATGAAAGAGAATTAGAAAGTTCGGGCAGATAGAACTATATGGCTAAAAACCATATTCTCAACTGTTTAAAAGATGCTCTTTATGATTTCTATAACGCAAAAGAAAACTTTTCTGCATTTTACTTATGGGCTGCATTAGAAGCAAAATATGAAGCGGAAACTGCTGGTTGTAAGAAGTTTTTGGTAGCCAGGTTCCTGGAATACAAAATGAAAAATGACAAATCTGTGGTAGACCAATTTCTTGAACTTCAGCGAATTATTAATGAAATAATTGTTGAAGGTATGGTGATTGATGAAACGTTTCAAGTATCTACGGTGATTGAGAAATTACCTTCTTCTTGGTCTGAATACAAAAGAAGATTGAGACATGAAACTGGTAAAGTCAGTATGGTTGGATTGGGTAAGAAGATTCAAGTGGAAGAATTGTTGTGTTCAAAAGACAAAAATGTATCTTCCGCAAGGGACATGTCCAACAAGGCTCATGTGATGGAACACAAGTCTTCCGCAAGCCTGGACCGCATCAACCGCAAGCTTGGTCCGCACAAAATAGGTACTTTCCCGAAACCCAAATCTGCCATTGGTAAAATTAAAGGTGCGTGTTATGTTTGCGGTATTCCTGGCCATATGGCAATGCATTGTAGGAAACGTAAAGACTTTAATAATAAGAAGCCCAATGCTAATTTAGTTGAAAGCAACAAGATCGAGTTTTCTGGCACAGTGTCTGAAGTCAATTTGGTAACCAATGTGAGAGACTGGTGGGTAGACTCTGGTGCTACCAAGCATGTATGCGGAAACAAATATATGTTCACCTCCTATCAGAAGGTAGGGGAAGGAGAAAAACTCTACATGGGTAACTCGTCCGCAGTACAGGTTGCGGGAAAAGGCAAAGTTGGGCTGAAGCTCACTTCTGGCAAAACTCTCACATTGAATGAAGTTCTTCATGTTCCGGACATCTGCAAAAATCTTGTATCTTGTGGTGTGTTAGATAATAAGGGATTTAAACTTGTATTTGAATCTGGGAAAGTTATTGTCACTAAGGGTAAGGATTATGTAGGAAAGGGTTATAAGACTGAGGGTCTCTACAAACTGAATGTAACCTCTATTGAAATGAATAAAATTGATTCCTCTTATGTTTGTGTGTCATTAAATGTTTGGCATGGTAGACTTGGTCATGTAAACTATAAGTTAATGAACAAACTAGCTAGCATAGGCTGCATACCCAAATTTATTTTGGATAATGAACATAAATGTGAAATTTGCGTAGAATCAAAATATGCTAAAAAGTCTTATAAGAAAAATATTCAGAGATTCTAAACCCTTAGAATTAATTCATTCAGATCTTGTTGACATGAAATCTGTTCAAACTAGAGGTGGTAAAAAATGGTTTTTCACATTTATAGATGAATGTACGAGGTACTGTCACATATATTTACTTAAAGGTAAGGATGATGCCTTAGAAGCCTTTAAGATTTATAAACTAGAAGTTTAAAACCAAATGAGTACTACCATTAAAACTGTTAGGTATGACCGTGGTGGTGAGTATGTAATCCCTATGGGAGATTTTTGCATAGAGCATGTCATTATACATGAAGTAACCCCTCCTTATTCACCACAATCTAATAGTGTGGCTGAACGGAAAAACCGAACCCTTAAGAAGATGATGAATGTCATGTTAATTAGTTCAGGACTATCTGCAAACTTGTGGGGGGGAGGCCGTCCTCTCAGCTTGCTATGTCTTGAATAGAGTACCCTTTAAAGGATCATATAAAACTCCATATGAGTTATGGAAAGGTAGACAACCTTCTTATGCATACTTTAAAGTGTGGGGATGTTTGTCTAAGGTTTCTATCCCTCCACCTAAGAGGACCAAGATAGAACCCAAAATTATTGAATGTGTCTTCTAAGGGTATCCTGAACATACTACTGCATATAGATTTATGGTTGTGAGTTCTGAAATATCTAAAATTGGTATGAATACAATTATGGAATCTAGGGATGTTGTTTTCTTTGAAAATGTTTTTCCTTTGAAATATGAATCTCGCATGATATGTGTTGATCCCCTAGATGTCCCTTCTAATAGTCAGACATTACCTGTAGAGGAAGATGAATTTGAGCCTAGAAGAGGTAAAAGACTTAGAATTGAAAAATATTTTGGGCCAGACTTTATAACATGCTTAGCTGAGACTGATCCACAGACTTATAGAGAAGTCATGACTTCTTCTGAAGCTCCATGGTGGAAAGAAGCTACCATTAGTGAAATTGATTCCATTATACAGAATGATACTTGGGAGATTGTAGATTTACCTCTAGGGTGCAAACCCATAGGTTGTAAATGGATCTTCAAAAGGAAACGTAAGGTAGATGGAACTGTGGAAAAATAGAAAGCTAGATTAGTAGCTAAAGGCTATAAACAAATGGAAGGTGTAGATTTATTTGACACTTATTCACCTGTTACGAGAATTACTTCCATTAGGATGTTAATTGCTATTGCTTCCATTCATAACTTAGAGATACATCAAATGGATGTAAAAACATCTTTTCTAAATGGTGAATTAGATGAAGAAATTTATATGGACCAACCTGAGGGCTTTGTAGTGAAAGTTTGTGAAAACAAAGTTTGTAAACTGAAAAAATCTTTGTATGGTTTGAAACAATCACCTAAACAATGGCATGAAAATTTTGATCATGTAATGATTTCTAGTGGCTTTAAAAATCAATGAATATGACAAGTGTGTTTATACTAAACCTGTGAATGATGCTTGTGTGATTGTATGCTTGTATGTTGATGATAGGCTTATACTTGGTACAAACATGGATGTAATTAATTCCACTAAGAACATGCTAAATGAGAACTTTGACATGAAAGACTTAGGCCTCGTTGATGTAATCTTAGGGATGAAGATTAGAAGAGATTTTAATGGATATAGTCTTATTCAATCTCATTATGTTGAATCTGTGCTTAGAAATATAACCAGTTTGATTGTAAACCTGCTTGTACTCCTTATGATCCTTTTTGTAGACTCAAGAAGAACAAGGGTAATGGAGTTTCGCAACTTGAGTATTCACGTGTCATAGGAAGTCTGATGTATTTAATGAACTATACGAGACCATACATTGCCTATGCTGTGAGTAAGTTAAGTAGGTATACATGTAATCCGGGACAAGAGCATTGGGATGCACTTATTAGAATATTAAGGTACTTAAAGTATACTTTAAACTTTTTTTTAAGTTATGAGAGATACCCTGCGGTCCTTGAAGGATATTGTGACGCAAACTGGATAGCGGACTCAGAGGAGTCTAAGTCTACGAGTGGATATGTTTTCACTTTAGCTTGCGGGTCTGTATCATGAAAGATTTCCAAACAGACATGTATAGCTCGATCCACTATGGAATCAGAGTTTATTGCATTATATAAAGAAGGAGAGGAAGCCGCTTGGCTAAGATGGTTTTTAGAAGACATTCCTCTTTGGCATAGGCCTGTGCCAGCTATATTTGTACATTGTGATAGTCAAGCTGCAATAGCTAATTCTAAAAACAACAACTATAATGAGAAGTCTATACATATTCGTAGAATACACAATTCCATAAAACAACTAATCTCAATTGGCGTTATTTCTGTTGATTTGTGAGGTCTAAGGAGAATATCGCGGACCCTTTGCCGAAAGGTTTATCCAAGGATATAGTTAGTAATGCATCGATGGGGATGGGGCTTAAGCTCATCAATTAAACTTTCCATGAAGGATACTCAACCTTGCTGACTGGAGATCCCAAGATCAAGGTTTCAAATGAGACAACTAATTTGTGGTGGGTTACAGGAAACACTATCAGGGAATTTCATTCTCTGTCCCTTCCCTATGGTGTAGACGTGATAGTGTGACTGCATGTGAGGATGACTTTTTATTAAGTCTTAATGAGTTATATAGTTTCAATTTAAGATTGAAGTGGGGTGTAGCAGTAAACACTCTTGATAGAACTCACCTATCTGAATGAGGAAATGGGCCGCTTCCTATGAGAACTAAGCTGATTCTCTAGAGCATTCTGAGAAACGGGATACGTCCAGGGCCAAAATGGACACAAGGGCACGAACTTAACAGCACCTAGAGAGATATCACGCGTGGAAGTTATTGATGAACTACACCAAACGATGGCAGTTCAAGACATCGCGTTCCCTGTCCATCAAGTAGTTCCGGTAATTTCTCACTATGCAAAGGTTCAAGACCTTAAGGAAACCTATTGCCTAAGAGGTATTTCTCGCTTTCTGATTTCTAATTTTTATCGGGTTTTCATTCATGTGGGGGATTGTTGGAGAAAAATGACTTAAAATGTATTTTGGTCTTGGTAGGAATGGACCTTAGGACATAGAAGTCACTAAGGGACACTAGCTCATTTTTCATTATTGTGAATGAAGAACCTTTAGTCCCACATTGGTGATACTAGAGATGAGTTCTCTCTTTATTACCACAAAAAATGCAACTAAGGGAAGGCCCTTAGGGTTTAGAAGCTTTTGTGGTTGGGGGAGGACTAAGGCAATGTGATAGTTGAAGTAAGCATACTTTTCACACATGTGCGGTGCTTCGCACCGAAGCACGCACGTCTGCGGCTTGCGTGCTTGCGGCTTGAGTTGCTTGCGGAGCTTGCGGTGCTTGTGTGTTACGGGATTGAGTATGCTTGCGGGTGCAGGCGTAGCTAAGGTTGCGGACCAACCAAGACTTACCTTTTTGAAAATAAAGTATTTCATTAAATTTTGTTATAAATGTGGGGGCGTCTGACTCGGCTAAAATTAAGTTGTTTTAATGAGAAAATATTTTCTGACCGTTTTGTATCCGTTTTAAGCATAATAACCGTGATTAATGCAAGGAATTAATTTTAATCAATGCGCAATAATTCTCTTCTCATGTTTTGGATATAAAAGAAAAAAATCATTTATCCATTTCAACTTACTCTAGAGCAGGCTACTATCCCTAGCTCTTTTTCCCTCTTCTTGCTTTGTTTTGCGCAAATTGTGTGTTTATTTCCCTTCCACTATCAATTGATGTTAAGTTCTAGAGGGTGACTAGTATTATGCTTATACTAGTCATAACGGGAAGTTCTATCCTGGACACATCTTCTCTGTTGGGGTATAGCATCTCTCATATTGAGGAGTACCCGAGAACTATTGTGTTAAGGACAATTTGCTGAGAAGATGGCTGTGTCCTTGTATGTGTGCATCAACATCAGAGTGTTTATCAATACATAAATTTCTCTAACATTAACAATTTTTTTTTGTTTAATTTTTTCATTGTTGCAGAACCAACAATTTTTCGTTCAAAAATGGAAGATCAGGCCAGTTTAAATTTAGATAAATCGATTTAGTAGCTTATGTAATATAATTGTTGGAGATCTGAATTTTTAAGTACACTTTAGTTTTGGAAGCGTTATTGTTTATCCTTATTTTCCTTCCTTGATAAAATTGTACTCTAAAAAGTCTAAACAAATTTTTTGATAAAATCGAAACAGTATTTTCTGATGCATGAAAATGTCAACTCAATTTCCAAGGAGTTCAAGTTGACTAAAGATGGTGTTCCATATGTGAACCAAAAAATAGACCTAAAACTAAAATGTGGTATTTTTGAAATCTTGAAATGAGGTTTTTTTTTTGTAACCTCCTATTTTTTCTCCCTTTAAGCATAATAAGTGTGTTCTCGTATCATATGATTTCGAACAAAAGAGTTCCAATAACTCTAAGCTATTGCATTCATTTCTATGGTACAATCGTTTCTCTACTAAAGTTTATTATGATGACTTGATGAAATAGTATGATTTGCGACATTTTAAAGTTCTTAATTCCAAACGAGATATTTGTTATGCTATGGGGGGTGTTTCACTAGTTTTATCTTATAAGTCATAAATTGACACATAGACGTATGACTCTTCCAGACGTTAATTATCTATTTATTATTGAGATTAATTGAAATAACATACCACTTCTTATTTCATTGTAACTATTCATCGCGAAAGCTTTGAGACATTTTCACTAAAGCATACTCATGGACAGTAGCAGAGACACTACAAAATTTATAACATTTCACATTTTTTGGAGTTAAGGATGGCTCCAATATTAAAGGGTGAGATTATAACAACTCATAATTGGCAGCGGTTGACAGTTGGAATCAACATAATGATATACCTTAAATTAATATCGATGTCTTTTCAGTACAACTGGATTCAAATGTATAATTACAGCAGTGCCTGTTGAAATTACTACGTTGTTGGATGACTGTAGCTACAAAGTGGAAATATTATTAAGGGAGATTCAGGTCATCATAAATGGTATCGGAATCGTCTGACGGATCATCTTTTAAGAGTGCGAAGGTATATTAGATGGGTTGGTCCAGGTATTTGAGTCATATGGGCAGGAAACGTCGGAGATTCAGGCCTACATATTCTGAAGACGGAGACGGCTCAAATCTATCGGGTAAGATTGTAACATACCATATATTCTAGAGTCAGGGATGACTCCAATCTATGGTATAACGGTTTCTCTACTATAGTTTAATTGAAATAACATACCACTTCTTAATTCATTGTAAGTACTCATCATGAAAGCTATGTGACAATTTCATTAAAGTATTTTTGGGACTCATGGACAGTAGCAGAGACACTATAAAATTTGTAACATTTCATATATTCTAGAGTTAGGATGGCTTCAATTCAAGGAGGTGAGGTTTTAACAACCCATATTCGGCAGCGGTTAGACAAACGGAATAGACATAATGATGTACGTTAAATTAACACCGATGTCTTTTCAGTACATTCGACTTCAAAGTTATAACCGTAGTGGCGCCCACTGAAAACACTACACCATTGGATGACCACAGTGGCTAAGTGGGGACATTATTAATGGAGATTCAGGTCATTACAAATGGTATCATAAGCGACACTGGATCACATGTAAAGATTAAGAGGTACACTAAACAAGTTAGTCCAGGTGTTTGTGTCATTAAGGGGAGGGAACATCGGTGATCCGGGCTTATATATTCAGGAGTCGGAGACGGTTCCAATTTAAGAGGTGAGATTATAAAACCCTGATATTCTAGAGATATGGATGACTCCAATCAAAAGGGGTAAGATTGTAACACCATGATACGTGTGTCTCATCTAAGTCTAATTTCATATATATATTTTTTGCTTGGATTATAATTTCATATATTGATAAGCCCTATTTTTATATTAATTTTATCTTTTTATGTTCTTATAGGTATTTTAGTAAAAACTCATTTTTGGAAAGAAAATAGAAATGTTAAAAGCACCCAGAAAATTGATAAAGGCATCCAACTTTTGGATTGGGGGGACCCCTTCTACTTTCATTCAAAACAAAAAATGACAGGAAAATAATTCTTTATAGGATTGAAACAAGTATTTGATATGTCAACAAGAACAAACAATCAAAACTTGCTTAAACACGTCAAAGAGGAGTGTTTCACGCCCTGAAAAATGGTGAAAGTAGAGTTTGATGTCGGTAAATAATTTCATTCACTGATTTGGATTGATATGAATTAGAGTTTGTTTTGGGAGGTGATTTGGATCCTTATTAATTAAGGAAGACTATGTAGGTTTTACTAAACCTATATAAAGCAAAGAGATCGAAGAAAAAGGGGCATAAAAATTCAAAGAAAAAATTCGAAAAGAAAAAGAAGAAAAAACTACAGACCTAACAGTCGCAAGAAAACGGTTACCTTTTAATTCTTCTTTGCTGCACCAAAGCACTGTCGTTTATTTGACAACGTATATTTCCATTCTTTTTAGCCACAAAAAAACATTGATTGCAACACAGATACACCGTATCAGTGTTCAATGTTATTCTGTTTCGTTTCTTTTTCTTCTTGTAAACACCTCGAACCATGAATATAATTATCGATAGAATGTTACATATGGAGAACTGATTTTCACACTGAGGCAACATAGGAATCTATCTACTACATGATTTATGCGTATTATTTCTTATTTTTTAATTAATTTAATTTAATTTAATCTTATTATTAGTTCACTAAATCAATTTCTTGCAGAGTTTCTAATTGATAACATGATTTTCTTTATTATTTGTGATTCAATTTGATGGGTTATGCTTGTATTAATTTATTTGATAATCTATGCTTAATGTTTACAAATATTTTTTGCAAATCTCACTGATTAATACTAAGTTATGAATAAAACTGGTCTTTAATTGTGATTAAAATAAATTGTAATTCTTATAATTTTGAGAAATAAATCATGATTAGTAGTGAAATCCAAAGCCTTGGCTGTCTTTAATATCATTATCATCTTTTGTTATATTCTAAAAGTTTTCTAGTTTGAAAATTAGAGTTTAGTTTTAAATCAAGTCTCACAAGTCTCGGGAACGAACTATTTTTATCACTTTTTTAAAACGAACACACCCCATATGTAACAGTGGTTGTCCGAGCGGAATAAACTTAATGATATACCTTAGACTAAGATCAAGGCCTTTACAACACCATTGGCTTCAGAGTTGACAAGAACTCTACAATAAAACGTGCTCAGGAGAAGCAATCCAGGGATGGGAGACCTCCTAATAAGTTTCTACTGGATGACCGCAGTAGTGCACGTTGAAAATCCCATACTACTGGATGACCGTAGTGTCTAAGTGGCAACATTATTGGTGGAGATTTGGGTAATTACAAAATTACTTTGAGAGTTGGTTCTTAATATACATAAGTAGGCCAATGTTACTGTTGTACAGTGGTAAAGTCATGGTGATGATACCAATAACCCAAGTTCGAAACACGTTAGCACCAAATTCATTATCGATCAAAAAAATATACATAAGGAGAAAGATCAACTGTGTGTCCTTTAGTTCCTTCCGCAATATGCCAAATTCTTTGGAATATTTTTTTTCCGAGATGGTTTAGTGGACATACAATAATTGCATTAGATAAAGTTAACATGTGAAAAGATTGATTGCACTTAAGAATTTTGTTTTAGGATAAAAATAATAAATTAATAAATTAAAATGAAGTTTTTAATGACTAACCCGTCTCTACATTGGCCTAAAGCAAGTTGATGACTTTTCGAGTATTACTTCAGTCTTAGTGGGGAGACGAGTTGGTCTTAGGAGAGGGAAGAAGAAAAATGATATGAAATCTGTGTAATATTTTCAAGTCGAACTAACGTTTCAGTATTGTGATTGTAATGTGGTCGAATGACCTGTTTATGGATAATGGACTAGGTGATCTATAGTTAGTGGAGAAAGATGTGGACAATCTGGGGAAGTCGTCACGTCCTCAATAAGAGGAAGACTAGAGACTTACATGACCTCTATCCTTAATTCTCTCAACCGTCACATTGAATAACTCCTCTTTCCCGTCATGAAAGTATCGTCAGATACGTACACATATTGTAGACTGTCAAACCAAAACCCTAGTTGTGATCCCCCCACACATATGATTTTATCAATCTTTGCGCATAATCTGCTAGTAGGGTATGATCATTCGTTGTCAGTCAAGTTGACTAAGGTAAATAAATATCTCCTGGTTGGACTTTGAATAAAAGTAGATTGAATGCCAGGTGTGTAAAACCTTGAAAATCATTTAATACATATGCCATAGAGAGATCACGAGATAATGATGTTAATTGTGTGTGAAATGATGTGATTTTATATAGTGGTAAAAAGAGGTTCGTTACTCGAACTTGTGAAGGTAATGATTTTAGAAAATATTGGACTTAACCTAAACTAATAAAAATCAGGAAAATACACTAGAGATGATTTTTGGAAAATATGGGAAAAACCAGGAATCAAGATTCAGTTATTTCTAACAATCCATGTGATTAATCATGTAATTCTTTTTAACAATTTAATTCAAGTTTGCCAAAAATATGTTTCCTAAAAGAATAATTGTAAATCCTAAGCATGGGACATCAAGAGTAATTAACTAAGCATGACCCATCAAAAGAGAACACAACTATTTAATAAAAACCATTTTTTCTAATTTAAATCCATGCAAATAATAATAAAAGAATTATAAATAATTAATTAAAAATAGACTTACCACATAAAATTGAGAAAAAAACCTCCTCCATCATCCCAGTAAATAAACTTAGCCCATGGAGAAGAAAACTTGCTCAAAAGATCTTTTCATTGCTCAAAAAGTTGATTACAAGGTGAAATAATAGTGCAACAGCTAAACAGATACGTTTATAAGTGTTACAGAATAGGGTTCAGCCGTTACAGAAGTGTTTCTAAGCAACAAAGGTTTAAAAGGATAGGCAACAGAAGCAGTTTGAATCAGCAACAGTTATAAGTGTGGCTGAGTCGTCTTCTCAGACGGTGGTAGATGAAGAACACGCCGGCCGGAGCAGCAGCAGGTGGCCGGCGATGACCGGAAATGGCCGGAAACTTACTGTTTCGATCTCTAGGCTTTTCTCCTTGATTTCTTCGGCTTCTCTTCATATATATAGGGTGTAGGAACCCTAGGGAGAGTTCTAAACCTAATAGAACTCTCTAGAACTCTCCAAAATCTTCCCAAATCCGAATCAAACATGGAGTCCTTTTTCCGGCCGGATACACTCCGGGAAACTCGTAAAATTGGTTGTGTGGGTCTTGTATCAATCTCTTCTATCTTGTGGGACAATTTCAGCCGAAAATATCCATGTTTTACCGTGAATCAAAGTGTCCAGTTGATAACAACATTTTCGTCCGATGAGTTGAATCGGTGATTGACTCGGTCAACTCGGGTTGACCGATTTGACTCGGGTTTGACCCGATTTTGACCGAGTTGACTCGAGGGTGCCCCTTATCCATTTCTAGGGTGCCAATAACACTTGTCCTTGGGTGCCTTTATCACTTTTTGAGCCAATTTTTCCACAAATCTTTATTCTTCTAATGTACCTGCAAAAGCAATAAAACACGTAATAGACACAAAATCGAATACTAACTCACTAGAAATTAAGGTGTAATTTAGACACTAAAATGTGTCTATCATGAAACCAAAAAACTCGTTGAGATCGAGTATTGAACCGGTCGAGGGCAATGGATCTGGTAGTAGATCTAATGAGGCCGAAGTATCCTATGTCTGACCTGATAAGGTCTTGTGAAAAAGTGGATGAGCCCAAGCGTGGTCGAGTCCAGGGATGGTCGAGTATTTAATTAAAAAAAATACCTAAATTAGTTTATACTTCTTCGTCCTTCTTCTCGAACCATCAAATGATTTAATCATTGTCGAATAAAAAAAAAGTAGTCTATTAAATATAAATTATTTACGTTTCTCCACAAATCCCTTATGTTTTTTATTTTCTTTTAGGTTGATTAATTTAGTAAGAACTAAAAAAAACAGATGAATTTTTGTAATCTCAATGGTGTGCTTTACGAGAGGAAAAAAAACAAAACTAGCCGGATCTGAATTCGGCTAAGATTTCTTTTGGGTATATTAATTAAATACCCCTACAAAAAATAAATATACCATTAATTAGATTGCCTTAATACCCTCACTTATTTAATTTTTCTCTTATCTATTACATATAACATTTTTATTTATTACATATAACATTTTTATTTATTACATATAACATTTTTATTTACTATAAAAAACAACAAATTTCTTTCTCTATCGCTTCACCAACACCAACATTCCATTACCACTCCAACTTGGCTAGTGGTGGTGGTGGTGGCGGCGGTGGTAAAATGTTGGTAGTGGTGATGGTGGTGCTAGTGGTTTATAATGGTGGGTGGCAGTGGTGGTGGTTGTGGAATGTTGGTGGTTGTGGTGGTGTCAACATCTAAAGTTGATGCCAAAAATCTGGAGTCAACATTTTAAAGTTGACATCAAAATCTGGTATCTACATCCCAAGTTAACAAAAAACTGAAAACTCATAAAAAAAGTTATGTTGGTGTCAATATTTTAAAGTTGACATCATAATCTGGTCTCAACAAACCAAAGTTGACACCAGACAATCAAAGTTGACACCAAAACTGAAAATTCAGAAAAAAAATTATATTGTTGACATCATAATCTGGTGTCAACAAATCTAAGTTGACACCAAAAATTGGTGTTAACAAGTCAAAGTTGATACCAAAACTGAAAATTTAAAAAACAATTATATTGTTGACATTATAATCTGGTGTCAACAAACCCAAGTTGACACCAAAATCTGATGTCAACAAGCCAAAATTGATATTAAAATTGCTTTAAGGTATATATAAAAAATAAGCAAAAACAAATATTTAATGAGTGTGACGATTGGTATTACTACGATAACTGTAATTTTGATAGTATGAGCCTATCACACAGCCAATACGATACGACAAACACGACATACATACTAACTGGCCTACTATAATACCATTTTAATATTTTCAATACAAAGAATTGAAGATGTGTCATACTATGTCATCTCAGTATTAATTTGATTAAAGGTCTAAAGTTTAAACGTCCTTCCCTGAGTCCACAACAAACTATCTTGAATATTAAAATTAATCTATACAGATAAACATAAAAACAAGTTTGAGCAAAAATGTTGCTTTAACTGAACTCGTATAGCTCATAAAGGCCATTGATATGTCTGTTTCAATGATTATCATAACAAAAATCATAATTTATAACTGAAATCCGCAGTTATAACATAAAAAATCATATAAAAAAATACAATTATCACAATTGTCTCATGCTATTGAAAGTGAATACTTCTCAATAAAATTTAATAAAAAATCACATCCACCAACAAAGTCAACTATTTACTTGTTTTCTTACCCTTACTTGTTCATCTTTAACACGATCTATAACTGTTATTGGGTTTTCTTCTTTTGTTTTCTTCTTCAGTTTCTGGAAATCATCATCAAAAGTGGATTCATTAGGATCATCCTCGTTCCCACGTAGTATATCCATCGTCTTAGAACCCATAAATCAAAAAATATCACACCATCAAAACATGGGGTTATTCATAGTGTAGAAAAACCCCCAGAAAAATCATGTTGTAGATGGTGATAGGTGATTCATTTTTGTCAAACATTGAAGAGAGCTGAATTTATTAACCTCACACATTCATATATTATCATTGAACTAAACAATCAGGAAAATATGGTGATAAATGTATAAAAATTAATCATGACTATTGATCAAGAAATTACAGAGATAAGAAAGAGAAAACTTACCGAAAATAAATCAAGAAGACGATTAAAAGGTTTGTTTTTTCAGAAAGGAAAATGGTGAAACAAATAAAACTATTTTTTTTATGTTGAAGAAAGGTAAACTAATTGAAGAAAAACAAAATAGATGGAAGAAATCGAAACGGTGGCGTGATAAAAGAGAAGATGATGTGGAAAGTGATAGATACATTTTTATGTCTAATTTGTTCATAATTCTCTGTATTATTAGTGCTTGAATTTATATTTATTGTGTTATTTTATGTGTTTGAAAGTATTTTTGGGAAATAAAAATTGATAAAAAAATCGGCTCAAAAAATGATAAAGGCACCCCCAAGAGTTTTGCTAAAGGCACCCATTTTTGGATAGGGGGCAACCCTCTTAAAATTTCAAATTCACGAAAATGGCGGGAAAGAATCTTCTACGCGTGAAAGAGTTTATGTTTATATGGGAACCTATTTTTTGGGATATGTAAGAGTTTTAGATAAATCAACTTGAAGAAAAATTCAAAACGTGTCTACACACGTCAAAGAGAGTGTTGTCTGTCGTAAAACACGCTGGGAAATCCTTATTACAACCGGAAAAGGGATTGGTTCCCAATTGGATTAACGAGATATTTGAGAATTGTTTTAAGAGAATATTTGTTCCTTATCGATCAAGGAATTGTTTTTAGGGTTTTCTAAACCTATAAATAGAGAAGAGAAGGAAGAAAAACGCAGCTGGGAACGCCGGGAAATTTTTTGGAGAAAAAAGTTCTCTGCTCGTGGAGGAGGAAGAAGAAGACCAGAAGGACAGGCGAGAAGAGTCGCAAATACGGTTGCAAATTCTTATTCACAACTGCATCCACGATCAGTCGTCGAATGGGTTCTCGTTACTAATTCCTTTTAGCATCTGTACCTATTTCAGAACTGTAGCAACAGTCCATATGCAACTTTTTATAAACGTCTTAAATTCCCAGTTTCAATTATTTTTGATTCTTTTCTTCTTCTTAAGCACTTTTGAGCCATGATTCTATCTTTTGAGAGTGTTTTGAGCACGATGAGCTAAACCCCATCAGTGGATAATGGAGGAAGCCATATTTCATGAATGAATGATAACTATTTATGATTCTTTATGACTTTTGCATTGGTTTTAATATGATTTATGATTTTTACTAATTAGTTGTGATTTTTTCTGATGGTGTATGCTGGGACTTAAGAGCTTTTGATGCGCCATGCTTACATTTACAGTTAATGTTTTAGAAATCTACTTTTGGCAAAGAAACAAAGTCAGTAAAAAAAGCTATAATTGTTAAGAATCATTGTAGAAATCACTCAAAAGTGATTATGGTGGAATCCAGAGTCCCAGTTCTTCCCAATATGGTTAAAATCTTTTACTTATTTTATCGTTTAAAATCAGAATTAGGTCTAAAACAAATCTTCACAAGTCTCAGTGAACGAATTATTTTTACCACTTCTCTAAAACGATCAGCGAGATAAACCATGTTTGCTTGATTATTGTGATTTTCATATAATCTTGGGTGTTGACTATTTTCACCAAACACCAAATTCAGAAATAAACTAGATATTTTATATAAGATAATTAATATAATTAAAGGTTATTTTAGTAAACCAGTAGTCCTAAAACTAACTATGGGTTTTAGATATATAATATCTTAATGGTGGGTTTGTCATAATGAAAAAAATGGGTTAGAAATATTTTTCCCCATTTTTTATATATATTCTGATTTTAAAATAAAAACTGATCCAATTTAACTAAAAAGTCAGTTTAGTATAAAAAAACGGGTCCATTAGTTAAAAAAATATTTATTTATTAAATTTTGCTAGTTTTTCTATTGTGAAGAATTGAGTTTGCCCATCCATACAAACAGATAAATTAGTAAATATAACAATGTCCACTAGAGTTGCTCTAATAATATAAGATGCATAAATTAACCATTAATGTATATATAAATACATGAATAAGGGCTTATGGAATTTTCTTCAAAGTAATTTTATTTTGTTTTATTCCAACATTCCAGAGAAAAACAAGCAATCCGTAATCCTCCAATGTTTTTTGTTTGTTAATGTATATAACCATTTTTCTTCACATCAGGAGGAGGGGCAAGCACACTTGCGCATGCCTTAAACACCTAAATGGTTTACTGAAAATAATGGGCCAGGCCCATGAACTGTCTAGTGCTGTATGGTAAAACATGGTAAAACACTTGAGAGAAGTGGACGACACTGATCAAACATGCATCTGCTCACGGTTTATACCTGAAGTGCGTGTTGTCTTCGTATGTAGCACACACAGCATCTACACATATTGTAAACTGAATTGTGAAGATCAATAGCATTCACCCACAAATAAATCAACATTCTCAACATTGTTTACATTAGCTTCTTAGACCATTCAATAAAGTTTAATAACATTTTTTTTTATTAATCGATAAAGATTTAGTATTGACGAGTTTCGAATTCAGATCACCGGTATCATTATCCAATGACTTAACCATCATACTACAGTGACACCGGTCCCTTCTGTAGATATTGATGGGCAATTTACCAGGTACTTGACGCTACTCTTAGGCTGTCGGTTGTCCTAATATCATTGGGCAGGCTTTGGTGTTGAAGGAGATGCCAAAAGAAGAAGAAGAGAAAGGTGTATTTGTGAGTGACGTGAGTCATGAGTGGCTTCCATTTACTCAGCGCCAAAGGACAACAATTAGTCCTACCAAGATATATCCATACACTCTTACCATTGACCTTTTACTGGCCACTTGTTGGAGGGTTTGATAAAGGTAAAGGGTATGTACTTAGAATGAAACTCCGATCTTTACCAAATTAAAAAAAAAAAAAAAAACATTTCACAAAATTTTGTGTCTTGAGAGAGTGACAACAAACAAAACCCACATCTTTCAATGAGCTAAATATAGTACCAACACTTGTCCCTTCCTTGTTGTCACATACTTTTGATCTTTTACAGGATGACAGGTGTGAGCACGTACTGAGTACGTGACGCGGTATAACGCACACACATAAATGGTCATGCATGATTGCATACTTGATCAATCTACAGTACATATGTAGTAGGATCAATACTTCAAAATTTATTATGAATTGCTGAAATGAAACTTAGGAAGAGATATTCGGGTACCAATTCTTCCAAAATGAAATTGACAACAGATTCAAAAGAAAAGAAAGAGGAATATATTTTATTGTCGCTAGTTTTCTTCATATCCTGAATGAGAGCTAAGCTAGGGGTACCACAATCCCTTGAAAGTTTATGACAATCCATGGTGTCTCTGATTATTACTGTCTGATTCTGCTTTCCAAAATCTTGCTGGTAATCCTTGTTGTGGGACTGGAAATGGGCCATATTGAATCCCACTTTGAGATCCTATCACTTCCCACCTGTAAACCAAAATCAACAGCAGCAAAACAAAATTGCATTGTCAGATTATATTTAGCACTCACAGTATATCTTTAATTCTGTCTCTTCCATATTCTGTATTATGCTTGTGTCATACCTGAACTTGGTTATTAAGTGGTGAAGTAGTATTAGAATCTCCACTTTGGCAAGTTCATTCCCTGGACATGAATGTACTCCATTGCCAAATGGCATAAATGTATTGGGTCTTGGTGCAACCTGCAAAATCAATAGAAACCTCATTGTGAGTTATTGAGAGATGTCTTTGAGCCTAAAAACAATTGTGCACAAAGCCGTACCTCAAATCTTGATGGATCAAACTTCTGAGGCTCGTGAAAGAATTCAGGGTTATGATGAATATTTCTGAATAAAGGCATTACCTTCCAACCCTTGGGAATAAGGTAACCTGTCGGACGAAAATTCCTATGATTAACAATGAAAATTCCTTATTGCATTGAAGAAGAGAACAAAGACCTCTTTTATTTTATTACCTTTGTATTCAACATCTTCTACAGCTTCTCTGAATGTGAATGATATGATGCTTGCCATTCTCAAACTCTCCAATACAACCTGAAAATTCAAACACAACCAACTTATTAAAAAAATACGAAAAAAAATAAAAAAACCCAAAAAAAAAAAAAAAAAAAAAAAAAAAAAGATCATTAATTTTGTCTCAAATTTCATTGAGATTTGGTGAGACGTAACATTTGGGGTCCAGACTAAAAATATAAAGGAGATGGAGATATATACGTACTCTAAAAGTGACAGGCATGTTTCTAGTTTGAGACCATGACAAGGGTTTCCTTCCTCCATCATTCATTTCATATATTGCTTTCTGCTCAACCTGTTAAGAAGTGACGACTTTTATCTTTAATAATGGGAACCTAATAAGGTTGCTAAACTGAAAATTTGAAATTGAATGAATGAAAAAAAAACAATAATGGGGCACTTTTTTCCCCCTTTTTCCTGCTCTTACTTTCACAGCTTCTAGAAGTTTTGGGTGGTCATGAAGGTACTTGAGAATCCATGTAAGAGCACTAGCTGTAGTGTCTTGAGCAGCAAACAAAACTCCAATTATATTATCAGCAATTTGATCGTCCGTTAAACTTCGCGCCTTTTCATCATCGGAATGCATCAGACAGCCTAATAGATCTATATCCTCTACTCTTTTCTCCTTTCTTTTACCAATAATTTCACTTAGAGTCTTGCTCAATTTTTTTCTTGCCTAAATCAATTCATAAGAGCAGAAATTAACATAGTTAAGCATAAGTGCATAACTAAACTATCTCGAAAGTAAAAAACTGTAACAAAATTAGACCAAATTATTTACCAAGACTGCCTTGCTGTATAGAGTTCCTGGTATATTTGTAGGATAACAATTGTATCCTTTGTCTAATATGAAGTAATTTTTCTTCAATTCATCTTTATAATAAGAATCTAGCTGACCAAAAATAGAGAGTATGCCGATGTCAAACGAGAACTGCACGACCACAGAACGAGTTAACAAAAGTGAGATGTTTTTTCCACATGCTAAAGAATGAATAAAAGGACAACTATATCATTATCGACATAGATTTAACTACTACTCTAAAGAAACCCATTAAGGCTAATAAGATATCGCAAATTTCATTTATATGCCTTACTTTAATGGCATTGATCTTTTATAGTAAAAAACATGTGCCAATTACAGAAAGTATGTGTATATGACCACCAACCTTTTTCATTTCATGGTAAGTATTAACAATGTGGTGATCATTGCCAACCCATGAATTTAATGTCGTGACGACGATACATTCGATATCTGGTAAAAGTCCCTTTATGCTTTCAGGAGACAATGAACCTTGAACTATTTTTCGAAGACGAGAATGATAATCTCCTTGGTGAAAAAACAGAGCTGATGGTCCTATCATTTTTTCTTTACTTTTAGGATATGTTGGCTTGAACAAATGAGAATGCGTAGCTAATACGAATCGCGCTGCTTCAGGACTCGTCAACATAATACTTGGACAACCAAGTATATGTGTCTTGAATATCTCTCCATACCTATTATTGTCAACCAAATAACCATATTATGATATCAATTGAAATTCCATTCAAACAACAGACAAACCATATAATTTGTTTTTAAAAACAAACCTTTTTTGTTTACCAGCAAAGAAGACATTAGGGTCTTGAGAATACAGTTGTGGTGTCTCTCCAATATAAGGCCAGCCCATTGAACCTGGTGGAAGCTTTGCTCTTACTCGATCATGGTTTTGGTTTCTCTTTTTGTGGAACAATATATATGTTATGACTATAGGAAGTAACAGAAGCACATACACAAATATACTACACATCTCTGTCTCTCTAGATTTTGGAATTGTATTGTCTGTGAATGGGAGAGTTAGGTGCTATATATGGAGAGTTTATACCGAAGGAGACAGTCGAGAAGATAAATACATAATCTTATTTAAAAAGATTTGTTTTTAAGATATTTTTATTTTTATTTTTATTTTGAATGATGATGGGGTTGTCAGTTCTCACAAACATAAAGCATTTTTATATGCTTTAAACGAAAGAAGAAAAAATAGAACGCATTGCTGGCAATTGCAATCCCAACCCGTGGGTCGACCTCACTCGACTTGTTGGCGGTCCCTAGTTGAAAATGATAGAGTTACGGTTAGAGCATTCGAATCCGGGCTAGCCTACGCATACCCATACAAATAGTAATTTTAGTAATCCCTAGTGAAGTTTTAGATATGTCTGTCAATGGATAGCCGAATATCCAACATCCGTCCGAGTCCGCATAAAAAATTTAGGATATTATATATGAAGGTTCAAATATCGGATACAGATACGGATACAGATACCTAATCGAATAATTTCTTGTTATCGGATACAGATACAGAAACACTACTATCCTACAGGATAATTATTCGATATCCGATAACATAAATATATGTATGAATTACTCTTATAACGCGGTGATGATTTTGTTTGAAAAAAATTGAAGGAACGACAAATTTATCAAAATTAAATTCGGTATTATAATTTTGGAATCACGAGAAGAAGAAGTGATTAAACAACATAACCAAATTAGATGTTTATTTTTTCTTATATAGTTTTTCGGATTATCCGATATCTGTTAATCTTAACGGATTCGGATACGAAAATGAATTTATATTATCTATCGGATAATTATCATATATGAATATCCGATAAAAATTAATGGATACGGATACAGGACAACTATTATTTGTTCCATTAAGTACCGTTGATAGCTCTAGTTTTAGAACATTTATGTGCTTAGATTTGTATTTTAGGTGGAATAGTATAAAAACAAATTTAGTCTATATTTATGAACCATCTCTGACGGAGTTTGGATATTAGGATACTGATCAAGTTGGTTTTTTCTTATAAGAGCAAGGGCTATGGGTAGAGTTTTCTCCTTCAAAGTGAAAGAGTTTCATCTAAAAAGAGTAAATTAGACCCTACTATGGGTAGTGGAGAGAGAGTCTTTCTCCCAAATTCTATCAACCACTCTTTCAATCGAAGGAGTGCTCGTCAGTCTTCACTGGACGGGTGAACATCATCCGTCTGGATCCCAGACTGGGTAAAATTTTCATCCAACGACCAAAGTTCAATGATTCAACGGTTGAAAATAGATTTAAAAGCCAGACGGGTGAACTTCACCCGTCTAGTCTCTTTTATCCCACTATCCTATAATGTAAAAACTACTCCTTCGCCTAGCCATTCCTCCGTTTTAAAAGGGATAGAGTGTTAAAACACTCTATCCTATAACAAGAGCTATGGATTAAAAGTTTTATTCATAATAAAAGAGTCTAACTTAAAAAGGTTTAATTTGGTGTTATTATAGGTAGAGAGAAACCATATTTTCACACTAATCCAATCATACACTCATTCAAATGAAGGAATGTATAAGAGTCTTTATATATCGCTAATCAAGTGTCGTGTAAAGAAAAGAAAAAAAAACGACAAACCAAAAACCGTGTGAGTCTAAAGTTGTTAAGAAACAATATAAAAAATATTAAACAAATATATTTTAGGTATTTGGATGAATAAAATTTTTATAAAAATTATGTACAAAAAGAACTTATGGGTGTGGACCGTTAATCAAGTGTCGTCCATAATTCTTTTCAGACAACAAATGAAAGTGACGTATAGTTTCTTTATCATTCTTTTCCATAGTGAAAAACTCACTCTATCACATAGTCTCTCAACCTTTTTGAAAGAACGTTTAATTGAGGGATACCCTCACAAATTAGGGATGTTTTAGGTTAAAACATGTTAGGTATATTGATGAGGGGAGTCTAAAAGAATTTAAAAAACAAAATTATCTTTTAAAATCGGCATGGTCTTCATGGATGAAAACCATACCGACAGTAAAAACAATTTTCAATTGTCGGCATGGTATTTAATTAGCGATTATGCCGACCTTTCACATTCAGCATGGTCTTCGATTGGCGACCATGCCGACAGTTCAAAATCGGCATAAGTATTTGATGAATACCATGTCGTTTCTGGATAATTTTTAGGTCTTGTCTCTGTTTTTTTCCTAAAGAAAAACTAACACAATCTATAACCAGTAACTATAATATATATATATTCATCTCATTAATCTAAGATTAACATAATCTAACAACTAATATAAATGATTAGAAACAATTAGTCAAGGATGATTTAGGTATTATGAAAAAGTTATGGATCAAGGTTTTTTAAAAATACTTCAAAATGTCTCTATTTTATTTTACTTGGTAACCCCAATTTGTGAGGGTATCCCCCAATTAAATATTGTTTTGAAATAGATAAATTAAACACTTTATCCCGTAGTACTTATTCTAAGGGCAATTCACGAAAAAATATTTTAAAATATAAATAATTGATGACATGGGTTTGGATAAGAGTTTCTAGAAGTAGATACTTATGTCCAAACTCAATTTTTCAAATCATTACTAATTTTGGTTATAAAATTATTGATGGAGATATTTTTTTTCAAAGAATCTCTAAAAATTTAGGTGACATTATTATTTTGTGAAATCTACAGTCAGACCCATTTTCTCCACTCTTTTCCCCAGCAAACCCACAGGCAGAAAATTTCATGCACGCGCCCATTTTCTGTAAGAAATTTTCTCACAAACCCATAATTTATAAAATTATGTTTTAATCTTTTTCTTTTTCTTCTTCTTCACGCGTCGACTGTCCTTCTTCTTCTTCTTCAACTCCTTTTCTTCTTTTTCTTCTTCAATTCCTTTTCGTCTTCTAGTTAATGCTTTGATCCGCTTACTGTTTTTTCAATTAGTAAATCAAATTTTGTTTTGTTTTGTAGAAGTACCATCAATTTCAACACGGAACAAATTATTGCATCATCAAATTCAAAACAATGAAATAATTTCAAAGAATGAATCAAATTCTTATTATTTTGGTACTGGACCTTCTTATATGCGTGATACTGTGTTTTGGGGTAAACCGAATTCACCACTTACTATTGAAGAATTTCATATGCCTAAACCTAAAGCTTGTGAACTTCTTATCAAAACCAAAGGTAACCTTAATTAATTAATCAATAGTATTGAATATTTAGATTTTCTTTATGATTGAATTCTTAATTTTTTTTTGTACGTTGTGGAGTTTGTCACTCTGATCTGCCTGTAATGAAAGGAGAACTACCATTTCCAAATCCTTGTGTTGTGGGTCGTGAAATTACTAGAGAAGTAGTTGAATATGGGCTAATACTGATGCATGTATTATCAAAAGGTAATCTTCCACCAGTAATGATTGACCAACTATTCTTAGAAATCATATATCTTGTAAGAATTAGTGGAATGGTAATCTTATTGACTTAGTTTTTATTGTGTGGATTATGTTCTCTAGTTAATATCATGTTGAAGTTTTGGATTTCACATGCTTGAAAGGTCCCATAATTTTGATTTTAGTGCGAATATTGCAATTTGTTTTGAGCTGATCCACTATTATTTTTGTAACCAGTGCATGTTGAGATAATCGTGTAAACATATTTCTTGTTCTGCATGATTAGATCATACTTTTAAAATGTCAAACCTTAGGATACCTCAAACAACCCAACTGGCTTAAAAATCTTATTTGAACCCCCAATGCAAAGCTTAAAGATTTTTATTAATTCATCATCCGATGTGCTTTTATATGCATTTGTTATAGTATGAATGCTCAGGTTCAACTCCCAAACCCCATCTTGAATGTTTGACAAGCGAGTTTGTGCACTTTTTGTTATGGTTCGCGAAAACCCAGAGAAAGATTGTGAGATACACAAACATATTAATAGTCTTTGAATTTTGTACTTTTCATTATGCATCCATTTTGTATTCAGCACTGTTATCAACCAAAAAATGACTTCATAATCTGTTATGCAGCTACAAAAATGACTGCAGTTGAGAAAATGGCTTCATAATTTGTTATCCAGCTATAAAAAAGGCTGTATAATCTGTTATGCAGTCGAGAAAATGGTTGTATATTGCATTATGCATCCATTTTGTTGTTAGCAGTGTTATCAACCAAAAAATGGCTTCATAATTTGTTGTGCAACTACAAAAATGGCCGCATAAACGGTTATGCAGTCGAGAAAATGGATGCATAATTTGTTATGCAGCTACAAAAAAGGTTGCATAAACTGCTATGCAGTCGAGAAAATGACAGCATATTGCATTATGCATCCATTTTGTTGTTAGCACTGTTATCAACCAAAAAATGGCTTCATAATCTGTTATGCAGCTACAAAAATAACTGCATAACATTGCATTATGCATCCTTTTTTTAGTTGGAATGTTACTGTTTTAATCAGTGGTTGCATAACCAAGTTAGTGGATGCATGAATCAAAATATGACTGCACAATGTGTTATGCATCTTTTGTGGTGGTTTCATAATTCGTGCTGCATCCTTTTGTTGGAATGATTTTTTAGGCATATACATCGTTTTAGTGGTTGTAAAGGAAAATTAGTGGATACATAAACCAAAATATATCTGCATAATGTGTTATGCATCCTTTGTGGTGGTTGCATAATGTGTTATGCATCTTTTGTGATGGCTGCATAATGACTATGTATCTAATTTTTGAAATTTGTGCCTAAAATGACAAACACCTCCGATTTCTTCGTAAAAAATCTAAACTTGATATTGTTGTTTGTACTCGTTGTGTAGATCTCTTTAAAGTATTTCCAACGAGATAAAATTTGTAAAATTCTAAGACACGAATTTTTAGATATGTTATATTCTAGTTTGGTTACCGACTATACCCCTGAAAAAACAGGATGCATAACGTGTTATTCATATATTTTTTACAATTTCAAATAATTATGGGTGCCATAAAAACTGAAAATATTTTTGGACCTAACAATAAAAATAATACTCCCTCCATTTCTGGAAAAGAATTACTATCACTTTTTCAATTTGACCTATTTTTAGGCTAAAATAAAAAAATGATAGAAATTTTTTTTTAGAAACAGAAATAATATTTTTTTAAGAACTGAACCTAAAATTCCCTATTATTTTTGGATACTCATAATTACCATCGGAGATGTTGTCAATGTTATTTTTATACAACACAGTTGAACCCCATTTCCCTGAACAGACCCAACCATCTGGATCGACCTCATTTTTTATCCAATCTGCTACCCTTAACACCAAGCCCATCATCAACCCTACCCATAGATATGGAGGGAGAAAATAAAAAACCCTGCCTTCTTAGTCGGAATCGATCCACCGGAGATTAAGAAAGTATACACTACACCAAAAATTGTTTTACATAGGAAGCTTTTAATTTTTAATGTGTAAAGCAGAAATCTATTTTCCACGTACAAACGTAACAATGAGGTTGGTTCCTCCTCCTCGAAAAGAAAAGGGTATATATTTAAAAAAGAACATTACAATGATATTGTCCCATTAAAACAAAAATGCCATTTATACTGCATACTTAGTCTTCACTCTGCTCCGTACACTCTTCCATTCCTTACTTTTCGCATTCCCACACACAGTGACGGACCTCCGTGCAGACCCACTTAATTTTGTGTCTAAGAGTAATAATTAGTTGTAAATAATAATTTGACCACTCAAATTTAGATTTTTTTTTTCTATTTCGCCCCGGTCAAATAATTTCCAAGTTCGTCATTGCCGATACAATAGCACCAAATGGTCGAATGTGGTGGGGGATCGACCGAACATTCATTCGATTTTGATCCGACTAAAATTTAACAAAATTCTTTTATTTTGTGGGGTATCATATAGGAACGTTTATAAACATTTCTAAATAATTTTGTTATATATCACAGACCAAATTAAAGGAATGTTACTTCTGGAAGGGGCTGAGGATAGAATGGTGTGGTCTCTAACTACAAATGACAAATTTTATGTTAGCTCTACGTACAGAAAGCTGATTGAGCAAAACTCTCCTGTTTCCCCCTCTCCAAAGGTTCCGGCAAGGATGTGGAATAAAATCTGGCGCATAAAAACTCCTTACCGTGTTAATGTCTTTATCTGGAAACTGTTAAAGGGCATCCTCCCTGTTAGAGCTAGAATTTTCAAACACAAATGCCATACTGAACAACTTTGCCCTTTCTGTGACGAGGCTATCGAAATTCCATCCCATCTGCTAGGGGATTGCCCCATCTCTATAGAAGTTTGGCACGCATATAGCTCAGGAATTTTAGAAAGTATGTGCATAAATAACTGTCTAGAAGAATGGATCCAGTCTTGGAATGGTAATGATGATCACATTAATTTTAAGAATCACGATCTTATAGCTTTCATCTGTCAAGTTCTGTGGCAAATATGGAAACATAGGTGCAATGTGATATTTGAGGGAACATCCCCAAATGCAAGACAAACCATCTCCACTGTGAACATCCATCAAAACAAATACAGCCCAGTCACCCCCTTCATAGACAATCCACAAAACTGCCACCTTCTTCCTCTCCATGATCCCCACTGGCCTACTGCACCTGATAACCAGCAAAATCCCATACCCCCCCAACAACAATTGCCTTTCTTCTCCACCAATCAGGAAATATCTAACTCTGCCCAGAAATCTCCCAGCACATCCAGGAAACACTTCAGCCCTTCCTCCCAAGCCTTCTACCCCAGAAATCACCCATACAAAAACCTATTCAAAGGTTCAGGCATTGATTGCCAAATCCCTAGCCATTCCTCATCAATAAACCAACCGAACAGTACCAGTACAGAACCTCCTGTCACCTCAACTGTGGAAGTCAGGAACGAAAATGTTGAAGAAACTCTTGAGCAAATTCCTGCAGGCTAGCAAACTAGGTATGAACATCAAGAAGCTCATCACACAGGGCTTCACATTCAGGACACATCGGATGCTCCAGCCACCCATTCAATGGCGGCGAACCCCTACCCCAGATGGACTGCTCCACCCTTTGAATTTATTAAGATTAACTTTGATGGCTCTCACAGCCCAAATTCAATATTCTTAGGTTTTGCAGCAGTAGCTAGAAGGGGAAACGGCTATTTCTTGAGAGCTTTTGCAGGACATCGACGATTACATATCCCCCAGCAAGCAGAAGCAATGGCCTTGAGGGAGTCTCTCCGTTGGGCTAATAAGATCGGATGGCAGAAGATAATTTTCGAAGGAGATGTAAAAATCATTATAGACTTTGTTATGGTTCTTCAAACTCTATCTCTTGGAAATGCTTGAATATTCTAAATGACTGTATTAATAGCCTTAAGGCAATGGAGAATTGGTCTCTTAGCTTCGCTAAAAGATCTACTAATTCGGTAGCGGACTATTTAGCTAACAAAGCTTGTTTAGAAAGCATTAATTCGGAGTGGATGTCTCCACCGGAATTTGCTATCTCGAGCCTATTGAAAGACAATTGTAGTGTTTCTTCTTAATTTAATCTCTTTTTGCGCTAAAAAAAAATATACCACAGTATTATATTATTTTTGTTTTACACCACGGTTTTTTTATTTTAGGTTTTATAAAGCGGTTACTGTTTTATCCGATTTGAATATTCATTTTTTTATATCCAGGAACTCTGGTTTTTAGGAAAAAACATAGATTTGGTCGAGATCTGAATCTTTATATTGATGCAATAATTTTTTTCTAGAGACTTGAACTTCAAACATATCAGTTTGATTGTATATGAAATTTTTTTATCATCAATTTAATCAACTGGCTCCAACTTTTTTTCAAACTCAAAAAATGATAAAATCCTTGAACAAAAATCATAACGGACAAAAATATATTTAGTTATCACATGTAAGGATTCCCTTCGGTCATCCAATAAAGAGAACATTGGGGTTGGCTTGTAGACCCACCAGAACCAACCCGCTTAGGTTATGTGTGCCATGGTTCCTAGCCTCCTAGGGTTCACTAAGACCGATTCAACGAATCCGCCTAAGCTGAACATAACAGCCCATTGCCACTAACCTCATCTAATGCAGAAAAAAAAAATCTAATTTATTTCTGAAAACAGTATTTAAAGAAAAAAAAAGAAAAAAACGAATTATAGGTTTTTCTATGTATCTCGACTGAACAAAAGAAGTCATATAAATCATAAACCTCATCATTTTGTACACCTGTCTTATTATCTGTGGATTAGCTGATAAAATCTTTGACTTGACTAGTAACATCATCGTGTAAGGTGTATAAAGGACGAAGATGTCAATGCTGAAATTGTTAGACCGACCATGTAAACAACACGTGAGACATCTTTCCTCTTCAATGCAAATAAGGAAATTAAAAAAATACTAACCCGAACAGATTTTAATACATCACACGGAATAAGAACTAAAATATTTAACGGAATAAGAATATCAAAATAATAATTTATTATCGAAACTTAAATAAGAATATGTTACACATTATTTATTTATAGAAGTGCCATTTTATAAAAACAGATATAATTTTTTGAAAATTTCATATCTTTCTAACTGTACGTCGAATTTTTATAAATTTTATATATTTAGAAAACTCTTTAAATTAAACGAATATATGTAACATTTATTTTAATATATTTATGTTTCTCCAACGAATTAGATATAATTTGAAGGCAAGTTAAAAGAAACTACACTTTTAGTATGTTGCTTATAGTGGTGTTCAAACTTCAAACCCTTTGTTTCATAGATATAAATATAAAATAAAAATAAAAATAAAAAATTAATTTTAGATGATAAAGTATACTAACAAAGCACATGATACGACAAAAATAACGTTGTGCACTATTGACATGCAACACACGTGCTCACTACTTGTTTCTTAAGATATATGAGTCGATTACTATATCTAACGGTTGCAGTAAGTAATGACGTGGCACGTCAATATGGAGGAATGGATAACCAGATCTCTTCCAGGTGATTGGATAACTGGATGGAATAAGTAAGCTTTATAATTACGGATTTCCGTTTTTATCCTGGTTATATTGGGGACTACACCAATTATTTTGGTCCTATACAATTTTACATCCAATTAGATAATAGGATAAAGAGTGTCTAATGAGATATTATCAAAAGTACTAAACTACTCTCCACTCATTAATTAACCCTAATACTAAAATCATAATATAAATAGAAAAATCTTTCCATTTTTAACTAATTTCCAAATCTAACAAAACCCTAAACAAAAACAAAAACTTTCTATTTCCATCAAACTTTCCAATTTCTAAAAACCCTAATCCAAGTTTTTCCAAAAAAACTCTTGGATCTCCATCTCACTCGATCTATAAGGTAAATATCTATAAACTCACTCTTCTAATACCATTTTTTGATTGATATTAGTGTTTAAATCTTACTTTTAGTGAATCAAATTCCTGAAGTTTTACCCCCTTTATGCATATAAATAGGAATATAACCCATTCTCCATCATAAACTACTTCATTCAAACAAATCCTTCTTCAATATTCACTGTTTCCTTCAAAGTAAAACTTTTTTGCAATGTTAAGTCTATCATCAACTGAAGAGATACTCAGAAGATGCAAACGACCTACTCAAGCATCATCATTAACTACAAAATCAATAAGGGATATGGAAGAAGTGATACGCAAAAGAAGCAAGCCAATGACTGCCATGGAAAAAGGGGAACTCAAGAAACGAGGTTACGACCAATTCCAACAAAGGGAAAGGTTAAAGTCCATTGTGGATGAGACAGAATGAATTAGGAATTATTACGTCATCATGGATCCTCCCGAAGAACATCGAGATGAGCGTATATTTTGGAATCTGGTAAAAACAGGACCCTACGTTCCCAAGCCGGACACGAAGTGGAAGGGTCCACGCCATGATTACACGGCCGACTATGTTTGCAGAACAACACATCATGTTATGAAGTTGTGCATCAGGTACAACGATTTTTTCGCTAGGCACAAAGGGTATAAGTTTACGGCACATGATGCATATACCAAATGCAGATGAGAGCCGTTTATACATTTCGAAGCTGCCAAAATAATTGAGGATCGCATCGAGAAAAAGAATATCTCTTAATTTTAATTTTGTATCTATTAATGAGAAAATAAAAAACATGTAACTTTAATTTTTTATCTATTAATGAAAAAATATCTTACTTTAATTGCCGAATAATTCGATTAACATTAATTATGATTTTGACGACCATTGTTCACTTTATAAAGCTTATATACACCATTCACTCTATTAACTATTATCTTAAGCAGGAAATCATGCTTCTTTGACTTTGACTTACTTGTGTAGAACCTCGATGTCCTCTTCATAGACGGTTTGTCCTTTGATAGGTGACTTTATTTCTTGCCACTTCTCTCTCAAACAATTTCCTAACGATCACGTCTCGTACGACGGCCTAAGAATAATGCGCATTTGATCTCCTTTCCTTTATCCACAAACCATTGCCTTGCATCTTCCTTCTTTTCCCATACCAAATCAGTGTAGTAGTGGGCAGAAGTATCATGCCCCATATGAGCCACGGGTTCAGGCTGGTTGTCGACCGCTAGAACAATCTACAATATAAATCAAAAAATTAGGCCAATGGAACCGGTGGATAAGTGACAATCGTGTTCAACGATTCTATAGAATCGGTCTTTAGGTCCTCTCATATCCACTGATTCTACCTAGTCTTGATTTTGGGAAAAAATCCCTAAATGCTAGAATCAACACACGTGAACTGACCTGTGTAACGATTCTAGCATTTAGCAAAGCGCAGTTCTTCTGGATACTTTTTCGACTAGAATCTTCAAATAGATCAACACACATCGACCGATTTTTTGACCTAACAATTCCCCCAAAACTGAACCCGAATCGGTCTTTTTCATGACCATAACCAACGATTCTGGGTTCGTAATTCTGAGAAGAGGTGGAATTTACAAAAAACAAACAAACACTTTTTGGAGATTGTAGACTACAAATACATGTTTGGAGATCCTAAGAACGTATACCTAACGTTTTGAAAAATTAAGATTTCCTTTTTCTGGGTTGAATCTTCATTTCTTGATAAAAATACTCATCTATGCTTTGGTTCACACGTTCTTGTTCGTCCAACAAAAATCCCAAATCGGTAGGATCGAAAACATGATGATCTGATTCGCGATACGTAGATGCACCCTCTTCTTCTTCACCACTAGACGTCAATACAATCAAATTTCATCTTTGCTACTAAAACCCTAAAACCCTAGTTTTCCTCAAGTTCTTCTCCTTCTTCTTCAAAATTTCTAGAAAAACTCTACTTTAAATCTTACCATCTAACACTAAATATAATCTAGTTTTAATCACCAACTAAATTAACTAGCATTTGAATTAATTAACACAAATCAAATATATTAGTTAATAACATAAATAGTTGGATAAGGGTTTTTTGATTCTTTTTCATAATAACCTTATTTTAACTTTTAATAGTAGGGCCAAAATAATTGGTGAAGGCCCCAATATAGCCAGGCTTTTTATCTCCTTTGCATTGGTCCATTTTTGGACACACTTCTCTAAAAAAATATGTTTAACATAGGCTATTTAACTGATGATACTCGATAAATGACTAACACTTAGAAATGGTACCCTATATTTAAAAAATTAAGAGTTGATATCTTGACCGGTTATTGACTGTCAAGTCAAACGGTTGACTCAACCATCCGTTACCAATTTGATCTTTACGGTTACCGGACACAATTTGACCTTGATTTGGTGTTGTTTAGCTAGTTCAGGACTTTTGTCAAGCACTTACATGCGTTTTTTTGGCAGATGAAGAGTTTGTTTCTCAGTTTAACCCCTTTTATATCTTCTTCCACCTGCAAATCAAATTGGATAATCATACCAATATTCTAAAATTCCCAATAATCACAAAGCACCAACAATATGAGCAATCACCACCAATTGCTAACACCAACCTGATCAATTAACAATACCATCAGCCCAATAACAATTTTATCCCCAACTCTTTCATGAGAATCATCTTTTACATGAGTTTTAGTGGACACGTGTGTGGGGTAAAGAAACTTTTTTATTACAGTTAGGAGAGCCAACTGTTTAGGTTATGGATCCATCCATATGTTATGATCCAAGATTGTTGGTGGTGACGGGGTTATGTTTTACTTCCATGGAGCCACTGGAAATGACTTTGCTCTTGTAACTGACGATAAGTTCCAAAGCAATGCACACTTCATTGGGACCAAGGACAAACCCGTGATTTCACTTGGATTCTAGCTCTATCAGTATTATTCGACAATCACAATCTTGTTCTTGCAGCCAAGAGAGTCTCATATTGGGACGACAGGGTCTATTCTCCCGTTGTCCGATGGAACGGAGAAATTATCAATATATCCACAGATGGGGAGGCAGAATGGAGAATCACTACAGATGGAGGTAATAAACACGTTCTGTTACGGAAATTAGAACTGTGTTAACCGTTTGACTTGACAGTCAACGAGGGTCTAGGTACCAACCATTAATTTTTTAAATTCTGGGTACTATTTTTAGATGTTGGTTATTTATCGGGTACCATCGGTTAAATAGCTCATTTGAAATTTTAATTTAATTGATTGATTAGTTAACTGATGATCCTATTATTATCAATGTATAGATCCTGATTACATAACTCTCAAAATTAAATAAATGATGAAAATTAAAATATCACGTACATATTTGTTAAAAATGTGCACAAAATCGAACTCCTACGTATGCATAGGCGAAAAAAATATATAGATAGGATGTGGCTCATGCACTGGAGTATTGTGAAAATTTCTAGAGAATTCAAATTAAAACCTTCTCACATCTAAAAATCCATCGTCAAAAATGACATATATACAAACACATAGTATAAGATTATCAGCATAAAATAGAATATTAGTTATAATGTGTACTGATGCTCGTTTTAATTTTTTCCAGACTCTCTGATCATATATATATATATATATAAATTTAGAATAGCTCTTATAATCGAATGAATGTTTTGCTCTTAGATATATATCAACTAAATCAAAGAGCACAATCTGAACTTATGCCAAGTGCAATAATTCCTTGACATTATGTGCCAATACTGTGATTTCGCCGAAATTTCGGATTTCGGGGTGAAACGAAGACGAAATCCGAAATTTCAGCCAACGATATTTGACCGAAATATCGGCCGATATGGACGATTTTTTTTTATTTTTTTTTTTTAAAAAATCAAAAAAAAAAATTAAAAAAATTCCTTGTTTTAGGGTTTCAATTATTACTCATATTTTTTATGATATTTTAGAATTATATATGGATATGATAATATCTATAATTAATCTAATGATTTCGATTAGAATTGTAATATCCTTGTTTAATTAGCATTTTAGACTATGAACTTTGAAGTTGTTCTTGTTTTTCTTATGTTTCCAGTTTGAACTTTGTATGAAATCTATGGATCTATATATTTTAGATGATTACTAGTTTTTCTTTCTAAATTTTATGAAAAAACGTTTGTTATAACGTGTTAAAATATATTTATAATTATAAAATATGAACTAGTATTTTTCATAAAATTATAGGTTTAAAATATATGGACCGATATTTTACCGATATTTGAACCGAAATTTCCCCGATATACCGGCGTACCAGTGTATCGCTCTCGACCGATACAAATCGAAATCCGATATGTAACAACCTTGGTTGTGATTCAATAAAAATTCAATATTTGCAGAAAGAGAGGAATGCATCGAAACCCTATCTAGCGTCAAACCTAATGTATGGACGGCGCTGGGATACTCCCAACGACATGATCTAACTAGCACTACAACATCAGCAATGCATGATGCTGGGACAACCCCAATGCCAGATTCTATATGCACGACGCTGGGCTAGTTCCAACGACATACTCTATATGCGCGGCGCTTGGCTAGTTCCGGCGCTAGAACCTCTACCTAATAAGCGCGACGTTGTGCTAGCACCTCTCCAGCCCTTGCGTTTCTAGCCTATACACATATCTATCCTTTACGCCTTGTGCATATCCAAGCATGTGCATCTCTCCAACGCTAGACTTCTATCTAGTCTGTGTAACTCCTAGCTTGCGCGACTATCCCATCTAGCATTTCCCAAGCCTTGAGAAGCACTTGCACGACGTTGGGATAACCCCAGAGCGAGATTATTTCTTAGCGCTAGTCCAATGCTAGCGCCCAATCGTCGTGACCTTCGCAATATTTGCCTTAGCATGCATATGCATATTCTTTGAGTTTTAGATGTTCCACTCAATGCCATTGGCTAGTGGTTGCTCCAGTTAATGCACCAAGCCACTAATAGCAAGTAATCGAGTGTGCTTACTAGATGACTAACACCTGACATATTTTCCGAACAAGGTTCAACGGTACCATCCTTTCCCATAACTAACGAAGATATGCACCAGATACTCACCAAGATACTATCTTTCACAAAATGATGTCACTAGCATAAATCACTCACATGGGTATCTCACGAACCCATACATCTAACAGGTCATGGGATGACACTTTCTGCAAAGATATGCCATAGGTTGCATCACTGAATAAGGATTGAGCATTGTATATGAAGTGATTCCCATGTGTCATGTCACCTCTAAAATCATGCATGGTCACTCAAGACCAATTATCCATTGACGAGTGTAGAATGGTAGTACTCGCGCATCGTTACCATCCTTCAACTCCCAGGCATCAATATGAAGTTATTATGACATAATCCTTTCTTGACTCCTTCATGGTGATTCATCACCTTGCAATGATGTCGTGAAGTGCTTCATTAATCATGACTACCATCTTACTCAACCGTCTTCATCTAGCATAAATTAATAGTAATGGCATCACCATGCCCACAAATTGCAATACTACGATGCTTAGACGATGTTGAATAGTATAGTTTGTTCGATATACTGAATCACTTATAGACTTACTAATCTTACTATACACTAGTAGTTGGTTTACCCAATTAATTATCAAAAGAGTCATTCACACGTAACCCAACCATCAAATCCATGAGATATCAAATATATCACATGAGAATACTCATCAGGGTATTAGTACGACGGTTTACAGCCTGTGCAACGTAACTAAATACCCATGATAATTTTTTTTTAAGTCAAACGTTACTATACGAGGAGTTAATGGACGTTATTGTTTCTAGATAGCTAATAAATTTATTAAAAAATAAAAAAAAAACAGGATGATAATATGCATCTGCATCGGCATTTGCCAAGATGATTTATTTACTAATTGGTTTGTTACACTTACCTATTTTTGTTTTGTAATCACTATATTTTAGGATAGGATATAATATATACTCCCTCTGTTTCACCAAAAATGTTACTATCACTTTTTTATTTTGGTCTATTTTTAAATTAAATTAAAAAAGTGAGAATAACACTTTTATTAAAACGGAGATAGTATTATTTACCGTTTTAAAATTTTAGTTGAATTAAAATAATTTTTTTTTAATAAATATTTTACGGTTTAATTTAGAATAAACCAACCAATAAAATTATTTTGTTTGTGCACACTCCTTAAAAGAGTGTGCACAAAGTCGGACTCTTATAGATTCCGGAAGTTTTTCTTCCCAATCTTTTGTTCTGGTTCTTGATTGATTTTTTTGTCTGAAATTTCATCACTATTCTTTGTTTCTCACCTATTCAATTATTATCTCGTATCTGTTTCGCGCCAGTTTCGTTACAAGTACTTATTAACTTGTTTGTAGCGACCTCTCTTTGGTTTATAGACTTTTTGGCTAAGTACGCTAAAGAGAGGTCCAAAAAATTCAACCTTTTAGGTAAGTACACTTAAGAGAGGTTGAAAAATTCTACCGTTTAGGTAAGGGACATCAATTTCTATTCTTGATCATTCGAGAAATTTATTGGACGAGCATAAATAGAACCTTGTGGATGGACAAAGAAAATAGCTTAGTTGAATCAGCTTAGAAGTTCATTAATGGTCAACACAAAAATAAGAGAAATTTGGAGGATTTGATTTTGAGGGTATTAGTTGAAGTTGAAAATACTGATAACAAATAGGCATTTTACCGGACGTGTAACTATGGTCCGTCTAGAAGTGGATTAAAGGGACAGTTTAAATATGGACCAATTTCCTTCACCACTGAGTTCAATAGGGATTTCACCACTGAGTTCAATAGGGATGAAAGTTTAAGGTTTAAGTAGGACATTTAAAAAGACTTTAGATAGTTAAATTTATTGGTCCACATTTAACTATTACTAAAAAGAATCATTGGAAAGATGAACTGAAAGGTGTTGCTATCAATTGGCTTGTTCATGATCGGTGAGGGGGAACAGTTTCTTTGAGTTGAAACATTCGAAAATTTGAACATCTTACCGTCAAATCTTTGTGGTCTAATACTAGTATCTGACATGCTTTCGTGCAAGTTGAGATTTATACACCCCTGAAGTCGTACATGAATTCTTGACCTTTTTGGGTAAGTAAGATTTGTAAGCTCTTTATTTTTAATAACTCCCTCCGTTCCTATTTGGATGAAGATTTACGACACTTTATAATTTTTTTTTTTTTTTGATTTATTCTTATTTTAATATCACAAAGCAATTTAGAAAATAGTGTAAGTTTAAAATTTTAAGTGATATTCTTAGAATCTTTAATTCTAAAATAAATTTTCTTTACTACTAAAATAATTTTACAACTCTATATTAAAGACTGAATTGAAAACTAGGAACAGTAAGAAATATAATTAAGGATATCTTTAGAATATATTAATTGTTTTTTTATTTGTTGGAAAATACCTTCACTTTATCTAAATTGAGACGAAACGAGTATAAATATAAATTGTAAAACTATGTGGACAAAAATGGTCGCGTTGTAATTTTGACCAATAAATCAGGAAAAAGCTCCAAATCCAAAGTTATAGGGGCTTCACTTTAGAGTCTACACTTGTCAACAATTACCGTTACTCTTTATCTGTAATAAGCTCTGTTAACGCAACTCAAGCCTTGAAATGATCGACGCAAACTCTTTTGACTAACTTATGGTGTACAAATATCCCACCACAACCGGATTATTTTTTTTAAGGCTAAAAAGTTTATTAATAAAAAAAACGGAAACCAAAAGTAAGAGGAGACATAAAGACAGAATCTCCTAAAATAATAAGAAAAAAGGAAAAATAAAAATAATACGAATAGGATAAACAAGAAATTATGTTAATAAGCTTAACCAAGACGTCTCATCTGGATTTTTTCCAGAAGCTTTTAAGTAAATTTCCTATTTTAGTTTAGTATTTTTCTTCTTTAAACCACACAAAACATGCTCAAAACCATGTTCTCCAATACCGTTGATGGTAAATATTGAATATTCATCATAATCATTTTCATATATACACATGAGTAGATTACTAAATCTATTTTTATCAGCACTAGCCGGCATGACTCACTTCTGACAGAAGATTAATTGTTTGTTCCTTGCTTTCTGAGAATAAAACTCATCTTCCTTCTCGCATAACTATGTCCAACGAGTCTCTTTCAAAGAAGCATGACTCACATCATTAACAATATTACAACTAGGTCTAGTAGCAATACTTGAGATTTCATTGGAAACCTTTGTTGCAATTTCTTCGATAGCTCAGTCAGCATCTTGCATAGCTATTTTTATACAAATTCAATTTCAACACTACTTACCTTGACATTATCTCATGTATTTCTAGGAGAACGCACTAGAGATAAAACATTACTCACTAATATATGAGGAACCAATGAGCTGGGATCTACTGCATGATCTTCAATTGCAACATCTACACCATTGCTTTCAGTTGGGTTATTTACAGCTTGTGCCATGGAAGATCCTGACACCGTAGTATTATCATTTGAGGTAGTTGATGCAGGTTTTACCACATATTGCATATAATATTTTTTCTCTCTTCTCCTGTTTCCCATTCTGATCATTTTGTTGTTTCTTAAATAACCTCAGTCCTCACAGCTCCAGGACGCCGCTTGCACTCTTCCGAACTATGTCCAACCTATTAACAATACGTGTATATAGAAGATAGTCTTTCGTATGTTAAGTAGGCCATGAACACAAAACTATCCCTCTCAACTCAAATTTCTTTATGCGTTTTCTTTGAACGATCAGTTTCTATAAAAACTCTTGCAAAGTGACCATATGCTCGACCAAGATCTAGAGTATTGTCATCCACCTTCAATTGTGTTCCTACAACACTTGCAGTTTTAAAAAGCGGTTTCTTGCGCCAATATTTCAGGATAACGCCATATATATATGAGCCCACACTTGAACTAGGGTTTGTATTTGATAATCAGGACTGAAATCCTTAATCAAGCATTGTAAGTGCTTCATATCATGTTTCAAAGGGATTGAAAAAAATAAAATGAACCACTAAAAAAAAATCAACTGAATTGAAACGTAAATAAAAATAGTCTTTCCCAAGAGAAGAGATTACCCATAATATGTTGGAAGGCCATACTGTAAGCAATTTATTTTTCTTATGCCTTCAATCTTCAACGAAGGATAACCCTTAGGAAGGATTGAACATCCAATTAGATTGTTCTTATATTCGTCGACACCTCTAAGATATTTATATTTAAATATCTAGATTGATAAAACATTATTCTTCACAATAGGTACTGGCAATCGAGAAAGAGAAATCCCTTGATTTTTCATACCATCTTGCATATGAGATGGGTTCTTCCACAGGTTGTTGAACTACCAAAGTAGGATTTCTCATAGTATTAATAATACTAATCATGAAAAAAGGATTCATATCATGATCGAGTAATATAACATCTCGATAATCAACAATAAAATCCATCGAGCCTAGAGAGTTTTCAAGGAAACCTTAGAAAAAATCCTAAATTTTGGAGCATATTTTCTCTCTTATCTCCACTTGTTATGAGTCACAGTATGGTGTCACAACCGAATCAATATCCAACGATAATGAAAACCTTTTTAACTATCACAAGATGGGTCTGCAGAAGTTATTTAGAGTCCTTGTTAAGGTTTTAAACTTGCAGTGAAAACCATCTCAAATGAACATTTTCCATATTAAGTTTCCGTGTGAAGACTTGGAGAATATTTTATCATATTGGAGTAAAATTTTTATTGCCATTTATCACATTCTAAAGTTTTTTCTAAGAGGATTTTTTATTTTACCACGAGGTTATTAGATTAAATCGTATGAGAATTCAGAATTTCATTCTCGATCGGATAATATTTTTTCTTAAATAAAATAAAAAAAATAATAAAAAAAAAAACCCAAAACCTAAAATACTTATATAAAAGGGGAAAAAAGGGTAGTGTAGCGAGTAATGGTTTTCTACTGGTCGATGGATAACAATTACGCGCTTTATTTTGGATTCCAAAATTCATTATCTTTTACGCGGAATGAATTTTGGAATTTTAGTTTAGACAACGGTTTTACCATACCAAGACCAAATGCTATGGTGAGAGATTTTTTTTCTCAAAACCTTATTAAGAAGGAAAAAAATTTGAACGTGAAAAATAACCAATATAGGACTCGACGACTTTTGTTCGTTTCTATCCAAATAGTACAAGGCGGATACTGAGTATCCGACGAATCCACTTTCAATAGAAAAAGATAAGCTAAAAAGTAATTTTATACTTCCAGCCAATTATTAAATGAAGATTGAGTATCCATGAAGGAATTTTCTTCTCGTGGCTTACACATGCAGGAAAATACCACATGTCCTAGGCTTTTCCCTACCATAGTACATGGCATTTTTCAACTTATGATCCATGTAAAACAGATATCCAGGGTAAAAAATTTCCTCGTACATACTGAGTATTCGATGGACGGATACTCAGTACCCGTCAAATATGTTTCTAGATCCACCTAAAACTAATAAGTCTCTATATGTTGATTTTAGGGTTTGATTGGATACTTAGTTTGCTCAGATTACTTGATATCAGACCAAAATTTAAATGTCCTTATGAAGTTGTCTTTCCTTAGTTTGTAGTGTTTTGAGAAAAAAATTATGCCACCATAATACTTGCTAGCTTTGGGGGAAAACTGATGAAAATACAAGTATAAGAAACAAGATAAAAGCTTTGTGGGCAAGCTGATGAAGAAACATATCACCTACTCTTCCATTGTCGATATATTTATAAGGTATGGTTTTATTTTATTGAATCCTTTAGAACTGCTTGGTGTATGAATGAAACCCTCATACAAAATTTTAATGCTTGGAAAACGGTTGTTTTAGAAAAGTGGTAAAAATAGTTCGTTCACTGAGACTTGTGAAGATTCGTTTTAGACCTAATTCTGGTTTAAATTAGAAAATAAGTAAAAGATTGTAACAATATTATGAGAAACTAGGATTCAGGATTCTACCATTAATCATATTTGAGTGATGCATACAAAGATTCTTAACAATTTTACTCTTTTATTGACTCTGTTCTTTGCCAAATTCTAAAACATTAACTGTAAATCGTAAGCATGGCGCATCAAAAGATCTTAAATCCCAGCATATACCATCAAACAAAATCACAACTAATTAGAAAAAATCATAAATCAATTTAAAACCAATGCAAAAGTCATAAAGAATCAAAAATAATTATCATTCATTCATTCATAAAATATGGCTTCCTCCATTGTCCCAGTGATTGGGTTTAGCTCATCATGCTTAAAACACTCTCAAAAGATAGAAACATGGCTCAAAAGTGCTTGAGAAGAAGAAAAGAATCAAAAATAAATAACATAGAGAATTTGTAACGGATATATCTGTTGCAAAAAGATATTTGCGACGGTTCTGGGTAGATTTTTGTTTTGCTATAGGACATAGTAAAGAACAACAGTTCTTCAGAGATGTAAAGAAGAAAGTTAATGCAAGGTATTTGCGATTGTTTTCTTCTGTAATATCTCCTTCTTCTTCCCTCGAACAAGCAGCCTCCCTGAATTTTTCTCCTGACTTCCCCTTCTTCTTTTTTCTTGATCTCTTTGCTTTATATAGATGTAGTGAACCTAACCAGATTTCCTTAATTGATAAGGACTCAAAACTCTATCAAAATCCCATTCTAATCCCGTGTATTCCAAATCAAAAATATTTTGTTTCCGGCCAGCAATAGAGTTTTCAGCCATATCTTCCGGCGTGAAATGTTTAGAATTGACGTGTTTCAACTTCTTTTCATTGCTTCTTCCCTTTTAGATATCGAAACAACCTTAAAATCTAAAAAATCGGCTTGGACACAAATCTGATAACTCTCGATCCGTGAAAAAATAATTCCCGCCATTTTTATTTTTAAATCAAAGAGAATGGGTGCTTTTATCAACTGCCTGGGTGCCTTTAATAATTTTTCTGGGTGCCTTTATCACCTTTTTAGCCAATGTTTATTTCTCCAAAATACCTACAATCACATAGAATAACACAATAATTACCAAATTGAGCACTAACAAAATAGATAATTGAGAACAATTTAGACACAAAAATGTGTCTATCAGAGACCCCAAACTTATTATTTGCTAGTCCTCGAGCAAATCTAATCTAGAAAATAAAAATCTAATTCGCTTTCGTAAGAATCACGACTACACTTAGCACGAGCAACTAGCCGTTAAACTTCTAGGTGACCCTAGAAGACGGGTGTTGTCTCGTGAGGGTTTACAAGAGGTATACCCACAAAACCTTTACTCCAAACTCTAGCTACTTGTGAACGATTGAGGGTAGATACTAAATATGCTATTTAGTTGGCTACTAAATTCTTTGGCTATGAGAATCATTACCCTATATGAGTCCAATTGATATACACGAGTTTGCACTTAGCATACTAAAATTCATACAACAATTCAAAACTCTACTTAGATGGTTGTACAATGGCCCACGATACTCAGAATCTATCAAAGTTCAATCACATGAATATATTTAGAAGATGGATATGGAGATGATGAAGTTTGCACATGTTGACTAAGGTGAACGGTGTTTCCCAGAATATCTGTATGAAGGTCAGTTCCAGGATGAATCATAATAGATTGAGATACGCTCCCACTGGTCTGAATCCTAATTCTAGTATCAATTCAGCTAGTATACACAAGGGCCCCAACGGTCGATTTATTGAACACAATTTATTTATTTATTTATTTTGATATTTTTTTTTTCCGACAACATGATTAGATCTTTTGAATCTAAGCGCATGCTCTTTGTCAGAAAATTACATGATAGTTCCCATGGATCATGCATTGCACGCTTGCTTAGGCGACGGAGACAGGGAGAACACACACATATTACTATCTATGTGTCAATTTTTTTTATTTTTTTATTATTGGTCAAGTTCAATTAAAATTATGGGGCTTGATCTCAATCATTCTACTTCATCCTAGTGGCGACAACAAGGCGATACTAGTGACCCATAAAGTCACTTAGAGAAATACAAAAGATGCAAAAATAAAAACATCACGTGATATGGTCGAGATTGACTCCGATATGTGGTGATAACTATTATGTTATTTCTAACACCTAAGCTAGCATCCTTTTATGAATATACCATTTAGCTGAGCACACCAATACCTATAAACAAGAGCTATGTTTCCATCTGCCTAGAATGGTTAGTGTCATCCTGAATAGTTCACAAGTTTCTAGACTTTGGAGTTTCATATATCACTTAAGTTTTTCAACTAAAAGTTTCTCCCTTACCCCCAAAATTAAATCTAACATTGTCCTTAATGTTCTAAAGATAAATGATTAAAAGCATGAACAAGGAGAAATACCACTTGAATAAAATGAGTTAATGAAGGATATTACCGAGTAGTAAGAGCATGGGTTACCTCCTAGTAAGTGCTAAGTTTAAAGTTTTCATCCAGACAAAGAAAAGACTAGTTATCTCATAGAATTATAAAGCAATATCCGGAACAACTGCGGGTCATCTGAATCAAACAGTGCTACCACAAATAAAAGGAAACTACAACATGCAAAGAATATTAACAAACCGAGCACACCTTTATCTAGTTTTTTGTTTAAGACAACTGAATCTAGCCGTGGTTCAGGTTCAGGCTCTATAAAAGGGTCTAGATCATGGGCTGGATTTCCTCATAGGAAGGATCCGGAGGATTATGTTGTAGAGTCTGTAAAAACTCAACTAAGAACTTAAAATTACATAATAGTAAACTGAATAATTATGGATCCTCAAAATCAATCAGATTTGACTTACACAGTTGGTTATAATGACGGTGGTAGTCATTCTTGAGCAAATGTGTCGATTCTAATTTCCTAAAGTAATTAGGCTTAATCTTAAAACTTAAAAACTGACACATTTGAAACTCATACGTTGCCACAATTGGAAGTAAATTTTTTGATGGTAAAACAAAGTCAATCTTGGTATTATTGTCTGAGTAAACCAGATCAACCATAGGATGGGTTTCTAACTATTGAAATTCTTTCTGGACATAATTAGGTTCAGGAAAACGTGTATGAAGAAAATGTTGTAAAATAGTAGAGGCAAATATTCCCAAGTGAGGGATCTTTCTAAAAGTCAAAGGTGAAGCACATGGAGAATGATAATCACCCCCAAACTTAGAATTTTCTGTGTCTTTAGATAGACTAGTCACAAATTTCCCTAATTTCTAGATCATCAGATTCCTGAAAATGGTCAACTGCCTCTTCTAGGTTATATCAGGTGGTGCATCCTCACTCATATTTAAAATCTCTACGAGTCTATAATCTTTATCTAAGACTACTGTCTCTAAATCGCTGGACTCCAAAACAGTATTCTCAGGATAAACCCGTTCATCTAAACCATTACCGGCTTCAAAACAAGGAAATACTATATCGTCTAAATAATGATATCTCTAGTCAAATCCTATTTCTTTTGAATAGGTGAATAATCATTAAAATTATTATGAATTGAACCAGAAATAACAATATCATCATGAAGCACAATTGGAGTGACAACACTATCCTCATCATCATAATAACATGAAGATGGTCAAACCTCATCTAAACAAGTAGTGTTACCAATTATAACCTCTTCCTCTTGACTAGGTGAATAATTATCAAGGGTAGCACTATATTGGCAATTAAGATCATTTTAAGCAATAATCATCGTTGCTAAGTTAACTGCTTGAGGGATTCTTCTAGAGAAACACTTGGATCATAAGGAGTCCTAGATTGCAACTGCTTGATGGTATCTTCCAAAGACGATGAACTCGCATTTTGCTCATTTTCCAGTTCACATGACTGGTATGCGTACGAATAGTAATTGGGACCAAGATGGTATGATCCATAACCTTCAAAAGGTTGGTGGTGGTTCCAACTACTACCCACACTATGGTCATAGTATGGGTATTGTCCATTTTGAAACTCAGTCGAATATTCATTGTATTGGTTATCGTAATACCATTTCGACATCCTAACTGGAAATCAATTCTAAACAAACACAAACGAGGATGACTCGATCAAATCAATCTAGCAAACAAAAATCATGATGGATCCACTTAGATTGTTTCTATACCATCTTCTATTCTTCCAAAAGGCAACTAGTTACAGTTTTAGCAAATCTCTTGGACTGATCCGAATTAGATTAAGTTGATCGAAGAGAAGCAGGATAATCTCTATGAAGTTTGAATAACCCTAACTCTTTAGAAAACGTTTCCTTGGGTTACAAGATGGCACAAACCAACTTAAAATTAATCTTCCTGATCCTTGAGTTGATCTAACAAAGTAACCAATACAATCATCTCAATAGATTTTTCAATAAGCTCGTTACCCTATCAGTCTTCTTTCTAGTCAAATTTTAGGTTTAGGTTCGCGTTTAGTAATACGTTCCTAAAACGGGCAAGAAGGATACGGTGATGAAATCCGAACATTTATCTTGTATGACCAATTCTTTCCTTTTACTAGAATATAAATTCCGTATTCAGGTCCTCAGCATATATGCAAACGAAGGAATACAGTAAACCCACTAGCAGGAGATTCGTGGGTTGATCGAGTTTTAGCTCTCGTTCCGGACGGGCGATGAATCGGTTGAAGTCGACTTGGGCTACCGACTTCTGTGTCAGTGTACAGTATCGTAATTGTCGTCCTTCCCTGTGCAGTTTATATTTAATTACCCTTTCGTAGAGTTTTAAAAAAAATATCCAAAAAAAAAGTCAAAAGTCCACAAAAAAATGAAGTCCAAAAACAAAAGATTACAAAAATTAAAACCCTAATACAATTTCTTAAATTAAAATAAATAAAACCCTAAAAATAAAATAAAATTAAAAATAAAATCTTTGTCATTTTTTTTCCGTTCTTTTCGCTTTGTCTTTAACTCCAAGTCTTTAATTAATCTCAAAAGTCTCTGGCTCAACTTTTTTTTTTTATCCATAACCTGTAGCACATAGACAAATACCCAAAAACGTAAAATAGAACAAAAGAATAAAAATCTAAAAATAAAACTAAACCTAAAAAATAAAATAAAATAAAATCTAAAACTCTAACCTAAAAACAAATCCCCGGTAGCGGCGCCAAAAACTTGGTCGTTTTAGAAAAGTGGTAAAAATAGTTCGTTCACTGAGACTTGTTAAGATTCGTTTTAGACCTAATTATGATTTAAATTAGAAAATAAGTAAAAGATTGTAACAGTATTAGGAGAAACTAGGATTTAGGAATCCACCATTAATCATATTTGAGTGTTGCATACAAAGATTCTTAACAATTATAGCTCTTTTATGACTCTGTTCTTTGCCAAAAATAGATTTCTAAAACATTAACTGTAAATCGTAAGCATGGCGCATCAAAAGCTCTTAAGTCCCATCATATACCATCAAACAAAATCACAACTAATAAGAAAAAATCATAAATCAATTTAAAACCCTCATAAAGAATCAAAAATAATTATCATTCATTCATGAAATAGCTTCCTCCGTTGTCACAGTGATTGGGTTTAGCTCATCATGATCAAAACACTCTCAAAAGATAGAAACATGGCTCAAAAGTACTTGAGAAGAATAAAAGAATCAAAAATAAATAACATAGGGAATCGACGGATATATCTGTTGCAAAAAGATATTTGCTACAGTTCAGGATTGATATATGTGATGCTATAGGACGTAGTGAAGAACAACAGTTCTTCAGAGCTGTAAAGAGTAAAGAAGAAGGTTAAGGCAACGGTATTTACGACAGTCTTGTTCTGTAGTATCTCCTTCTTCTTCCCTCGAACAGGCAGCCTCCCTGAATTTTTCTCCTGACTTCCTCTTCTCTTTTTTCTTGATCTCTTTGCTTTATATAGGTGTGGTGAACCCTAACCAGCTTTCCTTAATCGATAAGGACTCAAAACTCTATCAAAATCCCATTCTAATCCCGTGTATTCCAAATCAAAAATATGTTGTTTCCGGCCAGCAGTAGAGTTTTCAGCCATATTTTCTGGCGTGAAATGCTTAGAACTGACGTGTTTCAACTTCTTTTGATTGCTTCTTCCCTTTTAGATATCGAAACAACCTTAAAATCCATAAAAATCGTCTTGGACACAAATCAGACAACTCTCACTTCTTGAAGAAATAGTTCCCGCCATTTTTATTTTTAAATCAAAGAGAAGGGGTGCTTTTATCAACTGCCTGGGTGCCTTTAATAATTTTTCTGGGTTTTTTTATCATTTTTAACCAATTTTTTTGCAAATATTTATTTTCCAAAAATACGTACAAACACATAAAATAACACAATAAATATCAAATTAAGCACTAACAAAATAGATAACTGAAGACAATTTAAACATAAAAATATGCCTACCAGAAAATAACTAGATTATCTCTAAGAAACTATGAGGTTTGGAATCTAATTCAATATGTGGTTATTTGGGTCTTATGGAAGGAGAAGAATGCGCGATCTTTTAGTGGTAAAAATAAGGAAAGTATAGACTGCATTTTAAAGGTTAAATCGATTATACTCTGGTTTTCATTCGAAGACGCTTTTCACTTAGTCTCTTAAACAACATCTTTATCAATTGGGATGGAGTTCTGAATTAGTTGTAGTGCACAGGTGAGATTTTGTTTTTCTTACTTTCTGGGGAAAACAAACTTGCTCGCAACAAAACAAAATAATGAAATTGCAACCCGAAACGATGAGGTTATAATGTTCAAATACCTTGGGGGCCATATACCATTTGCGGACACCTGTAAATATCTAACAGTACTTTTGTCACTTTGGTCAACTGCGGTACTCATTAACTTAGGGGTTGCTTAAATCTTTTTTTTTTACTTAGCGGACATGGTATGCATGCCACTGCTTGAATATCTAGTCGGTGGTCGATACGGTGGTCTGCCTCTAATAAAAAATGAGCCTGTATAATCATTGGCATGATCTTAATTATCCGCCAAAACTTCTACAGTATTGCCGCGTATCCGCGTTTCCAAATTATCAATCCATAAGATATGATGATAAAGAATGTGTTCGGCTTTGGAAGATATCAATCAATTGTGCTTGGCCGCATGATATTATTCTCGCGATCAAATGCTTATCGTATCTTTCATCCGGTCTCTCTGCCAAAATATTAGGTAGGTAGCTCTAAATGGTACCCTAAAAATCCAAAATTTAATCATTCTCTATCTTTGGGAGATCAGTTTAGATCCCCCACCTCTCATATACAAATAAAACTCTGTTCTCCAAAGTTAGATAGCTGCACATGCACAAATCAAATTGTACATAAACAAGATCCCAGTAAATCGGTAGGGATAGATGAATACTGACCCCTCTTGCCGAAATCTCTAGCTGTAGAAAGAGAGGATGGGGCACAACATTCTGGCTCACCCGAAAAAAGACAAAAATGATTGTCAATGTATAGATCTTCTAAAAGAAAAAGAAAGATACATCCATATCTTGAACAAAAGCACGAGACTTGGATTCCTTGCACAAGTACTCAGCCATGTGTGTTAGGTTAGGGTTAGGTCTCTAGCTCTACTATATTTGGAACATACGGCGGGTAGTACACAACCACTGATCATCTTTTCTTTCTCTTACCACCACACTAATAATATCTGGCCAGTACCACTTGCTGTTCATTCCCACGGATTTTAAATTATGTTCGTGGACTTATAAATCATAGAATGCTTGTGTGTCGAGCTCAAGGTGCCTCAAAATGCTAGTTGATATCTTGATAAGAACTCTTACATTGAACAGTGGCTTAATTGAGACCCAAATATAAATTCCCACTTTTTATCAGCCACAAAATTCTTGGGATTAGCATGAAACGGCCAGAGGAAGCCCTATGATGGCCATGGGGTTCCTTCCCCACACGTCAGCTAAAAGAGAGTTCTGGATGCAACCATTATGGACTTATTATGGTTATCCGGAGTTAACGGGTTTTCCTTCTTGTGACTCACCGATAGAATAATCATTTTTTATTTATAGTCAAAGTCAAAGGTATGGTCAAAGCATTTCCTTTGAAATGATAAGTTAGAAAATATTAGGAGTAATAGTTGGTCAAGTCGGTCTTCTCTGACTTGACCTGGTCAAGTCCTTTAGTTGTTTTCTATTACAGCTATTTTACTTTTGTATGTAATAAATACTGCCTGAAACATTATCTGCTTTATTTTTTGAACAACAACACTTTATCAATTCATTGATTAAGAATTTTCAAAATCTTTCTAGATTACTTTTCATGGTATCAGATTGGTAATCCATCTAACCAATCTAATAAAATTTAATTAACTCTTCAATATCAATGTCAAATTAATATCAGTTTCATCATCAAATCAATTAATATTCAAATTTATTATAAAATTTTATCTGTTCAAGATTCTTTAATTTTCTTTAAGTAACTTTCTTGATATTCTTTCTTTCAATCATTCGTGGCTACAACACGAAGTATGTCTAACAACAATCAACATACAAATCTCAATCATAATCCATGGGGAACAACATCGAATTCTTCCGATGTTCCTCAATCGAATTTGGGTACTTCTTCTTCTCTGAATTTTACAATACCATTATATCGAACTTTGTTTCAGTAAAACTTGATGGTTCAAATTACTTACTATGGAAAGATCATTTTGAATCGAATTTAATATCAACTGATGCGTTTGGGTACGTTGATGGAGCGATTCAAGAACCACCAAAAGAAATAATTACAGATGGATCTTCTCATATTAATCCAAAATGGATTCATTGGCATAAGGTGGATAGGTTTGTCATAAGTTGTTTTAAAGTTACATTTACTGATACAATTTCTGGGGATGTTCTTGGTCTTTCACCTGCTAGAGAAATTTGGTTATTTTTGGAGACAAGTTTTAAAAATCAGTTCACTGCTCGTAGAAATATGTTAAGAAGTCAGCTGAACAATGTTAGGAAAGGGAATTTGGCAATTTCTGTGTATTTACATAATATCAAGAGTATTGCTGATAAGTGATTCTGACATGAGCATGTATGTTCTTAATGGCTTAGGAAGAACATATGATAACTTTGTTATTTTTGCAAAAAATAGAGAAATGCCACTTACCTTTGCTGAATTAAAGCCAAGATTGATGAATCATGAGCAATGGTTGCTTGATCAAGAACAAGAAATGTTTGTTAGATTTGATTCGCAATACCCATCATCTTTTTATAGTATAAATGTGAGTCATGTTGGTGGGAGTATTTATGGTAGAGGAAAATATAGGAATCAGCCACCGAAGTTTATGAATAACAAAAATCAGTTTGGTGGTACATCTACTGCACCTAGTACTAATTCTAGTGGATCAAGTACTTTTGGCAGCTGAAGGCCTTTTATTGATTATTCTCAAGTGGAGTGCAAAATTTGTAGAAGGTCAGGACACTTTGCAAATAGGTGTTATTATAGATATGCTCCAGATAAAAAGCAAAATACGGCTGGTAATTCTTCTGCCAATATTGCAACAATGGAACATGTATATTCTTCTCCCAATATGACATATTCTTCTATACATGATGGTCCTTCTTCTTCTGGTTCATTATGGTTTTCATATTCAGGTGCCACAACATACATGACATGGGATCAATCATTGTTGCAAAATACTTCTACTTATGCTGACAAGGAGAAAGTAGTAGTTGGAAATGGTAAGTCCTTACCCATCTCTATTACCGGTACTTCAATTTTGTCTACACCAACTACTAGTTTTACCTTAAGTAATGTTCTGCATGCCCCTGAGATAAAACATAATCTGTTATCTCTTGCTAAATTCACTAAAGATAACATGTGCTACTTCAGGTTTGATCCTTATGGGTATGAAATTAGGAACATACATACTGATAAGATTTTGGCTAAGGGTGCTATGGTAAACAACTTGTATCCTATAACACATATACCATTTCTTCGCCATTCTTTGGATTGTGTTTTGTCTGCTTCTTCTAATGTGTAGCATGATAGACTAGGTCATCCTTCTCTGAAAATTGTTAAACTCTTACATGACTCAAAGCACATTGTGGTTAACTTTGCCTCTTCACAAACATTATGCGATTCCTGTCAACTTGCTAAAAGCAAGAGATTACCCTTTGCTCTTTTTCAACTCATTTTATCAAACCTTTATCACTTATTCATTGTGATGTATGGGGTCCAACCCCTGTGACCTCTGCATCTGAATATAGATACTATATAGTCTTTACAGATGACTTTAGTCGATACAACTGGACTTATCCAATGTATCTCAAATCTGATGCCAAGCAATGTTTTTCACATTTTAAAAGTCTTACTGAAAAATATGTTTTCCACAAAAATACTTTCTTTTAAAACTAATGGCGCTTCTGAGTTGGTCAATGGTCCTTTTAAACTGTTTCTTGAATCAAATGATATTCAAATAAGGACTTCTTGTCCTAAAACTCCTGAGTAGAATGGTCTTGTTGAACGTAAACATAGACACATTACTGAAATGGGGAGTACCTTGTCATTTAGAGCATCTTTTCCTAAAGAATATTGTTACAATGCCTTTTATAGTGCAACATATCTAATTAACAGAGCTCCAGCAAAAATCCTAAATTTCAAGTCTCCTTTTGAGGTTTTGTTTCACTCAATTCCTGATTACTTTTTTTTTCTCGAATTTTTGGTTCTGTTTGTTATCCTTTCTTGGGTCATTCTAAAACTGACAAGTTATCTCAAAAGTCTGAGAAATCTGTTTTTATTGGATATAGTTCTCTTCACAAGGGTTATACGTGTTATAACCTATTTCTAGGAAAACACATATATCAAGAAATGTTGTTTTTTGCTGATTTCTAATTTTATTTTTCAAATTCATTTTCTTCTGACTATTATTTCATTGAAGAATCTAATACCATTTCTAAACCATCTTCCACTATTACTATTGTTACTAGATCCAGTCATGGAAATATAAAATCAAAACAATATCCTGATTTTATTTCTAATATTGTTTTTGTTGAACATCCTGTTTGTTCTGCCTTTGCTTCCCTTTTAACCAGCAACCCTGAGACAAAGTCATTTAAAACTTCTTGCAAGATCCTAAGTGGTTAGTATCTATGAAAAATGAGAAGGAGACTTTAGATGGTAATGGTACATGGGAACTTGTTGAGGCTACAACTGATATGAATATTTTGGGGTGTAAATCGGTGTACAGAGTGAAATTGAAAGCATATGGTAGTGTGGATAAGTACAAATATCGACTAGTTACAAAAAGATATAATCAATTGGATGGTATATATTTTATAGATACTTTTAGTCCTTTAGTTAAGTCCACTACTATTAGGATTGTTCTCACTCTATTTGTTACTCATAATTGTCCAATAAAGCAATTGGATATATCCAATGCTTTTCTACATAGGGATTTAAATGAGGATGTTTACATGACCCCGCCTCCTGGATTTGTTGATACATCTTATCCTAATCATGTTTTTCATTTGAAGAAAAGTGTTTATGGATTAAAGCAAGCCTCAAGACAATGGTTTGCTAAATTTAGTTTATTTCGTATAGCTGTTGGCTTTGTTAAATCAGTGAATGATCATTCTATGTTCATAAAACAGTCTACTTCGGATATTTTGGTATTACTTCTTTATGTTGATGATATTGTTTTGACTGGTAGTTCTGCACAATTGATGTCTGATTTGATTACTTCTCACAAAAGTCAGTTTGCTATGAAAGAACTAGGGAATTTGAGTTATTTCTTGGGGATTGAGGCGGTTAGAAGTTCAGATTCTCTTTCTTTGTCTCAAAAGAAGTACACATTGGAACTTTTACAAAAAGCATACATGTTAGATTGCAAACCTTGTGCCACCCCAGTTGAAAAACTATTAGGGATTCTATTAGTCATGGCAAACTGTTGGATGACCCTCTTGAATACAGAACCATTGTTGGTAGGCTGCAATATTTGACTCACACTAGACCTGACATATGTTTTGGAGTTAATTATGTGAGTCAGTTCATGCATGCTCCTACAGATTGTCATTTTCTTATAATAAAGAGAAGTCTTAGATATCTTAAAGGGTATATGGGTTTGGGATTAACACTCAAGTATAGGGACTTATCAATGATCAAGGAATACACTGACTCTGACTGGCATGGTTGTGCAGACACAAGGAGGTCTACTTCTGGGTATGCAATATTTTTAGGTTCTTCCTTAGTATCATGGTCTTCAAAAAAACAGCTTACTGTTTCGAAATCTTCAGCTGAAACAGAGTATAACTGCTTGTCTGTGGCTACTGCTAAAGTTCAATGGATCTCCTATGTACTTCAAAAATTGAATATGCCTGTCAAGTTAGCTGTTTTTTATTACAGCTATGTTTACTTTTATCTGTAATAAATACTATCTGAAAACAGTATCTGCTTTATCGTTGGAACAACAACATTTTACCAATTCATTGAATAAGAATTCTCAAAACCTTTATAGATTACTTCCCAACAAATTTGAATTCTAACGGGAGATAGATAACTTAGTCCAATTACTACAAAAGGGAATAAATCATTTATACTACTTAGAGTTGCGTGGTAAAAAACTTAAATCCAAGTTCTAGTCAAAGGAAAGAAAAATCGCAGTAGCCCTCGTACGCCCGCATGAAAAAAAATAAACTTCAAGGTCCTTACTTATTTTTTTGTATCCTTCATATGTTGCATAGGTTTCAATCATTTATGTCATAATTTATTTCGTCCAGTATGGGACTACACTGCTTAACGACACTACAACTCGGAGGAAAATTGAAACAAATCTACAACTCACGTGGCTACGTTCGTAACATTCCTATGTCTTTTAACGTGGTGAACAACCGAACTACTTAAACTCAACTAACTCTAATAAAATGATGAAATCCATTAGTTTTCTTTTGTTTTTTAAAAAAAAATCATTGAATTTTCTTAATCTTTGTGATATAAAACTATCTGGGTATTTACAATACAGACATAAGAAATGGTCCAAACCTAGGGATAATTTGTGTACACATGGAATTTCTCATCTTCTTCTTTCATCTCATAACAGATATCTCTCTCAATATCAATCTCTAGTGATAAAAATGAGTAATTAGGGTTTTAACAATAACAGGGTTTATTTTATTTGATATTGTTGAGATTTCTTGTCACCAATTTGTAAGCAGATGGTTTTAAATGAAAACCTTTTTTCATCAAATCCATCAACAATTTTCTTTAACTGCTATCTTTTTATTAGTTTAGATTCTCTACAAGTTAGAAACAATTCATAGATTATCAACTATATTTAAATCTTTACCGATCAAAATAAGCCATTACATTCATCTTGTTACTAAAAACCAGCAAAAGTACATTCACAATATTGTTCAAATATCAAGTTCCAACCATTAATTATAAGAATCTAAATACATTCTTCTACCTGATTCTCCTAAACCCTCTAAGAGATTCTAACCATAAACCCATAAAATATTTCCAATAGGAAAGTGTATATCAAAAAACCAGAAATTATCCACAAAAAACCCAAAAGACTTACAAGTCTCAAACCATAAATACCCACAACAAAATCATATCAACAAACCTTCAAAGAGAAAGCAAATCCGACCGAGAAACAATGAAGGAAAAAAAGACTACCAACTACCTTCAAGATCCAGCAAAAAAGAGGAAAAGAAATTATCAAGAGATTGGTCTGTTATCTCTAGAATGTGCAATCTCAAGCCTTACCAAAATCCTGAAACCCCTGATCTCTTCAATAAGCTAAGATGGATTTCTAATCACTGTCATCGTAGCTATCATACCCATCCTTCTCATTATGGTTATCTTCGCTTCATGTTGAAGAAGCAGGATCGTAGTCTCCCGAATCTTCATTCTCATCAGACTCATCCTCATCTTCTATCTCCATAGTTTCTCCATTGGCATCAATTTTCACTATTTTTTCTCCATCAGAATCAACACTCAATATTTCCTTCATTATCCTTGCAAATATTGGTGGATTTACCTTCTCGGCCAAATACCTTTTATACAATACTTCTTTCTCCTTCTCTTTTCTCTTCCCTTTTTCTTGTTCTTTTTCAGAAGCACTTTCAGATCCTTCACTTTCATGTACAAGTTCATCTCTCTCAGACTCTTCAGAATCGCTTTCAGTTGCACTTTGTGTTTTCATCCATACAACTTCCCCATCCTCCTCTTTCTCCTTCCTCTTCCGTGCATATTGTGTCATTCTTTTCTGCCTCCATAGAGAAAATTCTACGATATTCTCAGCCTTTACTCTTTCAATTTCAATTATGCGATTGCATCTGTCTAACTCCAACTGAATCCTTTCTTTCAAAATTTCAAGTTTTCTGGCTTTGAGGGACATTGCAGCCCACTTTGCATGTTGGTTAACTCATGAAAGTTGATTCTCATGAAGATTGTTTCCATTTGGATCATCCATTGCTAAACTTGATTGATAAGAATTATTTTCTTTCCTTTCTAGGTTATTTTTCTAATGAATTTACCAATCTCTCCTTCACCCCCTATTATAGCTTCTTAATGAGTGTCATTAGTTGTCATTTAAGGTAGTGGATGACACATCCGTTCTCTTGGATTCTCACGCCTATTCAATCCCCTATTCATTGTATCCAGAAGCATCATTATATCTCTTTAATTTATACCACTTTCCTAAGCCTTTTGCGTATTTTCAAAACGTATCATTACTTTTTAAGCCCATCTTTTCATAATCTTAATCGAAACGTTCCATCTTGTTTAAATCTGTTCAGAATTGCTATTAATAGGAAACTTATTAGTTCACCAACTTTGGTAGTGAATTTATGGGTACTAATTAAATTCTACGATTTATCGTAGGTCTTGATTAGACAACACTTGTGGAGAGGCAACATGGTTAGCGGAGGGATGCTGGCTAGCCTGCATGATTGCCAGATGATCAATATATTTTTTCCCGTCTCAAAAGATATAACCCAAATTCCCTCCATAATAATTTTTCCTTTTACTTAACATTTTTCAAACCTAACCAATACCCCCATTTTCAATACCAATTAAAACCTAAAATGTCCCTCCAAAAATTCTACCCCTTTTCATTTTCTCCAGAGAGATAATGTTTTAATGAGTTTTGGCAGTTTATACCATCATGGGACTCTTCTCTGGCATAAAAACAAATGCATTCATTATTGTTCAACTATGGACATCTGGTTAAGGGCTGGTTGGTATCTTGCCTTTGGGATATGATTCCTTACAAGACAGTCTTCCTTGGTAGAAAAAGTCAGACTGGAACTAGATCAGGGAAAATGTAAGAACCACAAAAGAGAATTTATTACACAAAATCGGACATTCTCCCCAACGAGGACATAATCTTTCTTCTGACTATCCCATCTATTAAGGTTGACTGGCTTCTATTGAATACTTTTTGTATTTATCTTAGTTTTAAGAGGCAAGGTCATTTTCACAATACATGTGATTATCAGACTTGGAACTGTCTTATTATCATTCACATGTATAAACTAATACCCACCACTCATTTTGAAGGAGTCGACCAACAAAATTATACCAACCTCATCTTCTTAATCTATATCTCTTTTAATGATATGGAACAACAACAAACTCCTCCCAAAACCATTTCTGCTGAAGAAGATATTCAAAACCTCTCCTCTTAAATGGCTGAAAAACTCACCCTTCCCATAAATCTCCCTTCAACCCTCACTGAGTCAGTCTTTATATATAAAATAGTTCTTCTATTTGAAAATGATAACAAGTGAAAATGATGTATGGTTGGTCATATCTGTAGTGAGACTCTGGTTCCTACTGCATCGATTAGAAACTACATTTGCTCTCAATGGCCATTAAGTCAAGCTCCTACAATAACTACCTTTAGTGGTCTGAGAAACAAGGTCTTCATCAGATTTCTAGATGAAAATGATTATAATAAGGTAGAATCTCAAAAACCCTGGTTTGCTTGTGGTTATCTAATAGTTCTGAGAGTTTTTCCATCTACTGGCTGGCCATCAAACTCGAATATTACTTTCGCAGACGAACTAATGTGGCTCATTTTGTGCAATATACCAAACGAATGTACCGAATTCGAATACCTCAAAATGCTTACTCTCAAACTGGGAGAACTCATTGAAGCCAAGGATCCTTATGGAAACCATCCATTGAAGAAGAATATGAAAATTTTTGTTAGAATCTCTGTTCAGAAACCTCTCCCTACATGTATTCCTCTTGTTACTAGAGGAAGAATTCATCCATTCCTAATTGAATGTAGATACTTCATGGTTCCAAGATTCTTTTGTACTTCATGTCGAATAATTGATCATAGAGATGCTAACTGACCCGCGGAAAAAGCAAATAAAAGGGTCCCTCAAGGTGAAGGCAGTCATTCCTCCAACTCCAAGTATACATTTTCAAAAGTTTCTCGTCTTATGCCTCCTCAACCTTATGTTATCCCCACTGAATCTGTTACTACTCCAGCTTCTGTCAATGTTGATACTCAAAGAAATGACATTGTTATGGAGACTCAAGAGGAAAGAACAAGCCAGAATGTTCTAAACAAAGGCAAGTCTATTAATCCCACTCAAGAACAACAAGCTAGTGAATAAGACAATATTTTGAAGCAAATCAACATGGGCCCTTTTGTTTCAAACCCTGGTCCTCTAAAGATTTTCGACATGGGCCCAGTTTTGGCCCATCATTCTCCAAGTAATGTTAAGGATCAGTCTGCTGATCTATGCCACCTAAACCAACAATCAGAATCACCAACCAATATGGGCTCATATATATCCTTTGCTTCAGGATCGGTCAAACCGGGTCCGATCCGTACTTCTAACACAGTCAGGCGTTTTAAAAATACTGATAACTCGGCTAGTGTATCCCAACTTCCCACTCTATCCAGAGAATAAATTGTAACTCTGGCAGATGAACATGATGTTCTTTCTAATATGAAACACAAGATTAATCTTAGAGATGAGCTAAGGAAGCATAGTAGAGATTCAAAACCTTCATTGGCCAGCATTATAGTGGTTTCTCATGAATACCCTGATTCTTCTGAACCAGACTACCACAACCTTTTCCCATCCATCACCAATTTGGGCAATCTCCTACCTAAAAATAAAAAAAATACTTCAATTTCTTCTCATCCTCTGAGCAATCTTTATGGTAGCTTTAATGATGTTCCCAGTTACCCATCAGCTAACAATGGTGTCAACAATCAATCTTCTCATGGAGCTGCTAATCAGGACTTCAATGGTACTCATTCTTCACTTCAAAGTGGTGGCTCTGACACATTTAGCCTAATGGTAGTTCTGACTCTACCAATCAGGTAAACTTGCCAAATTCTTCTACATCTCTGATTCCGACAATATCTTGCTTAATACCACAAACCAATTTCATGTTAATATTGTGAATATGTTGGTCTGGAATGTGAGGGGATTAGAAAAAAAATCTGATAATAAAGAGTTGAATCTGTTACTTCAAAACATAAACCAAGATATAATATTTTTGTCCGAGAATAATATGAAAAAAGATATGGCAGCCCGAAGACAAAAAAACATGGGATTTCCGTGTGCCTTTAATGTCCCTTGTATAGGAGAAGTGGTGGCTTGGTTCTAGCTTGGAAACAAGAATTCGATTTAAATATTATGTCAGCCAACTCTAGGGGAATCCATGTTAAGACTAATGATATCATTCATTCAGAATCCTATCACATTCATTTCATCTATGGTGAACCTAATAATAACCTAAAACAAGATTTTTGGACTGAACAATGTAATCTAGCTCCAAACCCACCTAGCGAACCCTTGTTTATTGTAGGGGACTTTAATGTTCTTTTGGGACCTGAAGCTAAGAATGGTGGCTTAGATGTTAATGATGATGATGTTTATAACCTTAGGAATTTTTGTATGTGTTTAGTCTGCATGATCTTGGGGTTCTATGGCCCTAGATTTACTTGTTCTAACATGCAATTTGGTTCTAACGTAACTCTTGCAAGGCTTGATAGATGTCTCATTAACCAATCTGCTGAGTCTCTTTTCCCAAAATTATGTGTTAACAGCTTGCCTAGAGACTCTTCTGATCATTGTCCCATGCACATTGGCTTTAATTTTAATGACATTAGCATGCCTAAACCTTTTCATTTCATGGCTATATCGATTGAGGACCCAATCTGTAGAGACATTATTGCCCACTCTTGTTCTGTTAACATTGTTGGTTCCCCAGCATACAAATTAAGAGCTTAACTCCTGAGAACAAAAAGAGTTCTTAGGGACTGGAATAAGTCCTCTTTAGGTAATATTTATTCTAATATTTATACCACCAGAGAAGAACTTGTCCAAATCCAAACCTCTAATCCTTCTGACTCCAGTTCTTCTGCCCGCCTTAAAGCTAGATTATCCTATCTGCATGACCTTGATGAAATTTACTGGAAGGATAAATATAGAGAAGTTTGGCTCATGGAAGGAGAACGTAATACTCCATATTTCCATAGAGTCACTATGTAGAGAAAGAAAAGAAATGTCATTAGTTGGATAAAAAATTCAGTTGGATCTATTTTAACTGATAGAGAAAGTATTGACAACTCCTTTGTTGATTACTTTAAAGGTCTTTATTCCTCTTACCCTCAGAAATTTCAAGATGAAATCTTGCAGGCCATGCCTGTTAAATTCTGAGAGTGACAATCAGCATCTTAATACCCCTTTAACTGCTGGGGAAATAAAAAATGATGTTTTCCAAATGGGTGGAACTAAGGCTCCAGGCCCTGATGGTTTCACTGGTATTTTTTATCAAAAACATTGGGATATTATGGGTGAAGCTGTCATTGATATGAAACAAACCTGCTTTAGAACTGGCCACATAGCTAAAGTGTTTAACCATACTAATATTTCCCTTATTCCAAAGGTCCCTTTAGCTGAGATGGTCTCTCAGTACAGACCAATAGGTCTCTGTAATTTTATTTATAAAATTCTGTCTAAGACCTTGGATAATAGATTGAAACCATTCATGGATAGTCTTATCGCCCAGAATCAGAGTGCTTTTGTCCCTAAGAGAAGTATTTATGATAATATCCTGCTAGCCCATGAGATTATTTACTCTGTTAACCATCACAAGGGGAGAGAAGGTCTATCTGCCATCAAATTAGACATGTCCAAAGCCTATGATAAGCTTGAATGTTCCTTTCTTGTCAAAGTTCTGTCTAAAATGGGTCTTTCTGAATATTGGATCAAGTTAATTCATCAATGTTTTTCTACCGTGTCTTCTTATGTTCTTTTAAATGGGTCCCAACTGGCCTAATCAATTCTGAAAGAGGCCTTCGTCAAGGAGATCCCCTGTCTCCTTATCTTTATATCATCTGTGATGAATCTCTGTCTGCCTATATGACCTTAACTAGACAAGGTAACATTGAAGGAGTCAGGACTTGTAAAATGCTCCGGTTGTTATTCATCTCCTTTTTGCTGATGATTCTCTTCTTTTCTATAGAGCTACTGCCCAGGATTTTCAAAATATTAAACAATCTAGCTATGATTGCTAGAAATGCTTGGAGATGGATTGGTACCCCCGATTGTCTTTTAGCTACTATTTTGAAAGCTAGATATTACCTTAAGACTGATTTCCTTAATGCTAAATGCCCAAGTAATTGTTTTTGGACCTGGAGCTGTCTGCATACCATTAAAGAGCTTATAAAACCTTTTATTTCCTGGATTGTTGGAGATGGTAAGCTAATTGATCCTTGGTGAGATAAGTGGATAGCTCTGCTAAGCCTAATCCTTTAATTCCTCAGGATCCTAGTGTTAAGGTTTTTTACTTCATTAGTCAAGATACAAGAACCTGGAATGTCACTAGAGTTAATACTCATTTCGACAGTGCTTCTTTTAAGAAGATTGTTTCTATTTCCTTACTTGGCTCTCAGAGGAATTAGATCCTCTCCATGTGATGTTCTTTGGAAGTGCATTTGGAAAATAAGAAGTCCACATCATGTGCAAATTTTTACTTGGAAGGCTGCCAAGAATTCCTTACCTTCTACAGATGTGTTGCAGACTAGAATGCCTATGGCTGACATTTCTTGTCCATATTGTTCTGATCCCCATGAATCTATAATGCATGCTCTTTTTCTATGCCATTTTGCTAGTCATGTTTGGTCCTTATCCAATACATGTGTTAATACTTCTGTTTTCATTTATAAATCTCTGTATGATTGGTTTTATTTTTGGCTTATTGACCCTATCTCTAGATTGCCTAATGATCATCATAGTATCTTTTCCACCATTCTTTGGTCTCTCTGGAGTAGCAGAAACAACCTGATTTTTAACAAAAAGAAAGAACAACACTCTGTTGTTGTAGGAAGAGCTAAAGCTATGCTTTTATCCATTAAGTATAACCTTCAAATCCCTTCTTCAATTTGTATTAGTAGAAATTGATAAATGGATGCCCCCTCCATTTGGATGGACTAAGTGTAACACTGATGGAGCCTTTGATGAACTTACTTTGTAAAATGGAGCAGGTTATGTGATGAGAGACTACTCAAGCAACGCCTCCTTTTGTGCGTCAATATCTTTTGAAGTTGAGTCAGCAGAAGAAGATGAAGCAAGGTCCATGTGGGTTGTGCTAAAGAAAGTTGTGGAGCTGAAACTCACGCATGATATTGAGGAAAGTGACGCAAAGAACCAGATTGACCAATTTTCTACAAGATGTTTTGATGGAAATCAGATGATGGATGCAATCTTAAAGGATATCCAGCTTTTCTCTTCCCTGTTAGTTGTCTGTATTTTCTCTTTTCAGTCTCGTACTTGTAATGAGGTAGCTCATAGATTAGCTCAATGGGCAAAAGACAATTCTGCTACCATGTTTTGGTCATGTCCTCCAATCTGGCTTAGACCAGCTTTTGAGGCAGACTATTAGTCTTTTTCAAGGCCGTCGTTTATAAAAAATCTTTTGATGTCATCCAAAATTTAACTTGTGATACACAATATTTTTATACCCGCAAATTTCCTAATGATCCAATATATGCTCCATGATCTAAAATTTGTCACGAAACGCAAAATCTATATCATGACCTAAAATTTCATAATTATCCTATTGGGATATATGTATAAAAATATATTTTTGTACTATTATGTCATATTTAGAAAATTGGTGAGGGGCTGTACTTTTGGACCTTCACAGAATTGACAAGGGTTCAAATCCCACCCCATTTAATTTAGTAGGGTATATGTATATATAATAAAAGTACGGGAGAGCGGGGTCTTAGGAAGTCTCATGATCCAGAAACTTAATTTTTGCATATTTGACTCTTGTTTTCAAAAGCGTTTTTAAGGTAATTATTCTCAATTAATTTCCTTTAATTTTGTTTATTCTATGTCCGTTTTCTGACTGTTATATGTAGGATTAATTATGGGCAATTAATCCGAATTTATTTTTTTTCAGATGATTTCTAAAGCTATTAAAGGCTGTTTTTGGAAAAGAAAAATAACACAAGTTTTTCATTGTTTTACTGTGAAAAACTAGAGATTAGTTTTCTGAGCAAGATTAGAAAGGGTAAAAGTATTCAATCTCTCACTTTGTGCGCGAGAGATTGAAACATAGTTTTTTCTCAGCTGTTTTATCCTGGGGACATTGTGATGAAGAAAGAACTGCTTGCACAGAATTCAAGGCAGCGCCATGGAAAGTCTTAAAGAGAGTGACCGGGTCGTAACTCAGTCGTCACCTTGTTTTTGTGTTTAATATTTATTTTGCAGGTGTGAAATAAACAATTGTTCTAACAATTTTAAGACGATATTTTCTTCCATGAAGAGTGAAAAGATATTGTTACCGATATCAATAAGCCTTTCAAGTTTGAAGGGCTTCACTTCAGAAGATGGAAAAAAAAGTTGTTCTTTTATCTCAATCTGATGAAGCTGCACATGATGGTGACCTCCGACAAACCAGATGATCCAAAAGATGAAAATGTTACTATTTCCAACATTGCACCTACTAGTAGTGCAACTCCACAACCAACTGAAGAACCTGTTGTGACCCAAACTGCTGAAGAAAAACAAAAAGCCTATAATAAATGGGTTGATGATGATTTTAATTACAAAAACTATATCCTTAATGCTTTATTTGATGATTTGTATGAATATTACTCCACATTTGATATTCCTAAAGATGTATGGGATGCTTTACAGAAAAAGTATGATACCGAGGAAGCCGGATCGAAAAAATACGATGTAAGACGTTATATAAAATATCAAATGATGGACGATAAATCAGTTGTTGCTCAGGACCATGAACTTCAAAAAATAGCTCATGAAATTTCTCACAGAAGGTATGAAAATTGATGACCAATTTTAAGTATCTGTAATGATTGATACATTTCCTCTTACTTGGAAAGATTTTCGTAATGCTTTGCATCATAAATCTAAGGAATTTTCTCCGGAAAGTTTGATTGTTAAGCTCAGGGTTGAAGAAAAGGTACGAAAACAAGATAAAAAAGAGATTCTTATTTTGTCAAACAATAAAAATCATACTCAAGCGAGTTTGAAACCTAAGAAAAAGATTATAAAACCTGACCACAACCACAAGAAAGAAAACCAAATCAAAAAAAAAAAAAAATACCCATCAAGAAATGAACAAAATTCTAATTCTGACTTTATTTGTTATGCCTGTCGTAAACCAGGCCATATGGCTCGGAATAAAAAAGAAAACAATAATGCATAAGCTAATTTGCGGAAAGCGTAATAATTGCCATGGTTTCAGACCTAAAATTTTACATGGTTGGTGGATCCGATGGGTGGTGGATAAACAGTGATGCTTTGCGTCATTGTTGTTTTGATATGTCCCTATTTAAGAGTGATACATAAGTCAAGGATAAGAAAATGTTGTTGTTCTGGTACGGTAGAACTGAAGTTTACTTCTGGTCAGACATTTATGATGAAAGATGTGCTTCAGACTTCATAAATGAGAAAGAATCCTGTTTCCATCTACCTTCTCAACAAGGCTAGGTTGTATCAAACTATTGGATCTGATCTTTACACAATCACTAAAACAAAATATTTGTAGGAAAAGGTTATGCTACAGATGGATTGTTTAAGCTTAATGTTGAAATGAATAAAACTGCATCTTCTTCTTATATGGTGTATACTTTAATGTTTGGTATGCTAGATTTTGTCATACGAACAATAGATCAGTAGATACCATGAGTAAGTTAGGTTTTATTCCTAAACTATCCATGCGTGATTTTAAAAAATGTGAATCATGTAGTCAGGCAAAGATAACCAAGAGTTCTCATAAATAAGTTATTAGAGAATCTGAACCTTTAGAGTTAGTACATTCTGATTTATGTGAATTTGAAGGTATATTAACTAGAAATGGAAAAAGATATATCATGACTTTTATTGATGATTTTTATAATTATACTTATGTTTACTTGCTAAGTCATAAAAATGAAGCTATTGAAAAATTTATGGTTTTTATTGTTGAAGTGGAAAACCAATTTGGTAGGAAAATTAAGAGATTTCGTAGTGATAGAGGCGCTGAATATGATTCTAAACGTTTCTCTGAAATTTATGAATCTTCTGGAATTATACATGAGAGAACTGCTCCTTATAACCCTGAAATGAATGGAAAAACTGGAAGAAAGAATCAAACTTTTACTACTCTGGTGACTACATGTTTACTTAGTTCTGGTGCTGCCTCTCATTGGTGGGGAGAGATTTTGTTGAATGTTTTTTATGTTTTGAATCGTGTTACAAAATTCAAAAACAAAATTTTTTCCATATGAACATTGGAAAAACAGAAAACCGAATAGTTCTTATTTTAGATTATGGTGTTGTTTGGCTTATGTTCGTATTCCTGATCCTAAAAGATCAAAGTTATCTAAGAAAGCTTATGAATGTGTCTTTATTGGGTATGCTAAAAACAATAAAGCTTATATATTTTTTGATCTTAATAATAAAGTTATTATTGATTCTATCGATGCAGATTTCTTTGAAGATAGATTTCCCTTCAAATCTGCACCTAGTACAAGTTCTGAACTTAGAATAAAAGAACCTAGAATTGAAGAATCTAGGGATACTGAAGTTGAACTTAGACGTAGAAAAATCGCTAGGACTGAGAAGGACTATGGTCCTAACTTTTATGTTTATACAGTATAGGAAGACCCTTCTAGTCTTCAAGAGGCATTTAATTCTACGGATTCTAATTTTTGGCAGGAAGACATAGACAATGAAATAGACTCCCATAATTTTAATGGAACTTGGCACTTAGAAGATTTACCTCATGGTTGCAAACCAATAGGTTATAAATGGGTATTTAAAAAGAAGTTGAACCCTGATGGTTTGGTAGACCAATACAAAGCTAGGTTGGTATCTAAAGGCTTTAGACAAAGAGAAAATGTAGATTTCTTTTATACTTATTTTCCTGTTACAAGATTGACTTCTATTCGTGTTTTGATTATTGTTGTTGTTGTGCATAATCTTTTTGTTCATCAAATGGATGTTAAAACGGATTTCTTAAATGGTGAGTTAGAATAGAAGATTTGCATGGACCAACATGAAGGTTTTGTTGTTTCTGGTCAAGAACAAAAAGTGTGTAAGTTAGATAAGTCACTTTATGGTTTGAAATAAGTTCCTAAGCAGTGGCATGAGAAATTTGATAATTTGATGATTTGACATGGTTTCAGAATTAATGAAAGTGACAAGTGCATATACTACAAGTTTGAAAACAATTCTTGTATCATGATTTGTTTGTATGTGGATGATTTGCTCATTTTTGGTTCAAACTTGTCTGTAGTTATAGAAACTAAGAATATGCTCAGCTCTAACTTTAAAATAAAAAATTTGGGTGAAGCTAGTGTAATTCTGGAATCAATATTACTAGAACTGATGGTATTTCTTTAGATCAATCTCATTACATTTGATTTTTTTTAAAGAGGTACAACTATTTTGATTGTAAACCTGTGAATACTCCTTTTGATTCTAGTGTTAAACTGTTTAAGAATTATGGTGACAACATTAGACAATCTGAATATGCTAGTATAATTGGTAGTCTTCGTTATGCAACTGATTGTACCAGACCAGATATCACATATGCAGTTGGGTTTTTATGCAGGTTTACCAGTTGTCCTGGCTTGGAGAACTGGCATGCAGTTGAGAGGTTTATGCAGTATCTTAAAAAGACTGTTAACTTAGGATTACACTATAAGAAATTTCCCGCAGTCCTTGAAAGATATTGTGATGCTGATTGGAACACCCTTTCCGACGAATTCAAGGCCACCAGTGGGTATTTTTTAATATTACTGGAGGTGCTGTTTCTTGGAAGTCAAAGAAACAGACAATTCTAGCTCAAACTACGATGGAGTCTGAATTGATAGCACTATCATGATCCATTGTGATAGTACCGCAGCTATTGCAAAAGTATATAAATGTTATTATAACGATAAGAATCGACAATTGCTTCAAAAGCACAACACAGTTAGAGAGTTTCTCACAACTAGTGGTGTACGTGTGGATCATGTTAGGTCTGAAGAAAACTTAGCTGATCATTTGACAAAATGATTGGATAGAGAAAAGGTATTAAATACCTCTAAAGGCATGAGACTTTTGCCTACTAGAAATTGAGTCATTTTGTGATGAATACCCACCTAAAAATAGGTTCAAAGGGAATAACGATTCACAAACGATATGGAGATAGAATCATGCATCTTTCCCATGGCATGATATTTTGAAGCGAGTTAAGGTTGAGTTCTTGAAATCTTAATGATGTCTATAGCTTTATTTAAAGTTGGTTACCAAGCTACATAAGTACCTTTGATATACTCACCTATATGAATGAGAGAGTGTGTCCACTTTCTATAAGAACGTGGGCAGTTCTCCAGGTCATTCATTAAAACTAGGATAAGCACAAAGCTGCAATATACTGACATTAGGACTTTACTCTTAGTATAGTTGTATGTGTGTGTTAAGTAATTTGTTCTCTTTATACAGTTCAAAGACATATGTTCACTCTATGTCAGAGTTTAGAAAATTTAATATTATGTAAAGCTTCAAAATCGAAACATACCTTTGCTTATACACATCACTGTACGGATCTTGCTCAATGTTTTCAAAATATAAGTTGGGGATTATTGGGGTATATGTATAAAAACATATTTTTGTACTATTATGTCAAAGTTAGAAAGTTGGTGTGGTGATATACTTTTGGGCCTCCACAAAATTGTCAAGGATTCAAATCCTACCTCATACAATTTAGTAGGGTATATGTATAAAAATATATATATATAATAAAAGTCTGGGATAGCGAGGCCTTGTCCGTTTTTGGGAGGTCTCATGATCCATAAACTTAATTTTTGCATATCTGACTCTTGGTTTTCAAAAAAGTTTTTAAGGTAATTATTCACAGATTTATTTCATTTAATTTTGTAATTATTTTATGTCTGTTTTCTGACTGTTATAGGTAGGATTAATTATGAGCAATTAATACAAATTTATTTTCATTAATTCAGATGATTTTCTTAAGCTATTAAAGGCTGGTTTTGGAAAAGAAAAAGAACACAAGTTTTCCATTGTTTTACTGTGAAAAACTAAAGATTAGTTTTCTGAGCAAGATTAGAAAGAGTAAAAGTATTCAATCTCTCACTATGTGCATGAGAGATTGAAAGAGAGTTTTTTCTCGGTTGTTTTATCCTCTGGACATTTTGACGAAGAAAGAACTGCTTGCACAAAATTCAAGGCAGAGCCACGAAACGTCTTAAAGTGAGCGATTTGGTCATGACTCAGCCGTCACCTTGTTTTTTGTGTTTAATCTTTGTTTTGTAGGTATAAAATCAGCAATTTTTCTAACATACCCAAATTTATTATGGGGTCTGAAATTTGTCTAATAACCTTAAACTTTTCTCGTCAACAAAAAAATCATCCACGCGATCCAAATTATGAGTAATATCCCAATTGTTTCCATAATCGGATCTTACCTCGTGTCCCAAAAACTGCATTGCAGTAAGCTAGAACCTACATTGTATCCCAAAGTACACCACTGTGACTCCAAACCTATGTGCCTAAAATTTACTACGTGATATAGTTTTTGCGGGAATAAATAAATATGTCATTTGACCCAAGATTCATCCATTAGCACAAAATATGTTTTGGTAACAAAATTGCATTGTAACCGAAATCCCATTCCCTAGAATTTGACTTGTACACTGGGATCCAAATTTGATTTAGGACCCAATTTTGTATCGTCAATAAAACCTGTTTTATAGATAATGATTACAAGTCTTTTGAAGACATGTGCATGAAATGTTTAATTTAGGAAGTTAATCCATCTGCTTGCTTGACCTATACATGCATGATCTTCTTCTTTTCTAGTCTTTAAGAGGATTGATGTGCGCTAACTTTTCTGGTATCTTAAAAGCTGAACAAGATCGTGGATGAGTGGAATATAACTCTTACAGTCCCTTACTGATCCGTGGGACCCAAATATACTAGTTGATAATCGGAACAAGCCAGAATAGTAGTTGATAACTTTCATGGAAATGACCAAGTTAGAGACCTAACTGAGAAGCTTAAATTTTGGTATGAATCCGAAGAACGTTTTTGGAGACAAAGAAACAAAGACGATCATTTGAAATTAGATGATAGGAATACTGCCTACTTCCATCAAAAAGCAAATTTTATGAGAAGAGGAACTCAAATTGATTCTGTTCAGAGTAGTGTATAATCTTGGCTCACTAAGAGGGAATAAATAACTGATGAATTACTTAAGCATTTTTATGATATGAGTAAGTCTAAAAATCCTTGTAATCTTGTTAATTATATGAATAATATGACTGCTTGTATTTCTTCCATTGATAATAACATGCTCATTGCTACTCCTACCTATGAGGAAGTTAAAAAAATTGTTTTTAGTATGAAACCTTGGACTACTCCTGGTCCATATGGTTTTCTTGTGGGTTTCTAGAAACTAATGTGGGATATTTTTGGTCAAGATATAGTTAATATGGTGCAGTCTTTTTTTGAGTCTCAGCATATTTTGAAACAACTTAACCATAATTTCACTACCCTTATTCCCAAATCTAATTGTCCTAAGAGTGCAGTTGACTTTAGACCTATAAACTTATGTAATGTTGCATATAGATTCGTTTCTAAACTTCTTGTTTTTAGGCTAAAAATAATTCTTCATAAGATTATTGCTCATACTCAAACCGCCTTCATCTCTGGTAGACTTATTCAGGATAATATAGTCATAGCTCATGAAATGATTGATTCCTTGAAAAAAACCAAAGCTAAAGATGGTGGCATTGATATTAAATTAGTTATGTCAAAGACATTTGACAGGGTTGAATGACATTTCTTGATTTCTAACTTGAAAGCTCTTGGTTTCTCTGATATTTGGTGTAACATGATAGAGTAGTGCATATCAACAGTTTCAACATCCATTCTTCTCAATGGTGCCCCTGGTAAGTTATGCTATCCTCAAAGATGTATGAGGCAGGGAGATCCTTTATCTTCCTACCTTTTCATCTTATGTATGGAAGCTTTTTCTAGGTCTCTAAAAACTGCTGAAGACTCTAATCTTATGCATGGCTTTAAGGTTACTAAAGATAGTCATGCTATTACTCATTTATTTTTTGATGATGACTGTCTTATTTTCATAAAGGCTAGAATTAATGAGGCTAATCACCTGGCCTCTATAATTGATCAGTTTAGTAAATTCTCTTGTCAAGCTGTAAATTTTGAAAAATCAGCAATTGATTTTCTTCCTAAGGTGCCAGTAGATGTCAAAAATACTATTTCTAATATCTTGAAGATAAAAAGAATGGCTTTGCAGGAAAAATACCTTGGAGTTCCTCTTCTTTTGCAGAAGTATAAGACTCAATCCTTCTCTCATTTGAATGAAAATTATAAAGGTAGACTAGCTGGATGGAAAGGTAAATTCCTAGCTTCACCTGCAGTCTTTCCTATGCCAAAAAAGATTATTGGCAAGATGGGTTCTGTCCAAATGAATTTTCAGTGGGGTAAAGAGGACACTGGAAGTGGTATTTACCCTAAAAGATGGTTAAAAACACTAGGAGGTTTGAATATTAAAAGAACTGACATTCTTAACTTGGCTCTTCACACAAAACTTGCTTGGAGAATGATTAATCAACATGAGGATATGTGGGTTAAAATATTATGCTGCAAATATTTCAGTAATTCTAACCCTCTTACTAATGTTATGTCTCAACAGGGCTCTTAGTTGTGGAGAGGTATTTGTAAGGGTATTGGTATTGTCAAAAAAAAATATGTGTGGGAAATAGGAGATGGAGAAAAAGTTGTCATTTGGAAGGATAATTGGATACCAAAAACGAATAAACCTCCTGACTCTGCCAACTATTCTGCTAAAATGAAATAGGTCAGTCAACTCATAAACAAGGATACTAAAACCAGGAAAATAGACACACTCCAATCTCTGTTTGATCAGGGTACTGTCAATGATATAACTAGTATCAGGATTCCTTTTATTGCTTGTGATAAAATTATTTGGGAATGATAAGTGCATAATTCACATGTTACTAGTATCAAATTCATACTTGTTTTAGTTATAATTCTTGCATATTACTTGTTATTACTCTTGTTTTCTATCTTATGTGTTATATTAGGAGACTTGAAGGTCAAGCATTGAAAGATACAAAAGAATACATCTGAGGATCAAACAAATCATCTCATATTATCTTTACAATATAATATCATACTCTACCTCGCATATCATAACTTCCACATCAAAAACCTAGGGTTTACCCCTTTTGGGGGAAACCATTCTTCTTTGTAATATGAGTAGCTAATTCTTTTGTTGATTAAAGATGAACTCAACGTTCTAAGCGTGAAGCTTTATTATTTAATATAATTTTATTTGAAGTTATTATAATCATCGTTTGCTCTCACTACATCTAGGGTTTATGATTGATCTCTTAAATTGTTTGGAGTGCACGCTAGATTAATCTATTGATCATTATAATGCTAGTAAAGAGTTGAGCGACCTTAATTATCGATAATATCCTACACAAGTAGAGAATGCAAGACCTTGCAGGGGGATTTTGTGGATCAATCGTGTGTAAAGACAACACTAGCAAGTGGACCGAGCGTACTGAGTCTAACTACCAGGATCAAACCTAAATTCACAAATCTTAAAGCGTTCAATCGAGTTACACCTTGTAAGCGTACCTCAAGGAGGCTCAATTTGATAGAATCCGGTGACTAAGCGTACATGTTATCCGAAGATATAAGGAGTTTTTGGGATAGCTAAGCGTACCTGTTATTCTACGGTTGATGATGAATGATTTTGACGAAAGATAGATAAGTATATTAATTTAGTCAACTTTTGGTAACGGCGAAGGACTCCCTAATCATTTCTTTCTTTTATTGTCTTAATCTACAAAGCCCCCTTTTTCAGTTTTTATTCATAGTTTCTGATCTAAATAAAAAATCAATTACACATCCTCTGTGGGAACGATCCTTATTATCGCTATATTACTAGTTAATTAGTGAGAAATATCTTGAGTAATTTGTTGCACTTACGACACACATCAAATTTTGGCGTCGCTGTCGGGAGCAGTGGTAATTGATTTTTTATTTATTTTAGCTTGTTTTAGTAGTTTAAAATATTTTCACGTTTTTCTTTAGTGTTTTTCATATTTTTAGGTTTTCATGATGCTAACAACTAGTGAAGGTGTTCAACTCTCGTCAAAAGTGGGAGGTAAAATTTTGAAAACATTTTGTAATTATCACTTTTGTTTTTATTTATTTTTTCATTTTTTAGGTTTTAGTAGATTTTTCGACAAACTTGTGAGTCGTCATGTTTTCTTACGGAAATAACATGTACGGTGCACAAGATCAATCATATTATAGTGGTAATCAATATAGTTTTCAATCTCAGTCTTATGACAACTACCAACCATACCAAGGGTATAATCAAAACCAATCTTTTGGCTATGACCAATACCCTACGGAACCTAACGACTATTCTCATACATATCAACAACCTTATGACGGTTATGTACGTGAAAGATCACGAGGATGGGAGGTTAGTTATGTTTCTAATAATTTCTCTAGTACCACAGGTTATACTTGTGCAAAATTAGATGAGATTTAAATGCTAATGGAACAATATATATAACGAAGTGATCAATACTTTCAAGGGGTCGATCAATCACTCCAAGAAATCCAAGAGGGCATGAACAACATAGAAGGAGACATTGATCAAATTAAGGAAGAAATGGAAAAAGATGATCAACCTTTGGAAAGTCCTTCTAATAATGGTAAAGTTATTCCAACTCCGGATCTTAATAATGATCACTCGCTTATTCAAAAGGAGGATATTGGATATGACATATCTATTGTTATAAATGGTATAGCGTACTCAAACGAAGATATTAGGATGTGCACCAATGAACTAGACTTTTTGGCAGCAGAATTCGATTCCGATGAGGAGAGTGTTGAGAGATGGTGATTGAGAATGAAACCAAATTAATTGATTTCGTGGAAGACCCAATTGAGCTTACCAAGGATTATAATGATGCTGAGATTTTGGTTGAAGCAGAAACTGACGAAGAATGGTTTTTAAAGAGTTTTATAAAGGACCACGATATACATGAGGTAAATAATTCATTGGATTTATTTAAAAATGACGAGGATCCCGTTATACCAGAGATTGTGAAAGGTTTGTCTAATCCTTTGCATACCTCTATATTTTTTGATCCTCCCCCAATAGAAATAGTTCCCAAAAGGTTGTTCCGATTTTTAAGGAGCTAGATCACTTAGGATTGAGTATATATGCTACAAAAATACTTAAGAATTATTTTGCTTCTAACTATCTACCACTAGATTTGTTTGATTCTAACACTGTACAGGTTCACCTAGAGGAACCCGTAGAAGTTCCCATATTCTATGTTCTTCATACACTTCCAAGTGCAAAAAAAACTAAGTGTGGGGGTAAATTTTACCAAATAACAATTTTAATATTTATATTTTATGCTAATGCTTTTGTGAAGCTGTTATTAGCCTGCATATTGTTGTTTGGTTGGATCCCCAAATTTTCAAATTGTTGGTTTATGGGCGCTAACCAGAAGGTTGGGCTGAGGACGTTAAACTAAACGCTGCATGGGAGGCAATCCATTGGTTTTGTATTTCTTTCGCTTTATTTTGAGTTTTTCTTAGTTTTGCATATCATATTAGGAGTTTCACATCTTGATTTTACATTGGAAGAGTCAATTACATTGAGGACAATGTAAAGTTTAAGTGTGGGGAGTATTTGCATATAGAGTTTTTAGCTTTAATATTTGCATTAACCTCAAACTTTTACATGTTTTAGAGTCACTTTGTATACTTCTAGCTAAGTCTACATACAAAGTTCTTACCGAAATAAATGATCCTAGAAGTATTAGAGAACTACATTCATGTTGCTTAATTGTTGAGAGGCTAGAGATGACAAAAAGGGACATAAACCGTCAGTAGCAAATTAGGTGCAGAAAGAATACAATATTAGAGAAGTTGATCATTCAATACCCATGAGTGAGGCACCAAACCTTCAATTTTTTGTACCTGTCTAAATTTTCCATTTAGAGTGTTTCATCTGTGTAAATTCCGGATAGAATAATGAGCTACCCAACCTCACACCATTTTAGCAGTACTTTTTGATCTCTGGAGTGTTATTTCTATCAATCATGAGGATATCATCAGAATTACTAACTCTATCTTGCAGTCTTGTTTGTAGTTGGCACCATTCTCTTGAGAACAACAGGTCTATAGAAACACCATTATCATCAACAAGCAGAGCATCAAAAATTTGAACGAAAGTTGAAGACAATCAAGGTTTACAAGCAATAGTACAAGAAGAAGAAAATTTCATATTCAAGTGAAGGAATAATACAAAGAGCGGAATTATATATACATGTTGAAGACTTATGTACAAGAATGAAAGAAATCAAAAGATGAGAGTTAGTGAAGTTCATGATATCGAGATAATACAAGTTGTGAAGAATCAAGTGGTAAAGTCCTTATCCCACAGCCATAGTAGTTTCATTGTTCATTTCATTTATTTCTAGTTTGTATTTTTTTTAAAGGAAAAAAATAATAATGATTATTTTTGGTTAAATATATTTATTGTTGTATTCATTCAACAAGGCCGTAGGGAAGAAAAAATCTATAAGAAGTTTCAAGTAAAAAGGAATTGAGGAAAAAAGTTACAATTGTCAAGGTTCTACGAAGTTCAAGAGTTCATCATCTACTGTTGAAGACCGAAGACTGAAGACGTTTCTTTGGATGCTGTGAGAGTGGTGTTGATTGTCGACCGGGTGAGAAGGTAAGTAAGTGTTCTCATCATCACATTGTAGTTGATTTCCTTTCCTAGAGATCATCAGGAAAAAAAAGGGTTCTTTTTCGTCCCACACTTCTATGGGATAACATCTTCATATAATTCGGAAGGTTCCTTTTCCTACCAACCATTCAACGTGTGCAGTACTTCTATCTTTACTCATGCCTGCACACATGAGAACCATAAAGTGCGTCTTTTGAGTGTCAATTTCATAAAACCTTATTGGTGAGGCAGAAGTCATTCCATCGCTCTTGAGGCTGGATTCTTTCATATGATGGTTTTCTCCTAACTCAATAGTTAAGCATGAGAATAATGTTCTTTATACTTGTAACTTTTTATTGTTAGTGTGCAGAAACTTTATGTCTTCATAGCTCTTTGGATGCATGTGCTCTGGAATGTTTGAAGGTTGGAATTTTTGTTTTGTGGGTATACCTCTTGTAAATCCTCACGAGACTATAACGTGTCCACTAGGGACACCTTGGGGTTTAAAGGCTTGTTGCACATGCTAAGTGCAACCGTGTCCTCGACGAAAGGGAGTTGTTGTAGTTTAGTTTGAAGTAGGTTAGTTTAGATAGTAGTTTGCTTGAGGACTAGCAAAAGCTAAGTGCGGGAGAATTTAGCTAGTGCATAATTCACATGTCTCTAGCGTCAAATCCATACTTGTTTTATTTATAATTCTTGCATATTAATTTTTATACTCTTGTCTTCTATCTTTTATGTTATATTAGGTGAATCATCCAAAAGGAGCTACAAAGTGCTAGAATTAGCAAGGAAGTAAACCATTACAAATGGAGAATGATCCAAGACCAAATTATAATTACTTAAATACATGGTTTATTAATATCATCTTGAAGATAATCAAAAGACAAAGCAACCTCAAAAAGAATGAGGTCATTCCGACATCGGACGAAGAAGTTATGGGAAAAACGAATTTGAAATACTTGAGTCTACAGAGAGAAGTTCGGCTAATAATCACTCAGCTCGAATCAGCCGAACTTGGAGCATAAAAATCAATATTATCAAAGAGTCTACAGGAGAATGTTCGGCTAGAAAGTACTCCAATCAAACCAGCCGAACCTGACACCGACCTGGGATATATTTGGATGCTAAATTGACTTCTAACTCAAAGAAACCCGCTCCCGGAAGGATTCTAAACCCTAGAAAGAGGAGACTTGAAGGTCAAGCATTGATAGATACAAAAGAATACATATGAGGCTCAAACAAATCATCTAATATTATCTTTACAATATAATATCATACTCTACCTCTCATATCATAACTTCCACATCAAAAACCTAGGGTTTACCCTTTTTGGGGGAAACCATTCTTCTTTGTAATATGAGTAGCTAATTCATTTGTTGATTAAGGATGAATTCAATGTTCTAAGCGTGAAGCTTTATTATTTAATACAAGTTTGTTTGAAGTTATTATAATCATCGTTTGCTCTCACTATATCTAGGGTTTATAATTGATTTATTAGATTGTTTGGTGTGCACGCTAGATTAATCTCTCGTAGAGAGTTGAGCGATCCATGATTATCGATAATATCCTACACAAGTAGAGAACGTGAAACATTGCAGAGGTATTCTATGGGTCAACGTGTATAAATACAACACTAGCAAGTGGACCGAGCGTACTGAGTCTAACTACCAGGATCAAACCTAAATTCAAAAATCTTAAAGAGTTCAATCGAGTTACACCTTGTAACCGTACCTCAAGGAGGCTCAATTTAATAGAATCCGGTGACTAAGCGTACCTGTTATCCGGATATATAAGGAGCTTTGGAGATAGCTAAGCGTACCAGTTATTCTACGGTTGGTGATGAATGATTCTGACAAAAGATAGATAAGTATATTAATTTAGTCAACATTTGGTAACGGCGAAGGACTCCCTAATCATTTCTTTCTTTAATTCTCTTAATCTACAAAGCCCCCTTTTTCAGTTTTTATTCATAGTTGTTGATCTAAATAAAAAATCAATTACACAGCCTTTGTGGGAACGATCCTTACTATCGCTATATTACTAGTTAATTAGTGAGAAATATCTTGAGTAATTTGTTGCACTTACAACACGCATCAGGGAACCAACTGATAATGGTTGTTTTTCTATCAAAACAACTTACCAAGTTATCTTATATGATCCTTAGCTCAGCATCCTACTAAAAACAATTTGAATGTTAATTGGAAATTTTTCTGGAGATTAAAATTGCCACTTAGGATCCAACACTTTATATGGAAATTTCTACACTTGTCTCCTTACTAAGGATAGATTAGCTAGAATCACAAAGCATAAGTGTTTAGTTTGTCCTTTATGTGATAATGGAAATGAATCTACCGTCTATTTGTTGAGTGTCCTGATGCTATTAGAATTAGGAATATCGTGAATCCAAACCTTTATCATACTATTAAGAATTATGCATTTCAGGATTGGTTGTATAATGTTTTCTACACTAATAACTCTGGTGTGCGGGTGAATCACAAATTTTTTGAGTATGTATGTTTCATATCATGGTATATATGGAGGGCTAAATGCTCAATTTTTTTTGATAATGTTCAGATTGATGTTACAATCATCTCTGAAAACATTTTTAACCATCTTGAAGATTGGCATTTGTCAATGTCAGATTCTAGAAACCTTAACAGTATTCATTCTCAAGAAAGACATACTTGGTTACCCTCTTCATCTCATATAGAGAAAATAAATTTTGATGCTTCCTTTATTGATAAGTCAATAAAGTCTGGAATTGGTCTAATCTCAAGAAACTCTACAGGTGAATACAATGGAGTGTGATGCATCCAAAGTAATGCAGTAGATCCAGAACAAGCTAAGGCATTAGGAGAACTGGAAGCGGTTTTCTAGGCTAGAGAAAGAAGACCAAGGAATATACACCTGGAGGGGACTGTATGAATGTTATGAGAGCTATCCAGAGCAATTCAACGGTTGTGAGGTGTATTATAAATAATATCATAAATGATGTAATTTTTATTCTTTCAGATTTTGATTCGTGGATCTATAGTTATACCCATAGAGATACAAATGATCTTGCTGATTCTTTAGCTAAATTTGTAAGAACTCAACTAGATAAAGTAGAGGGGTTCAATGACTGGTCATTTTGGATCAATACTATGATTCGAAGTGACCAAGACGATATGTTATCTTCTTAAATTCAATAAATACCAATCTTTCTTATTAAAAAAAAAGAACTTTCATGTATATCTATAGGCTAGTCAGACTCAAATACATTCTCATATTTCGTCATCCACCGAAATGTTAAGGTTACATATAGTGTAAGAGCAACTGCAGTTATCGACTAAAAGACGGATCAAAGATTAAATTTGATCTTTAGTCGAGAAAAAGGAAGCGTAGCCGTGCGATTAAAAGTAATCTTTAATCGCTGAAATCAACTGTAGCTGATCAAAAGTAATCTTCAATCGACGACTAAAATTTATGATCAAGCGGGGTACTAGAAATTCGTTCAGCATCAAGCGGCGTCCTAGCAATTCGTGTAGAAACACGGGCGATGCGCTGGTAGTTCGCCTGACGAAGCGTTATGTTAAGGCTTCGCCTGATGAAACGGTGTACCAGAGTAACGCCTACCTCCAACCGGTGCGCCAGAGAACCGCCCACTTTGAGCGAGGTCCTATAATGCCGCTTGTGTTTGAATTTGATGACAGTGAACCATGGATGAAGAAAACAAGAATGAGAGTTCGTTGTTGCTGTGAAGCCATGAAAACAATGAAGAAGAATTTGATGGTCTGACAAAGACATGGATAAAATCTACTGCGGTATCAGACGTAGGTTTCATTTCCCATTAAACAAATGGCACGAAGTCGGTGCTTCTATGATAGGAGGCTGTTGCAGGACTACTCCGAACACTATTAGAGCCATATCGAATAACCTCTGCAAAGGACCTGATGCTCCTAAGCCATCTGAGCCTGTAACATCTTCCCATCTAGTCAAGTATCAACTTGCAACATGAAAGACAAGATCATCCAGCATTCTGTTATGTTAGTAGCTGTTGTAAGTTGTTCTATGTTTTTCCTCATTTCCTTGTTTTAGCATTTCTTTTCCGCAACACATGCTTAATCGAGTGCATATGCAAACCTAAGATTTGATGTTGTTGCGAATGGCGGTTGCAGTGAAATTATTGAATGGTTGAATGACTAAATGATATGGGTTTGCTGTGTTGTTGAATGTGAAACCTATTTGCATGGAATAGAAATCAGCAACAGAGTTATCTCTCGACTAAATGCCACATGCACAACAAGTTTTTGTGAAAACGCTTGAACCATCCAAATTGGTTGCACCAGGTTTGCCATGGACTTTTGTGGGATGTTTCTGAGGGATTAGGACCTGATTAGAGTTTTTTTATGATTAGGAAGTTTGGATCTATCTTCGCTTCAAGTTTTAAGCGAGTTGTTAGGAGTTTTGGGTGCAATTTCTTGACCGGCAAAACATGTAGGAAGAAATGTTGCTGCCGTTGATATAGTATGATGAGGGGACGAGAAATAGAAGGTTTCGACTGCTGATGAAGGAAGATAGAGTGGGGCAGCTCGCCTGGAAATACCAGGCGGTGCGCTAGGACACCGCCCGTCCCATTCCCTCACACGTTGTTTTCGCGCACTTACCATTTATGCAGACGGAATGCTGGAATTTCACCTCACCAGGCGCGCTTCTGGAATACCCCGTCTCTTGGGCGAGATGCTAGGGTACCGTCTGGACTTGTGTGTTACGTTGGCATTCCGCTCCATATCAGGCAGTACGCTATTACACCGTCTCGAGCAAGCAAAATGGTAAAATCCCGTCCGTCTTTCCAAACGTAGCGCTAAGCCTTCGCTCAACAACATGCGCAACGCTAGAGCCCCGCTTGACTATCCATGGCTGTTTTTGGGCCGAAGTAAAGATTAATTTTTTTGATCTTTAGTCTTTTAGTATAATTGTGTGAATGTGGATGCCCTAAGTTCATGAACTTAATAGATAGGAAGAGGATAAACATCTAATCCACTGGTATATGTCTATAAAGAGATACACTGTGGTCAGTGACTTAGTGAGGTATTTTAGTCTAAGACTCGTCGCAATTATCAGTAATACGTTAGCAGCTGCAGTATGTGTGACATATGCATAAAAAACCCATATTCCTTTGAGTATATTAATTAAATACCCCTATTTTTGATGGTCTTCATAAATACCTTATCATATTTTAAATATATCCCTCACCTTATAGAAACTTTATCACTTAAAGATATATTATCTTAATATCCTTCTTTATATAACTTTTGACCTAATTTATCACACATGATTTTTTTTTTTAAAACAATAATTTTCTTTCTCTACCACCGCCATTCCACCACTATCGGCATTACACCACCACCACCAACATTCCAACCCCACTCCACAACCACCACCATCCCACCCCCACCACCATCAGTCCACCATGACCTCCAATTCTACCACAACAGCCTCCAACTCCACCACCACCACTGCCACCGCCGCCGACACCAGTCCACCATCGCCGCTGTTGCTGCCACCACTGCGCCGTCGCCACCACCATCACCAAAGTTGATACAAATTTGAAAACTTAGAAATAAATTAGTTCCAGATTATGATGTAGTTTACACCAGATTTTGGTGTCAACAACCGAAGTTGACATCATATCTGGTGTCAACAACCCAAGTTGATGCTAAAATTATTCAGAAATAAGTTAGGTCCAGATTATGGTATCAACAACCGAAGTTGACACCAAAATCTGGTGTCGACAACCGAAGTTGACATCATAATCTGGTGTCAACAACCCAAATTAATACCAAAATTTGTTGTCAACAACCAAAGTTGACATCATAATATGGTTTCAACAACCCAAGTTGATACCAAAATTGAAAATTCAGAAATAAGTTAGGTCCAGATTATGATGTCAACAACCACATAGTTGATATTGAAATTTGGTGTCAACAACCAAAGTAGATACCTAAATCTGGTGTCAACAACCAAAGTTATACCAAAAATTGAAAATTCAGAAATTAAATGTCAAGATTATGGTGTCAACAACCAAAGTACAAAATCTGGTTTCAACAACCAAAGTTGACAACAAAATCTGATATACTCAAATGAGTGACCTGGCGTGAATCGAATACGCATTTTCTGTCGTGGAGCCCGTTGTGCTACCATTACACCACAAGTTCGTCTTAATGTGCATTATAATGCATGCATCATTATGGGCTTACCTACTCATCATGACATACAAGTTTTTGTTTGAATGATTTACGTACTCCTGCAGTTTCACATCAGTTGGTTATTTACCCTTAAAAACATACTAAGTTGGTCGAAGACACTCAAAGGAGAATGGAGGTAAGTCGTACACATATACTTATGGATATCCTAGATATTTATTCATGTTTATGGATAGTGATCTACCATGATTCAATGCTTACCTACTGGATAGTGATCTACCATGATTCAATGCCTTCAGTAGGTAATCCAGTAGCGGACATCTTAATTCACTAGCATGTCTCAACCAATTTCACTCATGATTCAAATTTATAAATATTCTACAACTAAGAACTTTCCCCTACATGTCCTTTACAAAGTCGTGTCTCTACCCATTCCTAAAATCATGATCAATTTCTGACAAACAACGTAACACGTTTCCCGTTACTAGAGAATATTATTGACTTATAACATTCACCACCCAACAAACCAGCTACCCCCCATCATAATTATGTTCAAATTCAGTGCCATGTAGAGATGAAACAGATAGGTACCTTGTATTCAAGAGCATCAAAACCCTTACAGGCGAACTCAAACAAGGTCTTCAGGTTATCAGGGCCAGGTGCAGTCACGAAAATATTTGAATAACTGAAAAAACAAATAAGAATTAAGCTTCCATGAAAGAAATAATAGAAAATTGAAGTCTCTTAAGTTCAGGCATTTAAACCTGCAGCAATGGCTTCTGCAGTTGCTAGACCAAGTGAAGTTGATTTTCCATGACCACGGGCAATAAACAGCGCAAAAAGTGTTCCTTAATGTCTTATCCATAATTAAATCGAGAAATGCTATGACAACTTTACCCTATTCACAACATAATCATTATCAATTGAGGCTCTAAGGTAATGCCACTTTCTAAGTTCCCTTGAAAGGAGCATTCTAACAAGAGTTTTTGTTGAAAATACCTGAAATTAAACAAGATCCTACCAATATAAGAAAACCCATGCCTGGTCCAGCGTACAACATTTTTGATTAATGGCCCAACATAAAAATCACCATTAAGTTGCTTCTTTAGATTCTTCAAATCTTGTTGTGTTTTCGAAAGTTCCTCGGAATCCTTAAACCATCAACCAACAAAAAAACAAATAAGTAAGAATATCAAACCAGATAATTCTTACGAGAACAGCCAAGGAAGTAAGCCAGTAACTTATTATCACTTTACTAACATTTAATTTAAGCAAATAATTACCCATGCAATTCTGAATTCTTTATTCACGACAGTTTTGTGTACCAAACTTGAAGGGTTCTTCCTTTTTGTTAATCTTAGTAGTAGTTGGAACAACACCTGAACCTTTTCCATCAGCTTGAATTGAAACTGTCTCTGCGTTTGCTAACCCTACAATACCCAATCACCAAAAAAAATCATTAACAAAAGCCCTAAAATCTCACCAACAAATCCAAACAAAATCCCAAATCATACCTGATTACAAATATTATTAGCCTAAATATGAATGCAATGAAGATAATCAACATATCCAGGTCGAATCGAACACAAAATAACAGAAAAAATTAACAAATATGGACTTATCATCTATAACATACACCAAAATTCAAAATCAAAATCAAAACCTAAAAAAAACCATAATCACACATGTTTCATTGATGAGTCAATTATCTCGAGACCATAAATACAGAAATCAACCCGAATCAAATCAGAAACAAACACAAAAATAAAATTCCAAAATTCTTTGAAACAAAATGATGAGAAACAGAAATTACATCAACATGATTAGTTATTAAACTTCAATAAATGAAAAATACATATCTTAAAAACGAAAATTATCAGAAATAGAAATCTAAAATCAGATCTTTAAATCTCCTAAATCTGCGAATGAAATGGAAAAAATAAGTGATAAACCGATTAAGAAGAAGAAAAAGATGAGGATGACAAACTTTCGATTTATGTTACTGATGAAGATTCAACAAAGATCTTTCTGCTGCTGTTCTTCAACGAAGCTATTTATCTCTCTTTAATTTCGTCCTAACAGAAATCCAAATGGTAAGTATTAATGGAAATTAGTGTAAGTTTACATTTAAATATGAGGTGGTGCTAGAAATGGTGGTGGGATCGATGGAAGTAGAGGTGGTACTGGAGTGGAGGTGGCGACGATGAAAATGGTGGTGGTGGTTGTCGTTGGGATATGAGGAGAGAGAGAAAAGAAAAGAAAGGAAGCGATTTTATCTGGGGACGGAGAACAACATTATATCTAATACTTTCAGGAAAAGAGTTACTTTTCCTTTTTGCACAATTGTTAAGGCAAGATGAGAGAGAATAACTTTTGTAATTTGTTTCCAGATTTACCCTAACAAAAAGTTTAATACTACGTGTATCTTTATAATGAGAATAATAACATTTTTTAAAATAATAAGGGTAGTTTTGAAAGTTTGTTATATTGAAAATGAAAGTAACTCTTTTGTTGGAACAAAAAATTTAAAGATAAAGTAACTCTTTTCCTGAAACGGAAGGAGTATTATATTGGAAAGGTAAATTCGGTATTAATGGATAAATCGATTTTTTTGAGGGGAAATTTGTTTCCAAAAAATCCGGACCATGTTAATGGTTAGTCCACCCGGAAAACGTACTTACCCATTAGTATAAAAACCTATTCAAAAAACTCATTTATCATTCTACCCATAACTACTCACGTGTGGACATCCCACGTCTTCCACCTTCACCACCTCCTACACTACTTTATTTCTTAACGGGAAAAACGTTCATCTACTCCACCAACACCAGTTACACCACTCGACTTCCATTACTCTCAAAATCAAAACCTAGAAACTTAAAAACTAGGGCAAAAATCAAAACCTTAAAAACAGAGATCAAAAACTGAAACTCAACAGGATTAGCAGCATTTTGATTTCTTACAACATTATACAAACTAAAACCTAACCTACTGATCAGCATTATACTACTTCAAAAAATCCATCTAAAAATGGGTACAAAACGAAAAATCAATAAAAGTATAAAGAAAACTGTGATTGAAGAACAAGATACTCCTAAATCTCCACCACAAAAAAAGAACAAGAAAGTTTCTAAAGTAGATTTTATACCCAAAAAATCAAAAAAATAAGAAGCAGAATGAAGTTGTTGATTCTCCAACAACATCAAAAAAAAAAAAACTGTTGTTAATTCTCCAGCAAAATCAAAGCAGAAAAAGAACAAAAAAGTTATTGGTTCTCAAACAAGATCAAAAACAATGAAACAAACTGTTGTTGATTCACCAGCAAAATCAAAAAAGAAGAAACAAAATGAAGTTGTTGATTCTCCAACAACATCAGAAGAAAATGTAATAGTTGTTGTAGATTCTCCATCTACAAAGAAGAAGAACAAAGTTCTTGTTGTTCGTTCTCCATCTACATCACAGAAAAAGAAGAAGGTGTTGCTGTTTCTGCCAAAAAAAGTACATATCATTGGTGCATATCAATATATAACTTGCTCTGTTCATGTTGTAGGAGTTAGATATAGCATACAACATGGGTACATATCAATATATGTTTATTTATTTTTTCATGTTTTAGCACATAGATCTAGCATGCAGCATAGGGTAAATATTGATATGTATTTGGTTTTTAGTATATACTGATCAGTACATATCATTGTATGCTTATTTTCAAAGTTATAGCATCTAGATATTGAATTGGATAAGTATATATTGATATGTACTTTCTTCTAGATATTGAATTGGATAAGTATATATTGATATGTACTTTGTTCATGCTATAGATATAAAAGCATATATATAGATGTACATTGTTCTATACTAAAGCATCTACATCTTGCATACATGATAATATATATCGATATGTACTTTGTTCTAATCTTGAATTGGATCAGTACATATCAATGTATACTTTGTTCATGATATAGCAGATACATATCAACATAAAAAAAAAAATATATACTCTGTTTTATATTATAGTACATATTGATATATTGTAGGGATATTTACAGTGTGTTCAATATGCAGTTAGTGTGAAGAAACCTACAAAACCTGCACCTGCCAGGAAGATCTACAAATGTGGGTTCATGGGGATTTGGTCGCTCGTTAAAGCAATCAAGACAGAAAAGCTTGAGTTGAGTGAAACTCAGTTGCGCATAATCAGTGAGCAATCGTATGGAAACTTTTTTATGATGTTTTGATACACAAATCTAGGTAATATTATATGAAGAATAAAACTGTTGTGACCACTCTTATAAAGTGTTATAAGAGAAGTAAAGTTGCAGATGAGCTCAAATTTGAGTTCAAAAGGCATGAAGTTTCGCATATTCTAACATCCACTCCGAAGAAGTAGGTGTCATCTTTGGAATGCCAAGAGCAGCAAAAAGACAGCATGAAGATATAATGCTGACATCTAGAGGTGGATATAGAAACAATGCTTTCTTCCGGAGGTTCTTTGCTGATGTACCAAAGATCAAAAAGGTTAACAGAGTGAGGATACAGGAAGAAGTGTTGAAACTTCTAAGAAAAAAGCAAGCAACTGAGAAGAATGTTGAAGAAGAAGAAAGTGATGAAGAAATTGGAAGTGATGAAGAAATTGGAAGTGATGAAGAAGAAGAAAGTGAAAAGGGAAGTGAAGAAGATATTGAGAAAAAAAGTCAAGAAGTGAGATGCTGAAGACTTGGTAAGGCTTATATGCCTTTTTCATGTGTATCACTTTGTTTTTCACAACAAAAGATGCACATGCCTTGACTGAAAAGTACATAGGTCTTGTGGAGGATCTAGAAGCTGCGAAGAATATGTCATGGCCTGATTTGATACATTCTTACCTTGAAAAGTCATTAAATGAAAATGTCAACGTAGTCGAGAGTACAACAGGGTGTCTGAACTATTTGTTGGTAAGAATACATACTAATTATTTATTTTAGTAGTTTACTCAATGAAATAATGATTTATTCTTAACTTTTTTTTTTGTGATTTTTTTTTCCAAAGTAGATTTGGTATGCAGAGCATACATATTTGCTGGAACCAGAGGAAATAAAGACGATTCCAAAAAAAATATTTGTTCCGAGAGCTGCTAAATGGAATCTGTCAAAGTTATGTGTTGAACTCCAAAAAGATATTGATAAAACTGAATATGAGGTAAGAAAAATATGTACTTATTTATTACATTTATGATGTTGTGTTATCATACAATATACAATGATATGTTTTGAATGTATGATGTTTTTTATCCTACAGTATATACTGATATGTACCTCATGAAAAAACTTGTTTTTGTATAACATATTTATGAGTACATATTTTGTTGTTTTGGTACAGTTCAATGACAATTTCAAGGTTCAATACACCAATGAAAAAAAGCAAATTCTGAACAGAATAACAAGAAGAGTTGAAGAAGAGAACAGTGAAGATGAAAAGGAAGAAGATAAAGAAGAAGACAAAGAAGAAACTGCAGCAAAGGATATGGAAGAAGATAACTGGAAAGGAAGATATGAAGATATGAGAAAGACAATATTTGAGAAATGGAATGAAGCTAACACTATGAAGCATGAGGATGGACCTCTTGATGCGTCAAAGATTCTGCAAATATTGCATGACAATTACATGAAAGCTTCTCCCATGCAGCCTGAAAATGGAGGAGAGTTTCCAGACTTGTTTGATGGGAGTGCCACACATTTAGGCACTGACCCAACAGAAGAATTCCCATCTCCTACTTCTCCAACAGATCCTCTTCGTGAAAAAATAACAGAAGGTGGAGTAGATTTGGGAGAAGACGTGCCAACTGTTCAGACATCAACTCCAGATGAACAAAATGATGTGAGTGACACCACCTTCAAAAGGGTGCCATTTAATTTTGCATTTTCAACACCACCTTTAGTAAGCAAGTTCTGTGGTGTTGATGTTGATATTATCAAAACATGGGCTAGATCTGACCTGGAGGAAGAGGTCAAAAAGATGCAGGAGAAAAGTAACTCACAGGTAAGTAATGCTGGCTAGTCTCACTCTTTATTACAAAATGTGTTTATGAAATATAACTGTACATATCAGTATGTACTTGATTAAAGATGTGTTTTATTGTTGTCATATATATGTACATATCAAATATGTAATTGAATACAGATATGTTTTATATATTGTCATATAGCTGTACATGTCAGTATGTACTTGATTACAGATGTGTTTTGTTATTATCATATAATTATACATATCAGTATGCATTTACCTATCATGAATAAAAACTTTGTGGTTGCAGGATGATTTGGCTGGGCTTGAACAACAAGCAATGAAGAAGGTGGTTGAAGCAATTGACCAGAGTCTTGAAACGATAAAAGAGATGTCACAGAAACCAGAGGTTGAAAAAGACGTTGAAACTCTGGTCGACAGCTTCGTCGGCATGAGAATCCCTTTGTTTACTGCGATGGCTAAGTTTGAAGACATTGAAAAATTCTCATTCGAAGAATTTTTAGACTTAGCCATTTCAAGCAAGGATGTTTATGATGAGCAATATGAATCTCTCATCCTAAAAAATAGTATTTTTTTAGGCCATACTACTCTATTTGGGATTGACATTCGCATATAGTACTGAAAATCTGGATTCAAAAATGCAGGAAAATGAAGTTATAACAACCCAGACGTCAAGCGACGTTCCCCTTGCAACCAAACTTGCCAGGATGACTGCTGAAAAAGCAAAACCAAAACCAAAGGTTCTTGCAAAGAAGACAGTCAAGCCAAGAGAAGAGGTTAGCAGAAGTGTAACCCGTGCAAATCCTGGGAAGAAAACAGATCCATTATTTGATAGTGGAAGTATGTTTTCTGAAAAGAAAAAGCCAAGAACTGAGAAGAGAAAGAAGACAATAAAGACAACAAAAACCAACAAAGCTAAGAAATCTCAGCAACCAAGAAATAAATTCTTGGATCTCAAGTCACCACTCTACGAGAGTATGACAACAGAACAATTAGAGATTCTACTTTCGTACTTTGAGAACGGAAAGAGAATGTAAGTACTTTCTACCCTTCATTTTTTTAATTTTAAATCAAGAAATTTTTGCAGTACATATAAAAAAAAAACTTACTTCATATATGTGTTTTTGTTATAAATATGCAGCTCTGTTGCTTGGAGAGTAGAGAATGTAGGTGGTATCTGCGTAAGCGGGACTATAATGGAGGATCAGGTGTTCAACAGATCATTAGAGCAAGATCTTCTAAACTATGCTCAATATAAGCTTCAAATGGCTTTTGAACAAGACCAAGCAAATGTTGCCGAAGAAAAAAAATACTTAAAGGTGTTGCACCTGGATCCAACTGCTTGGTATCTGTTTTTTTCTTATTTTATACTTTTGAACATTGGTTATGAAAAACAGTATATATTGATATAAACTTTTGTGAAATAACCTATTAAACGTTTCCAATTTTTAGTATCATGTCGAAAAGCCAGACTATATTAAAGGGTCATAGGTGAATGCTATCATAATGCCAATAGTGAAGATGAGTGAAGACATTGAAAAGATACTTGTACCAATGTGCCATGGCAACATGCATTGGACCCTGCTGGAGTTTGAGTTTAAAACAGAAACAATTAAACATTACAACTCATCTGTGGAGTTCAAGGAACATTGCTATGTAAATGCCAAGACAATGTCTGAATACATGTTCCACCCTATCAATCAGATTTTAGACGAGCACAAAAGAAACATGTTGACCACCGTACAATTGACTGACTGTGAATGTCCACAACAAGGGATCTGGCCAGACTGCCTTCTTTATGTGATGCATTTTATAAAGAGGAGAGCAAAGACTGTTTGTGATGGGAAAGGTTTGGGGGATGATGTACAACTGATGCGGAAGATTCAGCTGAAAAAAATCAAGTTAGCATGCAAGTTGTTGACAGCAACTCATCCTGAAATCAGTTGGGAACCCTCCGAATAAAAAAACATGCTTAACTGCATAGTAGGTACATTTTGTAGATCTTGGTCTGAGGAGAAAAGTTGGTAAATTTTGGTTTTTGGTTTGTGCAGGGTTTTGTGGGTACTACTTCATTAACTTTCTTATTTTGTTTACTTATTGAACTTGGTTTCTACATATACAACTTGGTTTTTAGTTAGTATGTTAATATATATATGTGATGATCTTTATTAGCATTGTAAGGTTTCTGTTTAATTCTAGAGTAATATAGAAAGGTAGAACAAATTGATATATGCTAAAAAGTACATATTGATATGTACTTTGTTCTGAAACTCTGAACCAATAGATTCATAATCTAAGAGAAAGTACATATTGAAATGTACTATGAAGTACATATTGATATGTACTTTGTCTTGAAACTCAAAACCAATAGATTCATAATCTAAAAAGCAAGTATATATTGAAACAACTATAAGATTACTAAAAAAATAAAAGAAAAATGTATTGGGAATAAAAATCACTAATAACTCCGAAATTAAATAAAAATGTATTACTAAAGTGGATGGCATTAAACCAATTGTTCATGCATCTTTTTAGATATAGCAAAATATAAGATTTATATCATCAAATTCAAATTCTGTCATTAAGAAACATAACTCAGTTGGCACACAAACAAGTTATGAAAAAAGAAACGTAAAAAAAATGCAACAAGTATCTTCTAAAAAGAATTTAAATCCAAAATGTACTAAAAAAAACTGTAATGAAATTAATTCTCATCCGTAACAGGATTCTGTAATGCATACTGACGGATAACATTGCATGTAGCCTTGTTGTGATGAGCTTCCATTTTACAATTTGACATGTAACATGATTTTTGCTCCTCTCCCATGCACTCTTGATACGGTTCTTTTTTCTTCTTCCTGGATGAGCCCTAACTACTATTGGTGGCAGAATAGTATCTTCTGCGGTATACTCATCAGGCCTGTGGTATATTAAAAACATAAATAAGAAAAAACTACTATACTTGTGCAGTTTTTGTTGATGTGTGTTACACTAAAAATCAATATGTACTATGCTAGTTTTAGTTTATGGTTTATATATACTGCTTAAAACCATTCTCATGTATGATACTACCATATAAAAGATCAATATGTACTGCTTAAAAACTTACCTGTCATGATTAGGAACAGGTCTGATAGAGTTTGAATATAGCTGGCGATAACATCTAACTTTGAAGTATCCAATTTGAATGTGTAGTTCAAGCAAGGCTTGATACACATGGGTTAAGAGTTCCGGATCCATCAAAAGACTTTCTTCACGATGTTCAGACATCATCTCCATTACCAGAAGCCTACATGATAATCTTTTTTTAAAAAACAACAAACATATAGTGTCAGAGAGAGCACAAGGAGGTAACTTCTTCTCGCGGCGAATCCAGTTATTAAAAGACTCAGCAATGCTTGAAGAAGTCTGACCATACCTACATCCTGGGAAGTATGCACTAGACCACTTTTCCCTAGGAATGTTACGGAAGTATTGAGCATCCCAAGGCCTGCCTAGATAAACCATTCCTTGAAGACCTTCTTCATATCTAGCTGGAGAAAGCGCATATGTTGCTTTTTGGAAACAGTCCACCACTTCTTTATATTTTTCATCAGCCTTACTGATGGGTAAGTTCTTTTTCAAGTGAAAAAAAAATAGCTATGATAAGAATCAGGGAAAACTTCAGGAATTACATTCAACAAACCTTCACCTCGGTCAGTCAAAAAGGTGATGGGACCATGGTCCACAACTTTTTTAAGATTTTCCATAAACCAATGCCAATTATCATTATCTTCGCCAGGAACTAATGCATATGCAAAAGGATAAAAACCTGGAAAACAAAGTATAAAAAACCATATCAATATGTACTTCATGTCTTGATTATAGATGTGTTTTATTGTTGTCATATAGTTGTACATACCAAATATGTACTTCATGTCTGCACCTTCAAAAAATATGTTATACCTACAGTGTATATCAATATGTACTTTATGTATGATGTGTGTGATCCTAAAGTACATAAAAAACAGATACATATCAAAAATATATACCATATAAAAAAGTTACCTTGATTGCCATTAAGACATGTAGCAGCCATTAGACCTCCTTTAAACCTCCCGGTAAGAAATATCGCATCACAAAAAATCATTGGACGACAAAGTTTATAACCCTCTCTACAAGCTCCAAAGCAAATAAAAAGTCTGTGGAATCTCTTTGTTGCGTCGTTGAAATCAAAATCAATATAAGACCCTGGGTTGGTTTCCCGAACAGCAGTGACCCACCAAGCAAGATTAGTGTATGAATTTACATCGTCACCAAAAATCATTTCATGCGATAACTCTGGTGCATGATATGCATGGTGATACTTAATGTTGATCCCTCCACCAACTTTAATGTAATCCATATCTCTTGCGGCTTTATGAGAGGGTTGTGCTTGACACGCTCATGAACTAAATGATTTACAAACTTCCTCGAAACAGTTGGACTCCTCAACCTATAACCAGCACCACAAGTGTGCCTACCCATATAATACTTTATCTTAAACACATCCAAAGACCCATTCATGGCAACCGCGTGAAGCATCCAAGAGAAACTGTCATTGCTGCATCTGGATGTGAATCTCTCAAGGTTATTCTTCAATTTTTTAACCTTATATCCAGTCCTCAAAAAATATTTTTGACATGCTAATCGAACAGCTTCAACACCACCATGGATGGGATGGTTTTTATCTTCAAAAAGATTCTCCCAACCATCAGAAAAAAACAACACTTGCAACCTCTTTAGAATCTTTCAAATAAATTTTCCTAGCACTCAAAACCAACTCAGCAATGTTGTCAATATCAGTAATTTTCAAAGAATTAGATGCACAGGATAACACAACATCAACATGCAACTCAAAGAAATCTGAATTCTTCGTAAAATGGAATGCAGCAAGACCTTGAAGGGATACATCAACAAGTACAGGGACTTTCACTCCATTTTCAACATAATTAACAACAATAGTTGATGGAGTCAACCAGCTCCACGCATCACAAATAGTAAACTTCAAATCTTCCAAAGTCGAAGATAACGTAACCAAATATGCAATGTGGTGTTGCTTGTGGTATACATGAGAGTAGCAAAAGCTATTTGGATTAGAACCAACACCTGACATGTTGAACCTGAAGAAATGTGATGCATATAAAATAACACAAAAACACAAAAATCAAAACATATATTTTAAGATGATAGGAATACTAAATCTACAATACAATATAATATGTACTATTTTAGAAGTATCACACATATTATAGAAACACACATAACATACAAACAGTGCAAACAAAATATGTACTGATTCAAAAAAAGTATACTATAAAAACAGTATATATCGAAAAAGTTAATAAAAAACAGTACATATTAATATGTACTGAAGAAACATTCAAAACATACAGAAAAAAAAAGAATAAAAATCATGATTCCCTGAAAAAATAAAAGAAAACCAAATAAAACCTATTATCAAACAACATGTAAAAACACTGAATACGACAATATAATGAACAAAATAGAACGATTATAAAATCAGTTTCAAAAGATGAAAAGAAAACTAAAATACGAACAAAAACGAGATCGATCATAGAATTCAACAAAATGTACATCATAGAAAACGTTTCTAATCCGGATTTCAGTATAAGAAAACAAACAAAACATGAAATCAAGTTGATTATCATGATTTCAGTTTAAAAAAAAAACAAAAACAAAGATTGACGGTACCTGGAGAAAAATACAGAGAAGAAGATTAAAAGAAAATTACCTGGAGATTGACGATACCCTAAAACTGAAAAACACTACTGAAGCGGAAGAGAAGAAAGAGAAGAAAAATCTGTGAGCTACAATTGACGATTTTTTTTTTTTGGAATTTGGCTAAATATATAGTTGGTAGAAGAGAGGGGTATTTATGAAATATTGAAAATCGGTTTCTCATTGTTCTCACGTGAATTGGACGCGTGAGTAAGAAAACTAATCCAAAAACAAGTTTTTAGATTAATGATTAAAGCGGATTTTGATATAGGATTAGAGGTTAAATAGATCCCTAATATAGAATTAACTAGTAATTCCTAATTTTTTGAGGTATAATTATAGTTAGTAAGGATTTTATGAAGGCCCAAAAAAGTTTAGGGTATTTATTCAATGTCCACTGTTATGGTATTTATTCTTTTCTCAATAATTGCAGATGATGAGAAAAAACGGAAAGCAGAGCATGCAAGAGAATGTTGTGCATATGAAATACAGTAATCCAAGATACGGTGACTGTTCTCCATTTGGGACGAACTATTATGGGGTGACCGGATCCTTTAGGGGCATGCGCCGTGTGGTTTATCTACTGCCTTAAGAATTTGGAGTCTTTAAGATATTTATTTTCCGGACTATCCTGTAAATTTAAGGAATAACCTTTCGCAATAATCCTCCCACACAGTAATCACGATTTGTTATTTATTGTAATCTTTTATATTTCCTTTCTTTAGGAAAAAAAATTAAAATCTTAGTTAATTCCATTTTGATTGATGGTACCGTGGAGATTCTTAAAAAATATAATTAGAATTAATTAAAACTATAACTTAATTTTGATTATAAAAAGATTTTGGATTTAATTTGTTTTTGGAAAAAAAATCAAGAATTAAGGTTTATAATTGGTCAATTTGTGAGAATAGTGAGTGACTAATTACAATTAATTTGAATTATAATTATTTCAAATTAGTTTATATTTAAAAAAAATCAGGGTTTATTTTGATTTTGTGGAAAAAACAGAATTTAAGTTTGATTATTAGTAAATAAATAAGACTTGTTTGATAATTCAATTTAGTTTAAATTTTTTGGGCTATAAATAATAAATACGTGGCCTATATATAAGAATTTTTTTTACATTTATTGACCAAACAGAAAAAATGTGTTTATTGGATTTGTATTGGAATTGTTCCCGATTTTGGATTGTGGCAAATCCTATAGACAAAGAGAAAATAAAGCTCACAAAAAAAGAAGTTTGTAGGTTATTTTTTTACTCAAAAGGGACAAATATATTAAAAAAGAAACAAGTTAACCACAAAGAAGTGGCTGTCCTGTGAAGTACAATGCAATCTAATAGCCAAAAAACACAGAGTATTACTGCCTGACATGAAAAACCAAGAAAAAAATACCAAATATTCTCAAGGAAAATAACAGTAAACAACAGTGAATCTTATTGCTTCCAGATATTGAAGCAGATAGAAAATCTTAGTTGGGCTTAAGTGATACCCAAAACTCCTTCCCAATTGTATAATACCATGTCGACGGAATAGCTTCCAAAAATATTTGTTCACATTGACTAGTTGTAGAGTAAGCATTTTACTTCTTCAATTAGAAATTTCCCATGTATGTATTTACCATGAAAAATTCTTCAATTACGTTCATTTCAAATAGTCCCAAATAGCAAAAGGAATCATTCCCCACAACTCCTGCTGTAAAGATTTTCCTTTTCTCTTATTCCACTCCAACAAGTTAGCTCTAACATCTTCTATGAAAACCCAAGCTAGTCTAAAACAAGAAAGAAAAAATTTCCAAAGTTTTCTTGTTTCAACACAATGTAGAAAAATATGAGAATTGGATTTTGCAGCTTTTTTGCATAAAGTGCAGCCATTATAACAATTGAGTTTCTCAAGGTATCTAAAGTTGGAGTAGTTTTGTAGCAAAGAGTCCAAGTAAAAAAATTTACTTTTTGAGGCACTCTAGAATTCCATAAGCTCTTGTGAAGAAATATGACTAGCCCATCAAATTCAATTGCATTATAACAAGACTTTACAAAAAAAGAATTACCTAGAGACCATGGTAGAAAATCATCATCCACATCAGAAAGAATAAGACTGTTGACAAGCTGCAGTAACTGAATAACCATATCCGATTCAGTTTCTTTGAGGTTTCTACAAAATTTGAAATCCCATGCAGGCATCCCATTGGTAACAACAACCATCGCTTCCAAAACAACAAATTTATTTCTGGATAGTCTGTATTGATTGGAGAATATACTTGATAAAGTATGAACACAACCCATTTTTCATGCCAAAAAGAAGTTTTATTTCCACATTGCATATGAATTGTAGAGTTTTGTTCAATAATAGTTTTGGATTTGATAATACCCGTCTAAAGACTCTTTCCAACAGTTTTGGTGGTATTATTTGGCAAGATTGTATTAGCATTACCACCAAATTTTTGGTGAATAAAAAATCTCCAAAGAGCATTTCTTTCAACCCCATATCTCCAGCACCACTTGGCATGCAAAGCTTTATTGACTAACCTCAACTTTTAATTCATGCACCTCCTTTTTCTTTAGGTAAGCAAATTTTCTTCCAACTTACTCAACCTTTCTTTTTAGAAGATCCCCGTAAGAAGGATCTCATAATATTGTCCATTTGCTTCTCTACTGAAGCAGGGATTTGAAATAGTGAGAGATAGTAAATTGGAAGACTGCATAAAACACTTTTGATGAGCATTATTCTTCCTCCCTTAGTAAGGTATTTTCTCTTCCAAGAGCTAAGTCTTTTATGAAATCTTTGAATAATAACTTGCGATACATAAATTGATTTAGATTTACTTCTTAGAGAGATTCTTAAATAATTCAAAGAAAATTGTACCCTAGAGCATACAAAAATCAAAGCACAAGAATAAGCATATAGAGAGTTACCTACTTCCACCAGAGCACTTTTCTTAAAATTTACTTTCAAGCCTGAAACTATTGCAAATGCAGTAAGTACATAGTCAGATTTGTAATTTGCTCCTCACTGTCTTCTAGAAATACTATTAAGTCATCTGCAAATTGTAGGTGAGTTATTTGGTCACTATTAGAATAAGGTTTAAATCCTTGCATTAAGTTTTGATCCGCAGCCCTTTGTAACATGAGAGAAAGAACCTTCACCACAAGAATAAATAAGAAAGGTGATATAGGATCACCTTGTCTTACCCCTTTTCCACTTCTAAAAAGTTTAGAGCATGGCCATTGAGAGAGATAGAAAATATGACATTTGAAATGCACTGGTGAATACACTTTCTCCAGTAGTTACCAAATCCAAATCTTGACAAAGTGTAATACAAACAACCCAGTGAATATTATCGAAAGCTTTCTGCAAATTTACTTTGACAACTAGACCAGGAGAATGCATTTTCTCCCTAGAGTCAATAACTTCAGAAGCAATTAAGATTATATCTGTTATTTGCGTATCATTCAGAAAAGCACTCTGGAACTTAGAAATTATAGAAGGTAACACCAGTTTAAGCCTGTCATCTAGGTATTTAGAAATAATTTTTTAAACAACATATATAAGACTTCTAGGTCGATAATTATGCATAAGGACATCACCTTCTCCAGTCTAAAGTACTTGTAGAGTGAAACTTCTGAAAAACATTTAACAGTCAGGCTTAATAATGTCCCATGTTGCCTTGAAAAATTTCATAGTATGTCCATCTGATCGTTTCAGAAAAGTGGTAAAAATAGTTCGTTCACTGAGACTTGTGAAGATTCGTTTTAGACCTACTTTTAACTTAAACTGGAAAATAAGTAAAACATTTTAACAATATTTTGAGAAATTGGAACTCAGGATTCCACCAAAATCACTTCTGATTGATTTCTACAATAATTCTTTAACAATTATAGCTCTTTTATTGACTCCTTTTCTTTGGCAAAAGTAGATTTCTAAAACATTAACAGTAAATCACAAGAATGACGCATCAAAATCTTTAGCATACACCATCAAACAAAATCACAACTAATTAAGAAAAATCATAAATCAATTAAAAATCAATGCAAAAGTCATTAAGAATAAAAAATAGTTACTATTTATTCATGAAATATGGCTTCCTCCATTGTCCCGGTGGTTGGGTTTAGCTCCTCATGATGTACACACTCTCAAAACAATTATTCATGGCTTAAAAGTGTGTAAAAAGAAGAAAAATAATAACACAGATGGTTCGCAACGGTGTAACGGCGTTGCAAACCACTGTTGTCACTGTTACAAAAGAAAAGTGTTTTCAACTGAAGATAAACGTTGCAAATGCTAAGATATCCATTGCATATGGATTGAAAAAACTGTTGCAGCTGAAGATAAATGTTGCAAATCTCAAGATAAACGTTGCAAAACGGTTGAAGAAACTGTTGCCTTTTCTCTGTTCTTCGTGTTCTTCAGCAGCAGCATAACACTTTTTCATGTGATGATTATTTTCTTCTTCTGTTGACCTCCTAAGCCTGACCCAACCTCTCCCAATCCTATGTGTCCCTTTAATTGGCTTAAACAACCCCTTTTTATTCCCAAGAGGATCAAGAAATCTCTAAGAGAAATTTTCCCTAGATTTTCCGGCTGAGCCTCCCCACCTGATTTTTCTTCATCCTCTTTGTTATTTATAGGTTTAGTAAACCCTAACTCCTCCTAACTCGATAAGGATCCAAAACACAATCCAAAACAAACTCAGATTCATATAAATCCGAACCAGGAAAGAATTCCCTTTTCCGACTGTAACACGGATTTCCACCCATTTTCCCGGCTTTAAACTCTTGTAATTTACGTGTATTAGTCTTGTTTTCATGTTGTGATGTCCAACAACTCTTTAAATCCCATAAAAATCGATTTCAACCAAATTAGGAACTCTTCACGCAAAAGAAATATCTCCCTCCATTTTCGGTTTTTAAAATCAAAAGGGGATGCCCCCTAACCAATATTGGGGTCCCATTATCAGAACTCCTATGGGCCTTTATCAATTTTTCGGGTGCCTTTAGTAATTTTTTCTCGGGTGATTTTATCACTTTTTGAACTGATTTTTTCCATAAATATTTATTTTCTACAAATACATACAAACACATAAAATCACACAATAAGTATTAATCGAGCATTAACAATGTAGATAATTAAGGAAAAATAGGACACAAAAATCTGTCTATCACCATCTGGACCCAGGGACTTATTAAGACCAAAGCAGTTTACCATGTTTTTTATTTTATCTTCTTTAAACGGCATTTCTAGCATGATGCTATGCTGCACACTCAAAGATGGGAGATAAAGATCATCAATACTTGGTCTTAGAATAGTATCTTCATGGAATAAATTAGAATAGAAACTCATAGCTTCAACATTGATAGCCTCTTTGTCATGACACATAATATCAATGATGATAGAGAACTAATGTTATTTTCTCTATGTGTGCAGAAAGCATTTTTATGAAAAAATCTTGAATTTCTTTCACCATCCATGATCCATTGTCCCTTGGACCTAGCATGTCATTTCCTAGCTAAGTTTAAAGAGGCTTCCTTGTGTTTAAGTCTGAAATACTCTCTTTCGACAAAGTTTTCTTGAGAGAGAGTGTTTATTTCCTCTAAACTATCCATAACATTAATTAGGTTTTTTAATTTTTCTACCTCAGCTTGGAGGGAACCAAACTTCTCTCTACCATATTATGAAGAATTTTAGTCCTTGTAGTTTTCTCTCTACCATAGAAAAATAAGTTCCTCCACCAAATTTGCATACTACTCAAAAAATAAGGATGAGATAGGAAATAGATTTCAAATCTAAAAGGAGATTTAAAAGAGATACCTTCATTGCATCTTAAGAGAATGAAGCATGATCTGAAGTTGGTCTTTTCATTCTAGTTTGAAGAAGATCAGGACATTTGTCTTCCTAGTCCATAGACATAATGAATCTACCAAGTCTTTGAAGAAGATTAGGGTTTTGTGACTTAGTCCAAGTAAACCTTCCTCCAGCATAGGAATATCCAACAAATTTTGAGAGTTCAAAAAATATATGAATAAGTTTAAATTTTTCGTGTTACCCCCCATCTTATTTCTCTTAGTTTTTAACAAAATAACATTCAAATCTCCACCTAGTACTCATGGTTCATGCCTAATTGTTCTAATATCAGCAAGTTCTTGCAAAAATGGTTATAGTCTCCATAAACCGAAGTAAACAACCACACAAGTCCATCTTTAACATTCCTAAAAAAAATGTTAAATAAAAAGCTCTTGAGTGTGAGTCTTCCGTTATAACTTCATTGCCATTCCACAGAACAATAATGCTACAATACCTTCCTATAGAATGCATGTAAGTATATTCACAATTATTGTTGCCCTAAATTGATCTCACCATAGACTCAGTTACACATTCTATTTTGGATTCTTGAACTGTGCAAACTGAGACTTTGTTTCTTATAATTGCGTTCCTGACTGCTTGAACTTTGAGATCATCATTAAGGCCTCTAGTTTTCTAAGACATGAGATTAAGATCCATTATCCATATATGTATATATATTCTAAGCCGACATTGAAGGTCGGCCCTGAGGCAAGCCTTTTCTCGGGACATCAAAGCCATATAAAGCATCAAAGCCTAGTTTTGGAAACCTAATATAGGGGCTTCTCAAATAAGACAAAATAGAGTCTTCAGTTACTAATTTAAAAAGCCCCATATCCAATTATTTTTTAGAATGGCTAAATTTCCCTCATTTGATTAGTGATAATTATTTTATTAGGTCAGATAATTTAGTGTTATTTATAATTAGTGATAAAAACTTAAAGTTATTATTTTGAGAATTTTGAGGGAAGAATAAGTAAAAGAAAAAATGTGAGAATTCGATTGAAAAATCCAAAATTTGATTTATTGGTGATTCCAGTGAGAAATTTGAGGTGGGTAAATCCTTATATGACCCATCAAACAAATTTTTGTACCCCTGGTGGGAGATCCGACTATGACTGATTACTTAGATGATGAAGATTTTTAATCCAAAGTTAGGGAGAAACTCAACCAAATGGAGCAAATGAAAAAAGTGAAGAATTAACAGATGACAACAGTCAGGTATACCTCTATCTTAACTCTACTCTCTTTTTTATTGCTCAAAATTGGTCAAAGTTCGTACCTACAAACCTAGTCGTAACCTTAATGATGAACTCCTAGCCGTAAAAATAAAAAATTGGGGGAAATCCAATAGTGAATTGTTTACGGCTAGGTATAACTTTTCTTAACATGGCTGTAATTATGTGCATGGGAAAATTTAATGTTATTGAATGCACTTTTTACAACCATGTATTAGTTCCAAATAACCTAAACTTAACCGAATTACGACCAACTTCAAAATGATAAAACCCAACCGTAAAGTGTTCTGGATGATGGTTTTTCAATTTACGGATAAGAAAAATTGTTTATGCCAGGAAGTTTTTGATTATAATTTTCAAAACCAAATTAACGGTTGGGATTGATGCTTTTCGACCTAGACGTAAATGTTATTTTTTTTGTCCATCTTAGTCTAATCTTCTGAGTTTTTGGTTTATAGCTTGTGCCTCAACCTCACTCAGTGGATGATCAACCTCTAGCTAATAAAATTTTGAACAAAGATACGGCCGATCACAATTTAAACAATTCGGTAGGTTCGAAAAGATGTGTTTTCAATTCTTTGTCCCATATTGCTATTATTTTAAAACTTTGTGTTCTTGGTCCATTGTAGACATGGGAAAATAAAGACGATCCAAAGGAGTAGGCTAGAAATTAAATATGTGTGTGATAGTTTGTAACAATAAAGTCAATGACCGTTGTTTTTAAATGGTTTGCGAGTGTAGTAGAGAGTATAAAGGTCATGCGAAAAAGGGTATTGTGTAAAAAGGAAAGACAGGGAGAAAGAATATATGTTTCTCTAAGAAGACTAGATGCTCGTTCAAGCTTCAATTTCATCTCAACAACGAAAAAAAAAAGATTCTTAGTAAATTTGTATTCGGTCGTCATAACCACGTGCCTCCTTAGAATTCGCTAACATCCTTTATCTGCACGACTGACTCCCGATGAAATTATGCTGGTAGATTCCATGACCCAAAAAGTATGGAACCTATTAATATCCTCAGTCACTTAAAGCAAAGAAACCTAAATAAATGTTTCTTCCCTAGAGACCATCTAGAATGCAAAAGAATAATTAAGAAGTAAGACATGGCAAGAGTAGGACCAAATCCAACAATTAATGTATTTGGGGAAAAAATATAATTGCACGGTGTTCCATGATGAAGATGACGATAAGAAAATAAAACATCTTTTATTGGCTAATCCGGAGTTTATTAAGTTGGAAAGGTGCTCCAATTGATGAATGCAGTAGAGAGGGTTTCCCCAGACGCCCTTAACCTTCTTTGCATTTTCCACTTGTGTAATAATAATCAAATTAAGTGCAATCCCATCATTCAACCACCAAAGAATTGTGAAATGGAGAGAATAAGTAAACTACCGGTAGATCAACAAGAAAAGAGAAATTTGAGAATGAACACAAGGTTGCGAAACTAAAATAGGCAATTTTTTCAAGGAAGTAAGATCCTTGGTTTGGACTATCACCGAGGAAAATTATATAGAGAATGAACGTATAATATTTGCGCATTGATAAAGTTACCCAATTGTAGTAAAGTATTTGTTGGGAAATTGTAGATTCCGCACAAAGAGAAGTTTGTATCTGTGTTCACAAACAAATATAAATACTATGACAACTAATTGAAGAAGAAACTCCATAGTTGTGATGGTGGATTTGTTACGGTTTTCCAAGACATGCAAGACTACCTCCTCCGTGATATCGATAGAGTTAAGGAGAAGGTTCAAAGAAGCCGATGTAGAAAACACATCAAATATTTAGACAATACTTGGCTCCGGGGAATAATTTATAATGTATCGCACTAGGCAATTGAGAAGATTATGTATGAAGTAAACCATTTTAGGTTTGGCAACTTAAAGGGAGAAGAGTACTGTGTTTGTCCCATTATGTCATGCTTGGGACTCCCATTTCGGCATGTGATGGCAACGTACAAACACAATATGATCACAATTCAAGATATGACCCCTTTTGGAAAAAACTATCATTCAATGAACCAATTACCGATAATGATCTCGATGGAAAGTTTACCAACACCGACGTTGGAAAAACACTAGCTGAGAAGTACTATATATTAAACCGGAAGCAAAGGTAAGTTTGGTTAAGTAATTTGAGTAAATTCATCTTTATCCACACTAGGTATGATGTTAGCAACCAAGTAAGGGGAAGAGAAAGGGTAGTCCTAGTACGAAAGACTTAAGGTCGGTAAGGCATAAAAAGTGAAGCAATTATTGGATGAATCAAAGAAAAGAGATCATTCGGGTTATGAGCGCATGCAGAAAATACATGAAGTGGAGGATGAGAATGAAAATATCGTAACAACGGCTAACAACAAGTATAGTTGTACTAACATAGAAATAGGTGGACCCCGAAAAGATGTATTTCATGAAGTTCCGTAGTTTCCGATCCAAGAAAGTTCAAGAATCCAAGTAGATATCAAACAAAACGGTCCGACCAAACTAAATTCAACATCAAAAATTGACATGAAGAAAAAGTCCCTGGTGTTTCAAAATGTACAAATGACTCGATCAAATGGAGATAAAGAAACGATTTGTATTGGTAACGGATTGATGAAAGTTGATAGACACATTTTTTTTTTAATTCTCTATTTTGTTAGTGCTTAATTTTGTACTTATTATGGTATTTTATGTGTTTGTAGGTATTTTTGGGAAATAAACTTTTGTGGAAAAATTGGCTCAAAAAGTGATAAAGGCATAAGGAAAAATTAATAAAGGCACCTATATGATTTGATAAAGGCACTCAGATTTTGGATTAGGGGCACCCCTTCTCTTTGATTTGAAATTGAAAATGGCGGGAAATTATTTCTTCACGTAAGCAAGGGTACCTGACTTGTTTAGAACTGAGATTTAATGGATTAGAGGTGGTTTTGATTCACCAAAGTGAACTAACAATTTAATCTTATCAAAACACGTCAAAGTTAGAGTCTCTTGCCGTAAAAAATGGAAGAAAATCGAAGTTGCGACCGGAAAAACAAACTATTCTATGATTTGGATAAATACGATTTGGAGTTGGTTTTAGATTAAGATTTGGGTCCTTATCGATTAAGGAAAGTATATTAGCTATTACTAAACCTATAAATAGAAGAAAAATCGAAGAAAAAGTTATCGAGAGGCAAAAAAAAAATTCAGAAGAAAAAAAATATTTCTCGAGGAAGAAGAAGAACAATATAGGCGCTCAAAAACAGTCGCAAAACATGTTGCTTAATCTCTATAACTTAGCTGCATATTGTGTCTGTCGTTTATTTGATGCCTATCTTTTCCATTTAGCAATACATAACACACAGTTTGTAACGTTTATATCCGTATTAAATCAACTGCGTCAATATTTTTTCTTATTTTTTCTTCTTGTAAAAACTTTGATCTATGAATTATTATTTTAAGGAAGTGTTCAATATGAGGAGCTAATTTCTTATTTAATTAATTTTCGCAATTCCTTTTATGATTTTTGCGTTGATTTAAAATTGAAAAAATGGTTTTTATTAATTAGTTGTGATTTCTTTTGATGGGTCATGCTTAGTCTAGGGCTCTTGATGTTCCATATTTTCGATTTAAAACTGTTATTTTGGCAATATTTTAGAATCAAATTGAATGTATGAGTTGCATAATTATTGTTATTAATCGAATCACTTAAAAATTAGTTAATGGTGAATCCTTAGTCTCAGTTTTCTTTATAAGCTTGAAATCAACTTTTAATTGAGTTTTCTATTGTAATATTAGAATTTAAGTGTAAAAAAAATCTTCACAAGTCTCAGTGAACGAAATTTTTTTACCACTTTTCTTAAATGATCAAAATCCCCTAGAGATGAGGAAGGTAAAATTTAACGACCTACCTATATCATCTATGAAGACTACTTGGAGTATCTTTCCGATATTATGTACATTGAAGCCACTGACGATATTGATAATGACGAGATATATGGTTACTATGTCGTCATGGAATAACTTGGACCTTTTTGTGGGGCGAAAGATTACGGTATGGACCAATGCACATATCTAAGGTAAAAAATGTTGGTACAACTATGCAAAAACTGTGATGTTTACAAGTCAATAATGAGAATGAGGAAACGAAGAGAACAAGGGACGGAGATAGACGAAAAGTCTGTTGCATTTGAACGTCATTTAAACGACAACATTAACTTGATTTTGGATTATTGGATGAAAATGCCGATATATGGGAACGTACTCGCCGAAATATTCTCTTATGTTGTGCATTATTTTTCATTTGCAATGGCTTTTGTGGGAATGGAAAGTAAGAATAGGAAATCTTGGAAATGAAAAGTTTGGGACCTCATTCTGTTTTCTATCTGGTGGATTGTGTGGCTAGTGAAACAAGAGAATATTTTGGGGAAAGTACCTAGGATTATTGATGATGTTAAATGCATGTTATATAATTGGTCTGTAACTTCCAAAACATTCTTTCTTTGTATTTAGATTTGGTGATAGGAAACTTGAGAGCTACCTTAATGTAACAACTTGACTAGTTGTTTTTTTGTACTATTTAACAGTTGCATCACTTTCTTTGTAAGGCATACTATTTCTTGGTTTTAATAAACTTTTCCTTTTTATAATAAAAAAAAACGTGATGTCTTGACCTACCCAACTTTTAATATAGTCATATTGATAAGCACAACCCATATTTTTAAGGTTGTCTCCAAGCTCATGTGGTTGTGCTCATTTTGATCGTGAGAAAAAAAAAATCTTTTTTCATGAATGATATGGAGATTAAGCTTGAAAATTTTGTAGAAACCGGCCCCATCTTAACATTTAGATAGGCGGATCTATCAAGAGTGTCCTCCCACTCCTTACTTTAAATCGAAGCTATAAAACCCATTAAGACTTTAAAAGGTCATCCTACACAAGCACTTTCACTATCACACAGGTACACCACAGGGAGACACAGATATGAAGTTTCTTGAAAGTGTTTGTTTCAAAATTATCCTAAACTAGTTGTCTCATTGAACCATGATTATGGGATCTACAATCATCAAGGTCTAGTGTCATTCAAGGTGATTTTTTTCTTTTTAATCAGCAAAGAAAACAATTTATTTATAAAAAAAAAAGGGTATAAGAGGCATATACTATCCTAACAAAAAACAAGAAAACAAAAGAAAACGAAAGAAAAGCAGTGGTAAGGCCGGTTCCTATGCATGGAAGCAAATATGATAGTTTGTTATGCCAGATGGCATGAAAAACTAGTCACGCCACTATGGGAAAAGCGTGTGGCGACAAAGTCTTAGTCGCTAGCGACATAGACTATATCACTCGAAACAATCTATGTCGCTACTGACCAACACTCTTCCGCCTATAAAAAAACTCATTTTTCTTCTCAATTTTTACATTCCCCTTCACAAATTTATCTCTAAAAAATTTACACAATGAGTAAGATAGGGAAAAAAAACAGAAAAGGGAAAGGTGCATCAAGAACCCAATCAGTGGAATAGACATGGATCAGAATAAACCAGTGGAGTTCAAAAATGTTAAACAACAAGCAGACACTGGTGTATTCGATGAGTTTATATCTAGCCATCAAGAGAGAAATTAGTTTACCAAACAAAGAGATGGATGGAATGAGTTGTGTACGGTATACGAGTAGCTCCGTGCTGGTGTTCAAGAAAGAGTCCAAAGATATTTGACATACCTACTCCAAAGTTATCCACTCGTGGAATTCAAAGAAGTCATCGTTCTACACCAGAAGTCGTGCAAGAGGCTCAAAGTATGACACCAGCACATGGTTAGAGAGGCCTTGACTTGGATGCAACGAATCTACAAATTGTTGATGGTCGTCTTAACAATGAAGCAGTTCGGGATACTACTATTTATACCCCAATTGTTATTCCAAGAGCCTTTAACCTCTATCTCCCACCTAATCCCAGTTTCCTTTTCAAGGTTATAGAGGTGAGAATGATGATTTTACTCAACCTTCGATCTCTGCTTTGTTAAACAAAAATTTTGGTCTAGGCATGACAGACTAGCACTTTCCTGGTTAGGTGTGTGATTGTGATAGTGGTAAGATAATTATCGTTCACTCGGACTTGTGAAGAAAGATTTTAGACCTAGTTCTAATTTCTAAAACTAAACTAGCAAATATATACAAAATATGGTATCAATATTATTAAAGACTGGGATTATGAATTCCATCGATTTTCACATTCATGTGGTTCAAATATTGATTCTTACCGATTTAAGCTTTTTTGTAGAATCTTTTTATTTGCCAAAAGTAGATTTCTAAAACATTATATGTAAATCATGAGCATGGTGCATCAAAAGTTCTAAGACTAAGAATACACCATCAAACAAAATAACAACTAATTAGTAAAAATCATAAATCAGTTAAAATAAGTGCAAAAAGTCATAAAAATTGAATATAAGTACCAAACAATTATGAAAAATAGATTCTTCCATTGTCCCAGTGTTGGGGTTTAGCTCATCATGCTCAAAACACTCTCAAAAGATAGGTACATAGCTCAAAAAGTGTTTACAAAAGTGAAAAGAAGAGAAAATAATAAAAGCAGTGAGTTTACAACGGTGTATGGACGTTATAGAATTGCTGTTACAAACCAAGTGTTACAAACTGAAGTTAAACGTTACAAAGCTTAAACGTTTTAGCAACAATTCCTTCAAACTTTAGGCATCAGTTTCTTCATCTTCTTCATCACGAGCAGATTTTCTGATTTTGTTGACTCCTTCGTTTTCTATCAGAGCCAGACCCCTGTGTTGATATCTTGACTCCCTATTTATACTAAAACAACAACAACTCCTCAAATTTTCAAAGAAATCTTCTCGGCAGTAAAGAAAATCTCGGGAATAATTTTTATTCTTCGAATCCTGATTTTCTTTCCTTTCTTTTTACGCTCTTTCCATGTCAAAGCCAGAGAATAAAACTCTCGAATAAGTTTGATGCTTTAGTTGTCCTGAATATGGAAGAAATATTGTGTAGAGATCCCGAGTATATTTTTTTTACCCTGTTATTTTCCTCGAGATACAAATATGAGAATATTTGATTTGATTGCTTCTTATTTGTTTCCAAACTCGTGTTGATTTTGTTTCCTTCTTCTTGATTGAGTTATTTCGAGTAGTACTTGCCTAGGAACATATACTCTGTTTCACGTAAAAGAATATATTCTTCCTGATTTTGGATATCCCGACATTCCTTTAGTTTTTTGATGCTTCCCAATCACATACAAACTCTTGCAAATATGGTAAGAAGATAGTTTGTCTTAAAGCTCGAAGATATTCTCCAAATCTCGTTAACAATCTTCTCAGCGAAATAAGGAAAAAATTCCCGCCAAATTTTGATTTTAAACGAAGGGGAAGGGGTGCCTTTAACCAGCTGGTGGGTTCTTTTAGTAATTTGGGTGCCCTTATCTAAATGAGGGGTGCCTTCAGTGATTTTTCTGGGTGCTTTTATACCTTTTGAGCAAAATTTTCCCAAATGTTTATTTATCCAAAAACATCTACAAATACATAAAATACCATAATAAGTACAAAATAAGTATTAACAAAATAGAGAAATAAGATCAAATCAGACACAAAAATGTGTCTACCAAATATCCCCAAACTTATTATTTGCTAGTCCTCAAGCAAATCTAATATAGAAAATAAAAATCCTAACTCACTTTCCCAGGCATCGCGATTGTACTTAGCATGTGCAACAAGCCTTTAAACCCATAGGTGTCCCTATCGGACGAGTTTTGTCTCGTGAGGGTTTACAAGAGATATACCCACAAAACTTTTTACTCCAAATTTAGCTACCTGTGAACGATTGAGGGTAGACACTAAACATGCTATTTAGGTTGCTACAAAATTCTTTGACTATGTGAGGAATTACCCTGTTTTGTATCCAATTGTTGTACGCAAGTTTTTACTCAAGCGTACTTACATTCATAAGAAAACAAAGCAATATTCAGAAAGTCGTACAGTGGGCCACAATACTCAGAGTCTATCAAATTTCAATCACATGAGTAGATTTAGAAGATGGATATGGAGATGGTGAAGTTTGCACATGTTGACTAAGGTGAATGGTGTTTCCTATACCTGTCTGAAGGTCGCCTTCTGGATGAGTTCTAATGTATTGAGATATGCTCCCACTGGTCTTTATACTAATGTCGACTCAGCTGGTATATACAAGGGCCTCAACGGTTGATTTATTGAAAATAAAATAATTATTCACTTATTTTTGTCTTTTTTTTAAATACAACAATGGGGCTTGATCTCAATCACTCTACTTCATCCCAACACCGATAACAGTTCGATGCTAGAGCCCCACCAAATCACTTAGAGAAACATAAAATTACAAAAATAAAAATAGAAGGTGATATGGTCGAGGTAGACTCCGAGATATGATGACGACTATCATGTTATTTCTAACACCTGAGCTTTGTCCTTTTATGAATAGACCATTTAGTTGGGTCCCTCAACTCCTACAACCAAGAAGTTTGTTTCCATCTACTTAGAATGGTCGGTGTCATCCTGACTTTTTCATAAATTTCTAAATTTTGGAGTTTTTGGTACAACTAAAATTTTAAAATTTTCTTCCTTACCCCCAAACTTGAATTGAACATAGTCCTCGATGTTCTAAAGATAAATGAAAGCATGATCAATGAGAAACAATGAAAAAAGTAAAACAAATAGGGAAGGATATTACCAGCACTGCGTACCAAAAACATATAAGTTGTCTCCCATAGAGCGCCAAGTTTAAAGTTTTCAACCAGACCAAGAAAGGATTAGTCACAATAAATAATTGCGGATCCTTGAAGTCAATCAGATTTGATTTATACAGATGACCACAATGGAAGTGGTGGTCATTCTTAAGAAAATGTGTCGATTCAAATTTTCTAAAATAATCGGATTCGGTTCCAAAATTTAAGAATTGAAACATTTGAAGTTGAAAATTTTCCACATTTGGTAAATAAAGTTTTAGTGGGACAACAAAATCAATTATGGTATTATCACATGGGTAAACCACATCAACCAGAGGATGTGTTTCTAACAACTAAATTTCTTTTTAGACAATATTAGGTTCGGGAAACAGTTCTTGAAGACAATCTCTTAAAATGGTAGAGGCATATATGTCAAGTCCCAAGTGAGGGATCTTTCTAAGAGTTAAAGGTAAAGTACATGGATAATGATAATCACCCCCAAACTTAGAATTTTGGGTGTCTCTAGAAATACTAATCACAATATCCATAATTTCTAGATCATCAGATTCCTGAAAATGGTCAATTGCTTCTTCTAAGATATAAGTAGGAGTGCATCCTCACTCATATTTAAAATCTCTAGGAGTCTATCATCTTCTTTTGAGACTATTGTGCCTGAATCGTTGGACTCTAAAACACTAGTCTCAGGATAGAATCGTTCCTCTAAACCATCATCGTCTTCATAATAACGAGGAAATATTTCACCGTCTATAATAATGGTATCTCTGGTTACATCCTTTTCCTCTTGAATATGTAAATAATCATTAACATTATTGGGATTGGAACTAGAAACATCATCATTTGTAAAAAATTCCACACCTTTATGACTACGGATTCTAATTTCCTCATCAACAGTATCCTCATCATCATAATAATATGAAGATGATTAAACCTTATCTAAGTAAGTAGTGTCTTCAATTCTAACCTCGTCCTCTAAATTAGGTAAATATTCATCATTATTATAAAGGGTAAAATTGACAACACTGTTTTGGCAATTAAGATTGTCTTGAGCAATCATTTCTTTCGTCTTTAGCACAAACCTATTTGTATTCTCATTCAACATCTTGAGTGATTCTTCTAGAGTCATAATAGGTTCATAAGGAGTACTAGGTCGCAACAACTTTAGTGATCTTTCTAGAATGGTATTTGGGTCACTATAAGGAATAGTATATCCTATCCGCTTCATGGAATTTTTGAAAGAAATAATACTCAATTGCAACTTCTCGAGGGCATCCTTCAAAGAAAAATAACTCGAATTTTGCTCGTTTTCCCGTTCATATGACTGGTGCGCATACGAATAGTAATTGGGATCGCCATGGTATGAACCATAACCCTCAGAGGTTTGGTAGTGATCCCAGGTACTATCTACACTATGGTCATAGTACGGGTAATGTCCGTTTTAAAACTCAGTCGGATATTCATTGTATTGGCTATCGTAATACCAGTTCGACATGTTTATTTATTTTTTATGCACGTGCAAATGCAGGTTCGACAAGAATAGGTAAGCTTAGGTTACCTCAGCAAAATATACCTATAGTCAAAGACTGGTCAAATGTACAATGCTGAGGTATGTGGTGCTCGGATGATAACACCGAGAGGGTTCACCGTACTATCCCACAAGTTTTCCTAAAAATCGGTGCCGAAAGATGCAATATGATGTGTGTGCACGTGTGTTTTTTTATATATACAAAATACTAAAAATAAACAAGCAAGCAAATAAAATATACAAGTCCAAAAATAAGAAATAAGGAAAAGAAAAACTAACAAAAATAAATAAAATCTTGGTTTTTCTGCACTTTTGTAGGCAAGTCCAACTTTTCCACCTTTAGTTTCAAGTAAAACCTGCACACTAAAAACAAGAATACCCAAAGACGTAAAATAGAACAAAATAATAAAAATCTAAAAATAGACTAAAAAAAAACTACTAAAAACTAAAATTAAACCTAAGAAAAGAAAAAAAAAATCTAAAACTCTAAACCTTAAAACAAGTCTGTGTCGGCGGCGCCAAAAATTGATGTGATTGTGATAGTAGTAAGAAAAGTATCTTTCACTCGGACTTGTGAAGAAAGATTTTAGACCTAGTTCTAATTTCTAAAACTAAACTAGCAAATATATACAAAGATGGTAGCAATATTATTAAAGACTGGGATTCAGAATTCCACATTTTCATATTCATGTGGTTCAAATATTGATTCTTAACCATTTAAGCTCTTTTATGGACTCTTTTTATTTGACAAAAGTAGATTTCTAAAAACATTAAATGTAAATCATGAGCATGGTGCATCAAAAACATTAAATTAGATTTCCCGAATGTTTATTTCTCCAAAAACATCTACAAGTACACAAAATACCATAATAAGTACAAAACGAGTACTAACAAAATAGAGAAATGAGATCAAATCAGACAGAAAAATGTGTCTACCAAATATCCCCAAACTTATTATTTTCTAGTCCTCGAGCAAATCTAATTTAGTTTTAGTTAATTTAATCAAATTACTCTGCTTTAATGTGGAGAGCTTATCTGTTGTTAAATAAAATAACATGTTATTAAGATTATGCATTACATTAGAAGTGATTAGTGTCAAATTACATATAATCAAAAATAATCGTTGGATTTACAATAATGAAAGACCGTGATCGAAATTAGAAATTATATAGGGGTTGATATGGACCATCATATAGTAAAAGATTGAACGACTGAGATATCACTAAGCGATATAGTTTCTATCGCTGGCAATAAAGTCTCTATCGTGAATCGTGGTAGGAAAACTGACAAATCTTACCATTTTTTCCATGTCTATAATGGCTCAAAAAAGACAAATCTTCTTGTTTGGTATGTGCATAGAAATCGGCCTAAACGGCTACCAACTACTTAACGCGGTTCAAAATAAATTTTACGCCAACTATTCATAACCTCACTGGAGTTTACAGCCTCAAACTCCATAACTTCCAAAGAATACCAAAAAAAAAAGATAAATTGTTTTACTATAAAAAACATTAGCATTGCTGCTTTTATCATCTTGCATTTCTTTCACACCTAGTTCTCTTCATAATCGTTGTTGGTACCAATTCCAAATTGCAGTTCTGGCTTTGTTACTTAAAGGTAAATGCCAAGCAAGGATAGCATCACGAATGTCTTGTGGCATTGTAAATACCATTTTATTTTAGACTTAAAATTAACCCATACCTTCTTTACAAAGGGACAATGAAGCAGTACATGTGAACTTGATTCACAAACATCACATAATAGGAAAGTAACTGGCATATCAATACCTTTTATGCGCCACAAGAGAGACTTGTTGGTAGTCTGCCATAAACAATTAACCAAAAGAAGAAACCAGCCTTTGGTGGGTATTTTTGCTTCCAGATATGCCCAAAATAATGTCAGGCTGCAATTGAGACCTATCTTCCACCAGCTTGTCATACATAGATTTCACTTAAAAAACTTTGGAGCTTGTAAAAACCCACCCAATGACATCTTCAAGAACAATTTTTTTGGGACCCTTCATAATTTGAGGGGATCCTTCCAAACTTAGGCCATCCGTCCTACAAAGTTAAGGGGTGTCCTAATGGAAGGAAAAGACTAAGTTACCATTTATTAAACTTATCCTAATCTTATAACCACATAAACCTAATTATATATTACCCTAATTCTAAATCAAATACATAAACAACAAAAAATTATTCTTCTTCTCATTTTCCTCACCGAATTTTTTAAAAAAAATTCTTCTTCTCTTATTTTCCCTCTTCATCTTCCATAAACGATTAATCGCTGATTTATAAACGAATTTCATCGTCGATTAATCTTGTCGTCTACAAATGACTCGTCTTAAAAAATATAAAAGATATTTATGATAATCCTGGGATTGGCGGCGATTGCAAATCAAGCGAATCAATTCCTTCCCCAAATGGGAGAACCAATTCTTGATTCTTCCAACATGCAAATTAGAAGGTAACTCCCGAGAAATCCCTCCTTTTTTATGTGTTTTTGATTTTTATTTCGACTTGAAATCATCAAAATTAGGTTTCCAAATATAGTTTCAGAAAAATGTTCGTATAGGAACATAGTATTTTTACAATTTCGTCTCAACCGAACTTTCTGTTTCTCAAGAACACCAAGAACAGTTCGGCTGAGAAATAATTTTAGGGATAACTGAACTTTTTTTTCTCAAGAATTTTTAGCAGAACTTTTTAGTGGAGAAGAAAATGTTGGAGTTCGGCTAGATCGATTGTTTAACTTTTCAACCGAACTTTTTGTCCCAACATGTAAACAGAAAGTTCGGCTGCCCTACACAAATAAAATTTCAACTGAACATTACACTGTTTTAAAGATACAAGGATGTATCCTAGCAGAACATTTTGACTCCTCACCGAAATTTTTAGTCCAAAATGTAAACAAAAGTTCGGCTAGCCTTCAACAAAAAATTCAACCGAACATTATATTGTTTTAGGGATACTAGGATGTATTCTAGCCGAACTTTTTGTTTCTTGACCGAACCTTTGGTTCGGTTAGATCGATAATGGGCTTTTTTTAGCCGAAATTTTTGTTTTTTAACCGAACTTCATGATTTCTTATTCGAATTTAGTTAAGTATTCTTTGTTTTGTTTTTAGGGCAATCAGAAAGGTAAATGTAAGCAAACGGTAGTGGAAGATACTCCTAGGTGTCCCCAATGGACGAGTTATAGTCTCATGAGGGTTTACAAGAGGTATACCCACAAAACCTATATTCCAACTATTCAAACTCCAAATTCACATACAAATATCAAAGATCATGATTCTCATGCTTAACTCTTGAGTTAGGAGAAAACCACCTTATGAAAGAATCTGGCCTCGATAAGCGATCTAATAAGCATTCCGCCTCAACTTATGCCTCACCAATAGGGTTTTATGAAGTTACACTCAGAAGACGCACTTTATGGTTCTCATGTGTGCAGGCATGAGTGAAGATAGAAATCCTGCACACGTTGATTGGTGGGAAGGAAAAAGAACCATCCAAATTATATGAAGATGTTATCCCATAAATGTGGGACGAAAAAGAACCATTTTTTTATTTTGCTTATGACCTCTAAGAAAGGAAATCAACCACTATGTGAGGATGAGAATGTTACTTACCTTGTCGCCCGATCTACAATTAGCACCACTCTCATTGCATCCAATAGAAACGTCTTCGGTCCTTAACTGATGAATTCTTGAACTTCGTAGAACCTTGAAAATTGTAAGTCTTTTCCTAAATTCCTTGTTGCTTGAAACTTCTTTATAAATTTCTTCTTCCCCACGGCCTTGATAATTTTTTTTTTTAATGTGAATGAAATTAATAGAATACAAACTTCAAAATAAAATAAAATAAGCAATGAAACTACTATGGTCGTGGGATAAGGACTTTACCACTTGATTCTTCACAACTTGTATTGTCTCGATAACATAAATTTCACAAACTCTCAACTTTTGATTTTCTTCGCTCTTGTACATAAGTCTTCAACATGTATATATAATTCTTCTCTTTGTTTTGTTGCTTCACTTGAATATGAAATTTGCTCTTTCTTGTACCGATGCTTTTAAACCTTGAACGTCCTTCAAATTTTTGATGCTCCGGTTGTTGATGATAATGGTGTTCCTAGGGACCTATTGTTGTCGAGAGAGATTGGTGCTAACTGCAAACAAGATTACAAGATATGTTGTAAGTAAGCAATTCTGATGACACCCTTATGATTGAAGAAATAACACTCAAGATATCAAAAAGTAGTGCTGAAATTGGTGCGAAGTTGAGTATCTCATCATTCTACCCGGAATTTGCGTATGATGACACACACTCTAAAGCATACATTTTAGACATCTACAAAGAATTGAAGGTCTGGTGCCTCGCTTGGCGTAATAGGTAGTCTCCACTAATGATTGATCAACTTCTTTAATAATGTATTCTCTCTGCACCTAATTTTCCGCCGGTGGTTTAGGACCCTTTTTGTCAGCTCTAGCCTATCAACAACTGAGAAACCCAAATATAGTTCTCTAATACCTCTAAGTGACTCTAAAATATCTAAAAGTTGGAGGTTTTCATGCAACTCTGTACAAAAAGTTTTTTAAAAAAGATTCTACCTTAAAAACTTACAAAAGCGAATACTAAAAATCTAAATGCTTAACCACTACCCCACACTTAAACTTTACATTGTCCTTGATAGACACATATTTGTGTCTAATTTGATCTCACTTCTCTATTCTTGTTAGTCCTTATTTTGTACTAATATTTCATTTTCATTGTGTTTGTAGGTATTCTTGAGAAATAAATAATTGTGAAAAATTGGTTAAAAAGTGTTAAAGGCACCACTAATTTGGATAAGGTCACCCCATTTACTAAAGACACTCACCAGTTGAGGCACCCATTCTTTCTCGTTTGAAAATTGAAATGGAGGGAAAATTGTTTTTCAAATAAACGTGAATCTGTGTTTGAGTTCTTGAAGATATTATACGTGATTTTTTGGCTTTAAAACAGAGAATATATTGACCATATCAAGAGTGATTGCATAGAATCAAAAGATACGCAAAATCAAGACAAAATAATCAAACCAGATCACAATAGTTATGAGAAAATAATACCCGAGTACACCTCCTGTTAATGAAAAATCTTTGAAGATTTCTTGGTCTGTGGTGTATAAATATGTTGGGGATAAGGCAGAACAAGGGAAAAGAGTATTGTGGAAGATTGGAGAGCTCGGGAGGTAGCCAGAGATCGAAAGAAAAAAAAATCAGGAATATTTTTTTTCTGCTGGTGGGAAGAACAGGAAGAACATAAGGCGTCAGGAAACTGTCGCTGATAGTGTTGCTGAAGCAGTCTTATTTGAAACAACACCAGAAATCCGTCCTTTATTTCTGTTTTCTTTTCTTTCAACACTTATAAGCGTTTATGTTCTCCTGTGTTACTATTAATTCATCTTTGTAAAACTTTTTGATCTATGAAAATCTATTTTGAGGGTGTTTCCAATACAATGAGGAGCTAAACCCCATATCTGAGGAGACGGAGGAAGCTAATTTTCCAAATATTATGTGGTAATGTTTATTTAATTAATCTGTGCAATTTATTTATGATTAATAGCCTTGGTTAAAAATCGATTTAATGATTTTTGTTAAACAATTGTGATTTCGTTAGATGGTACATGCTTTGGCCTAGGTTTTAGATGTTCCATGCTTTTGTTATACAATTGTTCTTTCAAAAATCTACTTGTTACTATATTTTAGAATCAAATTAAACGTAGAATTGCATAATTATAATTATTGAATTTAATCATTTTAAAAATTGGAAATTAGTGGAATCCTAGCCTCAGTTTTCTCTCAACTTCATTATCAATTTTATTTGATTTTTGCTATTTTTAGTCTTAGAAATTAGATTTAAAAATAATTTTTCACAAGTTCGAAAACAAACCCCATTTACCACAATCTACAACCACATCAGTTCTCAATGTAAATTGATTCATCCAATGTAAAATTCAAGGTAGGAAATCCTATAATATGATATGAAAAGATAAGAAAACTAAAAATAAAATAAAAAGATAAAGATAGAAATACAAATACAAAACCAATGGGTTGCCTCCCATTCAGCGCTTGGTTTAACGTCGTCAGCCCGACTATAGATTTTTTTCGCTATTCAGTAGTCCGCGTCTAACACATTAGCATGAACATCTAAATGAACATCACAGGGGTATCGAATTGCATCAAAAATGTTGAAGCGAATCTTTTTATTGTCAAACTCCATTGTGAGTGTTCCTTTATCAACATCAATCACGGTTTTCATGAATGGTCTTCCAAGTAACAACAAAATAGACGCGTCAGACCCACTATCCATCTCCAACACACAAAAATCGACTGGAAAAACTAGTTGATTCACCTGCACAAGAACATCTTCAATAATACCTCTAGGGTATACATTATTACGATCAGCTAGTTGTAGAACGACACCAGTTTCTTTCAATGGACCCAAATTCAAAGACTCATAAATAGATGCGGGCATAACATTAACTGATGCTCCTAAATAAAGCATAGCTTTTCCAATCCTTTTGTTACCAATCACAACAGGTATATCAAAACTACCGGGATCCTTACATTTGGATGTGAGTTTATTTTGGAGGATAGCCGAAATATTTTCCCTCACACTCATTACCTCGTTACCGGTTAACCGTTGTTTCTTGGTGCAAGGGTACTTCAGAATTCTCGCATACTTGGGGACTTGTTTTATTGCATCTATATATGGAATATTCATATAAATCTTCTTTAAAATCTCTAAGATCTCCTTATCTTGTTCCTCCTTTTTAGAGTTAGAAAACCTGCAAGGAAAAGGTAAAGGAGGAATGTAAGTAGAAATAAGAGGTTTAGAGTTTTCTTTAGGTACCTCATCAGTTTGGGAAGAGTCAGTATTCTCTTTCTCCAAAACCGACCATTTAGGGTCTTTGTTCTTCTCAGTCACTTCTGGTTGCACAATTCGTGTACCACTTTTCAATGTCACAACGTTGACATTTTCTCTCAGGTTGAAAGGTTGAGAAGGGAGTTTCCACTATTATGTGCCTTCAGACGATTGATCTCATACTGCTCACTTGCGTTTGTAACTCTTTTATTGCATTGTCAGTCGTCTGCTGATTTTTCTGCATCAGTTATGTCATATTCTTCATCATGGCAAGCATCTCTGTCGATTATGAATTCTGAACTGGTTGTGGTTGTTATGCTTGTTGTTGAAAACCACTAGGACGATTGAAAACCGGTCCTGGAGTTTCAGCTTGCTTGTTTGCATAGCTGAAGTTGGGATGATATCTCCATCCATGATTATATGTGTTTGAATAAGGATCATACATTTGTCTCTGTTGATTTGGAAAAATAACATTAACTTGATAATTTTCTTCTTCATAACCTCAGGTAGATGCTGGCACTACCGCGGCTGAAATTTGTTGCATCATTGCTGGCATGTTTCCTATTTGCTGATGAAGTTCAGAAATTTCATTCACTTTATTGATTCTTCTGACAAGTGGTTCTGACCCACGACTTGAGAATTATTGAGAAGGATGCCATGTTTTCAATTAACTCTCTAGCTTGAGCTACTGTTTTGTTCTCGAAAAGATTCTTGTCAATTGCTTGAAGTCCCTCGTAGAAGTACTGGATGATCAATAAATCACTAAATTGATGATGCGGACAACTAGCCACTAATTTCTTGTAATGTTCCCAGTATTCATATAATGTCTCTCATGTCATCTGCTTAATGCCAAAATTTTCTTTACGAATCTGGGTTGCCTTTGATGCAGGAAAGTATCTCTCTAAGAAGAATTTCTTAAAACCATTCCAAGTTGTAACATTGCCAGATGGTAAATAGTACAACCATTCCTTAGCAGTGTACATCAAAGAAATTGGAAAATCTCATAACATAACTCCATATGCATCTGTATCCTTTGGTAGCATGGCCATGACTATGTTATGAAAATCCATAAGATGCTTGTTTGGATTTTCATTGATCATTCCATGAAACTTTGGTAGCTCACTGATCAACCCTGGCTTGATCTCAAATGTAGATGTTGTTTGAATACGCCACTGTTGCGTATCCAGCTTGTGAGAAGCTAAGTCCTTGAATGTACGGTTCGCATCACCCATTGATTCCTCTTGTATGTCTTCTAATAATTTATCTTTTAATACAGTCCCTCTCCCAGTCTCAATTCCAATATGTGGAAACCCGACAGGCTTCGGTTTCGGTCTCGACTTAGGAGCCAAAAGATAAATACCTGAAAAACAATTCTCAAAAACAACGTTAAAAACTAAAAACAAGAAATCAAAAACAAAATAACAATCCGCAATGCCTCCCTGGCAGCAGCGCCAAAATTTGGTCGGTTGTCATCCAAGTAAAATTATTTCAAGTTCTTTCACTTGACAATTATAAATAAGAGTATAGTTATAAGAACATATTCGATCCACAGGAAAATATGGGTTGTTATTCTTATTTGAAAACTTACGTACATTGGGGGGATTTTGTAATTCAAAACTAAAGTAATTATGCTAGCAAAGAATGAGTAAAAGAATCAATATGTTGGGAGTACTGGTTAAGGGTTCGTTTTCAACCATAAGACATGCACTTTAACTAATAACTAGAGTTATCACTTAATCATTCATTATCAAGATCCCTAGAGCATCCCATCGAGAGCATACTCCGGTAAATTCCTCATGTTATCACATACCATAACGATTAATATGTAATTACTACTCAAATAACAACCTAATGCAACGTGCTATCAAGTTTAATCCTCCAAGAGCTTTAAGTTATATGATTTAGGCTAATCGATGTAATAGATATACTACGAGTAATCTATTTAACATAGGTCAAGCTTCTATATGCAATCACACAAAGGTTTTGAATACAATAGGTAATCACAATATGCTACTTATGACAAGGTTCATCAACAATTTTGTTTCTCAAAACCCTAGTCTAGCTATAGATATGCATTCATGGTTATTTAGTAGCGCTCCTAAATAAATATTCACACAATCATAAATGGCGATAATAATCAGTAGAACAAGAACGATATTGATTTGATCAAGATAACAAAACTAATGTATTAATCAAGTAACATGTTTCTGATATCCAGCTACATCCTTAACCAATAAGAAAGCTTTAGCTCTTCATGGATTTTTCAAAATCCATGGAAAATATAAAAGAAAGCAAGTAAAGCAAACCCTAGAAATCATGATGTTCAATCGCAACTCCAAGCCCTAGCTCATTGTTTTTCTTGTGTTAAAAAGTATATTATGTTCAGTTTAAGAAGTCTTATTATATAGTTCCCACACAATCTAGGCAAAGAACCAACTTAGACCGGGTTTTACTCGTTTTAGAAGCCAAATCGCGTCCTAATACGCCCAAGGTTCGGCTGGCAACTCTGGTGACCTTCCAAACCAAACCTAGTAACTCAAAATTGCCCAAACTAAGTCAAAATTTTGGCTAGGTCGTGGTGGAAGATTTCCCAACCGTACTTTTTCCTGGATCTCTTTGTTTCCTAGCCGACATCTCTTTGGAACCTTCGTTTCTCGCCGAATGTTAGCTCTAAAGTTCGGTTGGCTTCATTGGAACTTCTCCTAACCGAAACTTTCACTGTAGTAGGACCATTAAATTCTTTCGAAAACTTGATTTGTCAGCTCTAAGTTCGTCTAGCAAGCTCCTAGCCGAACCTTCTTCTGTAGACTCAAATCTTCCAATCTTAGTCTTTGAATTTCCTTCAAGATAGAGTGAAGAAATATTAGATATGAATGAGTTCATTTTTTTCCTTTCTCTAGCTCCAATTGTAGAGTTTGACTTCCTTGTTCATTTTATGTCGTAATGAACTCCTTTCTTCTTCTTTGGTTGAATCCACTTCAAAACTCCTAAGAAAATCATAAACAAACAAAATCAAAGCATAATGATATAAAGAATAATAAGAAAGAAATGAATTAGAGTATCAAACTAGTGCAAATAATGCACCTACAGCTAGCCTTCAACAAAAAATTCAACCGAACATTACATTGTTTTAGGGATATTAGGATGTATTCTAGCCGAAATTTTTGTTTCTTGACCGAACCTTTTGTTCGGTTAAATCGATAATGGGCTTTTCTTAGCCGAAATTTTTGTTTTTTAACTAAACTTCATGATTTCTTATTCAAATTTAGTTACGTATTCTTTGTTTTATTTTTAGGGGCAAGCCAAAAGATAAAGGTAAGCAAACGGTAGTGGCAGATCTTAGAACTCCGATCCCGCGCCACAATAAACACCTAGGGGCAAATAAACATGGAACTAAACTTTTAAACAGATCGGGGTCGTCATCGGGAGTTGTAATCCTTGAAATGAACTAAGAAATATAGCAGGAAGTTGAGGATGAGGAAGAAGAAGATGACTTGGAAGAGGAAGAGGAAGATAAGAGGAAGAACCACAACAAAATCTTTCTCTTGTATTTGTTAAAGAGAAGAAGACGCCTAAGAAACCTTGTGCTAGATATGCACATATTCCTGATGATGATTTGTGTTTATACGCCAGCAGATGAAGGCGAAGTATTATTCGGCTACAAACACTCATGGGATGCAAAAATCCACTCGACAAAGGTATTGAATCTTAACTATATATATTTTTCCCAAATTATGTTCCCTTAGTATCAATATTTATCATGTCATGTTCAATTTGTAGGATCATAACAATGCGACTAGACTCTTGAGACGCCAAAAGGAGGTTGTATAGGATATAGAGGATAGGTGTGAACAAATGATGGAGAGAGTCAAATCATGTGTATTATGGTATGTTATCCATTACGCGCACGCCGAGTTTGACAGTGTCACCATCTCAGTATTTGCCTAGAGGTTCTACCCAGAGACGAATACCATGCATTTCCCATTTGGCGATATGTGTATCACTCCTGACAACGTACGTAGGATCACGGGTTTTGGAGTGGATGGGAAATATGTTTCTGAAGGTTATAAATATGATGAGTTTTGAAGATCTAGAAGTTTTAGCTAAGAACACGCTAGGGTGGAGCCAAAGTAACACCAAGATGGAGTTCAGACGCTCTGTTATGGAGCCTAAAGCTGGTATGGAGTTCAATGACAAGGGTCGTCCGTTGAAGAGGGAATTCGGAAGGACAAGAAAGAAAGTAGAGAAGAGAGTTGGTGATGGACGAGGACAAGATTAATCAACATGTCACCACTTATTTGTTGTATCATCTAGGCATCTTATCTTTCCCGCCACTTCTGGAAACATGGTAGATACCAATTTTCTTCATCTTTTGCATCCCCTCGATGAGTTCAATGATTACTCTTGGGTCCTTGCGTTCCTTCAAGACCAACTTAGGAGCGATAATCAGATTAATACTTCACCAATCAGAGGCTACTACACTCTCTTCCAGGTAATCTTCGACATACACATGCCCATAAATTTTGTAGAAAGATGACTGATGAATCTTTATATGTAGCCGAAATTTCTTATGTTGGGTTGAGGTTTGAATTTTTGTTCCAACAGAACTTTTGTTAAATTTGATTTTTTTTCTATTAGGTGTGGGTGTACAACCACTTCCATGTATTGAAGTTACTGATAGACATATTTTTGTATCTGATTTGTCTCAATTATTTATATTGATAGTGCTCGATTATATACTAATTGTGTTATTTTATGTAATTGTAGGTAATTTTGGGAAATAAACATTGTTGGAAAATTGGCTCGAAAAAGTATTAAAGGCACCCGAAAAATTACTAAAGGCATCCCAAAGAAATTGATAAATGCACCCAGGTTTTGGATGAAGGCACCCACCTCCTTAAATTCAAATAAAGCTTTTGACGGGAATTTTGATTCCTTAAAACTGTCGACTTTATTCTCAAGATTTGGAAGATATTCTTGGATCTATTTTCAAGGGTATAATTCAAGAACATCTTCTTGCCTTATTAACAGGATCGTGTACATGGGAAGACCCACAAAATCAAACAGAATCTCAACAATAGTTATTTCCGAAAGAAAGTGAAGAAATTCTCTCGGGTTTATTTGAGATTTTTTCGTGTAATAAAGAAGATAATATTTCCTTAAGAATTATGCGCATCATGCTGTGAGAAAGCAACAAATAATTGGCATATGTTCAAACGAAGAAACAAAATCAGATCAAGATTTGATATTTTCCCGAGAATATTTCTCTCGATTAAAGAGAATATGTGTGAAGATTTAAGGGAGATATGGAGGTTGTTGAGGTTACATTATAAATAGAAGAGTAAAGGGAGTTAAAGGGGGGGGCTGGCTCTGGCCAGAATCGAAGAAATCAAATTCCAGAAAAATTTGATGCTGATGCAAGTTCATCACGTGAAGAAGATGAAGAAACCGTGACTAAAAGTAGAAAACTGTTGTTGATTCCATTGTCTATTCTTTCAAATTCATAAGTTATAACAACAGTTTTTGCTACAATAAAAGCAACAGTTTCTGGTTTTAATACAAAGGAAGACAATCCCTTTTCAACTACGTCTAGAGTATGTCGTAGGCTCAATAAATCATTTTAATTTTTTTGCGACTCAGTTGGTCAGTTCTTTTTGTACTTTTCTTCTTCTCAAGCACTTTTGAGCTATGTACCTATCTTTTGAGAGTGTTTTGGGCGAGATGAGCTAAACCCCATCACTGGGACGATGGAGGAAGTTATTTTCCACACTTGTTTGGTAACTATATTCGATTGTTTATGACTTTTTACACTTATTTTAATTGTTTCATGATTTTTCTTATTTGGTTGTCATTTAATTTGATGGGTCATGCTTATCTTAAGTGTTTGATGGTCCATGCTTAGGATTTACAATCAATGTTCTAAAAATCTACTTTTGAAAAACAAAAAGAGTCAATAAAAGAGCTTAATTGGTTAAGAATCAACATTTGTACCACATGAATGTGAAAATTGGTGGAATTCTGAGTCCCATTCCCTTGTAATTTTGTCATTATCTTTTATTTATTTTCTAGTCTAAATTAGGAGTAAGTCTAAAATCAGTCTTCACAAGTCCGAGCGAACAATACTTTATTTACCACATCTACAAACCACATCAGTTACCTGATAACAAGGTAGGTTGGCTTGCTGGACAGCTGACGGACAGAAAGTACGTGTTCAAGCGCACGCAGAAGAAGGATAAAGGGACTTCATTGACAGATTTGAGGGCGGTGTTGGATGATTTGAGAGCGCATAAAGTAATTTTTCACCCCTACTTTTTTGCTGATGTACAACCCTCGAAGAGTACTTCGCCAGCTTACTTGTGTGCAGGAAATACCAACCATAGAGAATGGAAACTTTATCTTGAAGAAGAGGGGTACAAAGAACACTGAAAATTTCTTTAAACCCAGACATGAGCCACCGCCTACGCCAGAGATGTGGAACAACATGGATGAATACCTTATTGATGAAGATGAGTGTATATCTTTGGAGGTATCCAAAGTGCCTATGGATAAGGATACATGGAATGGTATCTAGGTATTACTCATCTCTATGTTATAAATAAAGTTGAACAAGCTAAGGCGGATAAGGAGAAGGCGGAGGCAAAGGATAAGGGTGTTGAAACCGGGAACACACCTACTTGCGAAGAAGGTATTGGAGAGTGTGGTAAATAAAGTTTTTCTCTTTATGATTTTCAACGTGTTATAAAGTTTGATCTAAAATAACGTATTTTTATGTTTAACTTTGAATAGGTTAAGGCGGGTAGGAAGCTCTTGAGGAAAACGATGGATAAAGCACGAGAAAGCCTATGTCGACCGAAGAACAGACAACCCTTTACAAAGAATGGAACATTGTCATATCAAACAATGAGGTGGATCCGATCAAGACGAAGACGCCCAAAAGGAATTAACAACAAGGGGAAGGTGCAAGTGTGGGTGCTGCTACCAGGATGGAGATGAGACCCAAACCGACGAAGAACAAGGTCCTGAACTTGGACGTGGTAAAAGAGTTTGTCGCACTCGTTGACATGGTGCATGAGTGTTTAAAACATTTTATTTATGAATTCAGTATATTTGTATTTTAATACAATTAGTTGGTTTGAATTTAGTAAGTTGGTTTGTATTTGGCGTTAATGTTTCGTAACTTGGTTTGAATCTTTAGTTAATGAATTTTATAAGTTCGGCTTAAAAGTTCGATTTGTAAAGCTATTTTATAACTAGACGGACATAAAGTTTGGCTGATAAACTGAATGTTTGGTTTAAAAACAACGTAAATTTAGAAAAACAGAGAAAGATTCGGTTTCAATTAAAATTTTCCACTTAGCCGAACATTTTATTTTTGATATGGAGTTAAAATTTCAGTTATTAAAGCCTATTATCGAGCTTTCTGAACCTCGTGCTTAGATATATTTTTTTTATATTTTTAAAGTTCGGATAGATCGATAACAACTTCTCATGGCCGAACTTTGTTTTGGTTTCAAAAATGAGTCGTTTGAACCTTGAGCTAACGACTAGTTTCTTGAAATTTGGGTTCATACACTAGCCATTGGATCTCTATGACTTATAAAAACAACTCTTACCACAACAAATATTTCTCACACTTCTCTTTACAAATAATACCCAAACTTCTCTCTACAAACATTCCTCATACTTCTTAAATTGTTTCTTATTTATTCATCATACCAAAAAAACAAAAACATGGCTATTGAGTTCACCACCAAAGAAGATGTTTCCATAGCTCGCTCTTGGTCATCGACCACACAACATGATCAAGACCTGAATATTAACTTATCTCAACCCTCAGATAATATCTGGAACCGTGTATTCCTTATTTTTGTCGCGTAAGACGGAAATGTCAATGAAAGATCATTTCGACTCATCAATGGGAGATTTGAATCTCTATAGTCGATGTGAAAGTTTTAGATCGGTTATGGTGGAAACCAAGCGGAGGTATCCTACCGTCGATAGTGAAGAAAATACAACTCAACTAATTGTATTTCAACTATACTATGAAATTTGAAGGTCCGTTATAAGGAAATTTTTGGCAAAAAATTCAGGGATCAAGAGTTCTATATTGTTTTGATGGCTAGGGACTTGTATTTCCGTGTTTAACTTTTTGTGTCTAATTTATCTACTTTAGGTATTTTCCCTTATTGTAATCTCGTTCCCTTTAATGAAAAATGTTATAAAATTTCATTTTTAGTGTGTTGGTATTAGACCTTTATGTTTAATATATCTATTGTTGGTAATAATCGATGTGATTTTAGTAGAATTAAAATCCAAACACACAACTTCCAAGTGGTAATAGAAATGTTCGGTTAGTGTAGCCAATCGCATACTGTACCGAACAAAAATATCGGTTAATAAATTAAATGTTCGGTTGGTAATTTGAAAAATCTATACAAAACGGATAAAGGTTTTGTTGGTAATTTTTTTTCAGAAAACTCATGCTGAAGCCGAATATAAGAAGGAAAATGACAAAAAAATCAGGCATCATGCATGCTATCGAGTCTTGGTTGAAAATTTCTCGTATTTCGATGTACAGTAACTATTCGAGTGTAATGTTATGAAGTACGTTTTTTCCTTCATTGTAATTCGTTTCCTTCAATGTAATGTATTTTCCTTCAATAGAATATTATGAATTTCGTATCTTGGTTCGTATTAGACCTTCACCCTTAATTTAAATACTTTTGGTAACAACTTCCAAGTGGTAACAAAGAATTGTTCGTTTAGAAAAGCCTATTATAGACCTCATCGAACAAAAAGATCGGTTAAGAATCACATTGTTCGGTTGACTAACATTCATAGATACGCAAAACAATGAAATGTTCGGTTAGAAAGTCTAATCGAGACCTGACCGAACAAAAAAATCGGCTAGGTCGACGTTTCTCAACTTAACCGAACATATAAGTTCGGCTACTACCATTCGTACTATTACCATCTAAGTTTGGCTACTACCAATATTTAATAAATAAGAGTTCGGCTAGGAATACAATGGACTTGAACTAGCCGAACATTACACTGGTTCACCCAAAATATAGCCGAACTTAGTCCAAAACTCCATTAACTCCCTGAACTCAAAGTTCGGCTACCTGTTCTTCATTTTTCTAGTTGAATTTTTAGCGATCTTTCGAATCTCAGCCATTAAATTTTATATTTTCACCAAATTTAAGCCAATTCAAGCAACACAAACACATTAACAAGAAAACCCGAGTATCTCAAATATTATAATCTTCATATTCTTCGTTGTGGTCTAGTTAATCTCGTAAAAACCCTAATTTTGGGGTTGAGATTGGGTTTGGAGAAGAACACATTCACCATCTAACAAATCATCCATTACCGGATTGTTGTGAAGATTGACGATTTGTTTCTTCTATGATTTAAATGTTCAAATTCCTCCTAGTTTGCACTAGAATTATTTTGGAACTGAGTTGGAACGCCAAGTAGCTCTAGATTCATACTGGGGGCCCGCACGGCGGGCTATTAGCTCAGTGGTAGAGCGCGCCCCTGATAATTGCGTCGTATTTTAAATTTAAGAATCACCAAACCTAGGTTTCAATTTTTTTTCAAAAACTCTTCTTCTCCCTCACAATATTTCTAATTCTCTATCCCAAATATTTTATCTAATCTTAATCTAATTTAATATAAAATCAATCAACTAATTTGATTAACTCTAATTATTAACTTCTAATTAAATAAGGATATTTTTATCATTACTAAAATTATATAGATAAGAGGACCAGAAATTACATCCTGATAACCTTCCTAAAATGGGGATGGTCACCTCAAATACGAAGGATCCCCAAAAAATCGTTAATCTCCGAGATCTAGCAGTTTGATTAAGCCTTCTAGGAATACCCCAATTCCAGGTAATTCCATTTTCACTCGCCAGACCCACATCATCTACAGTTGCAGTTTTAGTTCTAGCAACGGACTTGAAAATTTTATCTTTTATGAAGAATCAAAGAGCCAGTTATCATGAAAAATCTAACCCGTACACCTTTATGGACTTTAAAATAAACAAATTTCGGAAAATTAGAATTTTGCTTCAATTATATCTCCCCAAACAAACCTACAATATGTGTATTTTGAATTCTTAGCAAGCCAATCAACCATGTCCTTCGAGGTGATGTTGAACTGCGAGCTTTATTCCCTTCCCCTCATGTATAACAAACTCTCTCTAAATAAATTTTTCCTCAAAAGGATCCAATAATTTCTCTTTAGATGAGTTTGTCTTACCAAAATAGCCTTCTAAAGATTACAATGTCCACTCACAGGACGATATAACTCCAAAAGAAAAAAATTAAGTTTATTCTTCCTAGAAATTACAATCAAATACACCCATCTCTCCCTCCATAGCCCGCTCTGATCTGCATTTTTGCTCTCATTCTATGATTTACAGAGAGTTTCAGCTGGGGAGGGATCAGTTAGATTCATCCCGTTCATGTGCAAGACCCAACCATCTAAATGCCCATCCCAGATTCCCCCACTCACAATAACTCTTTTGGGACTAAATTGATTACCCACACTGTAATACCTCACCCCGAGAGTTTTATTGAAAAACAATATTCAAAAATAGAAATTAAAACTCTTAATCTTCTTCTTCAAAGTCTCTTGAAACAGCACCAAATTTCTCTTTTAAGATGTCCACAACCAACGGTACCAAATTCTTAACAGGAACTGCCTTTTTATATATCTCTGCTAAATGGGAATCACTTCCAATTCTCCCACCTAAGTAAACATCAGCTCCCTCGCATATCTTCCCATTTTCGTCTCTGGTCATGCAACCCATGAAACCTATATCAGCAACTTGAACTTGCCCACAAGTGTTGGGGCAACCTGTCCAATGCATTCTCACGGGTTTAGTCACCTCAACTAGCTTATGAACCTCCTCAGCCACCTGCAGCGCCCTAGCTTTAGTTTCAATAATGGCTTGTCCACAGAATTGGTTACCTGTGCAGGCTACCAATCCTTTCATAAGAATTGGTGGTTCGGGTGAGAATCGGTCCTTCAACAAGGGCTCATTGAGTAACTTCTCGATTTTTGAGTTTTCAATGTTTGGAATTATGATGTTTTGTTCTACTGTGAGACGGAGTTCACTTGATCCGTACTCATCAGCTAAGCGTGCTAGCTCATACATGTCGTCAGCTTGTAGTCGACCCACTGGCACATGGAGACCTACAAAGCTTAAACCTTCTTGTTTCTGTGGATGGACACCGAAGTAGTCTCTTCTTTCCCACTGCGCTTGGACTAAATCTTCTTCAGATGATCTTTCCAGCTCTTGTTGGGGCAACCTTTTTACTACCTCTGATCTGAATCCTTCAACACCCTGCATTTTTGTAAGAGATTAAGGTTCGATTGAGCAGCTTAAGATATTTCTTAAAGAAGTTATTAAGCGGAATAAATACTCACGAGTTCGTCAATTAACCACATCATTCGTGTTTTTTGTCGATTTCCTCTGGTACCTAAGTCTCTGTATGCCTCTAAAATAGCTTTACAAACTGGGAGTATATCATCTGCTGGAACCCAAGCATCCAGTGGTATTGCTTCAGCGCATCGTTTAGGGCTGAAGAATCCACCAACTAGCAAATTGAATCCGAACCTTCCATTCTTGGTGGCTGGCATGTATGCAAGATCATTGATGTGGGGATGTTCATAGAGATCATGAGTACCCACAACAGCAACATTCCACTTCCTTGGCCTGAATTTATCCCACAAATATAAACAAACATTAGCAACCAATCATTGAAGTCCCAAATCTAAGTTCTAGAATTATCTTGACTTAAAAGAGAGATACCAATCAATGATGAACAAACACTGGATGAGCAAACTTACAAGTTAGTGAAGTCGAGGTTCCCACGAGAGTTGTCAGTGATCATTTGAGATAGAAGGTTAGTGTACGGTCGTGTATCAACGATCTCAAGTGGGTCTATTCCAGCAAGTGGACTTCCAACAGCATTCCTAACATTGTCCATTCCACTCTGCAGACTAGTAAGTCCAACGCTCAAAAGACCCTCCATTATTTCTGGTACATCAGGGAGTTCAACACCTCGAATTTGCCAGTTTTGTCTTGTTGTAACATCTGCACATCCATCTTTTCCATACTTCTTTATAACACTTGCTAGATAACGAGTTTGTTCACTCGTTGTTACTCCATTTGGTAACTTCAATCTCATCATAAATCTACCATCTATCAAGTTCCAAAATAAAACCAAATTTATCATACGACTGTCACATATCAAACTTCAAGATTACAATTTACAAGATAAAGTAAGCAAAACCCAACTGATCACTTGACATCACGAGTTCAGACTCTGCGGTTACCAAACAACTGCCCGTTGACTCGTGAAAACTTGGGCGGGTAAAACCTGTGACCGACTAATGTGCCGCCGCCTGGTTCAATGCTTTTTAGTTTCTGGCTCAGTCCCAAGCTAAATAAATTGAGCCCAATGTGAAATCGGGTTGGGTTGGGTTCGGGTTGATAAAACCCGGTCCAACCCGACCAAGTTTCCCCTTAGCTACAAGGAATGTAGAACAAGTACAATCGCCATAAGATGCTGACTGGGGCCTACATGCGTAACCTAACTTCTAAATTAGTGGGGCCCTGATATGATATGACGGCCCAAATCTCCATTGAGCACATGTACAGATAACGAAATCATAAACCGTTATGTCACAAACGTGTCGTTTATTACAGATCTGTCTTGATGATGAATATTCTAAAAGTCAACAAAAGAAAGGTCCTCGTCTAAATTTAAGATCTCGAGACGACTAGCCTTTAAATCATTAATCAAACTAAATTAGTTTCCTTTTTAAAATTAAATTTCCTATTCAAGAAAAATTCTAAAGCTGAACTAATATAAAAACAACAGAAATGAAAATATTTTTCAAAAATGAATTAAAGAATATGATAAGAAATGAACTTACATTGATGCTTCCGGCGATGAAAAAGACCTAACCATTTTAGACGAACATCAATATCATCTTTAGTAGACTTAGATTTCTCAATTTCTTCAAGAGAAATCTGTGAAAGTTGTTTAATACCATCTTCGACTACTAACTTCATAGGTTCTTTTTCAATTTTGATTTTCTCAGATGGATTAATACCCTGTCTAAATTTCTCTTTCAATATCCAATATCCATCTTTCTTTTCAACTCTTGGTTCTAATCTTGATTCATCAACACCATCAGTAGTAGTAGTACTCGAAGAAGACGAGGGAGTTGTTAGTGTTTGAGTGATCGTCAAACTTCTTGATTTTCTTCGATTCGACGATTGGATCTGTGACGTTGGTAGTATAAATCGTAGGGAGGAAGATGAAGAAGACATTTTTAATAGAAGTTGTGGTGGTGAGTTTGAATTGTAAGGGTTTAAATGAGGGATTCATAGTTTAAGTAGTGGATTGAAATTGGCCTCTAAGAAATTAGAAGATGATGTTTTCCACAATGCGGTGCTGGTTTAGGGACTCTTGAGTGCAGCTAAAGGTCACCTCTATTGTCCTGTTTCACGATTACTTTACATTGACCATAATACCCTTTCTCAATTACGAAGCAAATTTATACCTAATACTAAATTTTTACGTGATGGTGGTATATGCCCTTTTATCCTTATCGAAAACAATAAAATAAAAATATGTGCCTTTTGGCTAAGGTCGTTAAAAAACGGGGAGATATTAGCCGTTAACCATTGGGGGCTAACCTAGTTCGCCTGGGTTAGGAACCTGATTCTTATACGGTCGGTGGAATTAGGGGGTATTCTCGGACATTCACTTAAAGAAGCGGCGAAATGTTAACTACAGTCTACAGTGTCTATGCTCTATAATATGTGTTTGGTTTCTAAAGAAAAGTAGAGGACATCCTTGTAATATCTATTATTTTTTTATAGACCACCATTTGTATTCAGATGTTGACTGGCAAGAGGATTTGGCCGCCACGATCAGCAAGAGCCAGTAGCTCGCCACACGCCATTTCCAGAGCCGGATTTTCTTTGGGCCCGTAGGATCCGTTAATTGTGTGAAAGATATCAACACTCTTTCGACATGTTTGTTCTGTGATGAAGATGAAACTATAAGTCATTTGTATCTTTACTGCACTTATGTTCGTAAGTTGTGGCAGCATTTTTTTTAAAGGTCATGTAGTTATGGCATTTTCATTTTTTTTATCACGAAAGATGTTCCAACAACTCTATTGTCCTGACAGTTCCAGACTCGAATGCCCAGAAAAAAAAGCTTTGGAGTTTTGTAGCTACAGCTATATTCGGTGCATTTGGAAGGAGAGAAATATTCGTATTTTCTTTTCTAAGCAACATAATATGGAACATACTATTCGTATAATTGAGTGTGCTATTTTCCAGTGGGCTTTGCTTTAAGGCTTCTGAAGACATCCCGTTTAATGTTATGGTCGAGAATTGGTTTCTAGTTTACTGTGATCCTCCTTGATTTGTTTTAGAAGTTTTTCTTGGTATATGATAACTTATTTCCAGATTTTTTTTCTTCTTTTATCCTCCTGGATGCGTATAATCCTTCCGTAGTCCCTTCTTAGTCCAATGATATCTTTTCATTATTATTCAAAAAAAGTTGGTGCATAGGTGCGAATGTAGCATACTTATGTCTGATTTAGGAGGTAATTGTGGCTATGGGTCCAAGTAATGGGCTTGTAATATAGACAGGCTTTTATGGCCCAAAATACTTTAGTGGAGCATTTGGGCTTTGATAGTTTGGTGTACGTCAGTAGACTCACTACGTTTCTTTCAGTTTGGAAAGTGAAAACAATTGAACAAGGAAAATCCATGAGAACACATGGCAATATGACATGCAGAACCAAAATAATTAACTGACGAAAGCCACGATGAACATAATCCTAACTTTGCTGCTCACTACCTTGCAGTATTTGCTTCACAAAATCACATATAAAATCCCTCTTTCTTGCATTAGTGTTCTCTTGAGTCTGAGAGATCAAATCTGTAATTTCTGTTTGCTTAGTGTTTACATTTCTTGCATTTTGGTTTGTAGCATGACAAACTCTGGAAAATTGGATATTTCTTTCAGTTATGTCTTCAAATCATATCTAATGCAAGTTGAGAAAATGAACCCAGTAATCCATTGTACACGCAACCTAATGTGTTATATTTTATTTTTTCTTGATTAACCCAAAAGATTAAGAAACATTTTGTCATAAACCAAGAGAAGACCAAAATAATAAAATGTAGATCATATATATTAACAAAATTAAGTTCAACAACATACTAGTAATTATTGTATTTATCATCTGAAGAGTGAAAAAAGAGTGAAGAAAGAGACCCATTTGCTTTTGATCCAGCTTTCACCTTCCTTAATTCGTCTTTTGTTTATATATATATGGCTTGTGTCTAAATTGCTAGAAAAAAAATGAGTTTTTAACTAAATGTTTTTGGTTTTGGTGTAGTTTGATCTTAGGATCTAAGGGTTCTATGGATGCTCACTTATTTCCTTGAGTGAAGGAAACTCTTTAATTTAGTCTCACATTGAGTATTCTAGAGAAGGTTGCCTACTATATAACTACTCTCATATGAATAGTTAGATAAACGTGGATGAAATAGATGGGCAAACAATACATGGTCCAACCCATGTCATATGTGTGAATACCATGCACCAAGTCCTATGTCTACTCGAAATTATTTTTGTAAGTTTTTCTTTAGGAAATTAATTCCAAAAATATTTTCTTTAAGAGTTCTATTTATGGGAAAATTCTTTTTTCGCTTTTAATTGTTTTACAAGAAACAAAACCTTGTTTTATAAGAAAACCTAAACCTAACTTGATTTGCAAGTAACTTTCTCCTATAAATACAACTCGAAAATCTGTTTTCAAATCATCCCAGAAGCGGCTACTATCCTGTCTTCTTTCACCATCTTCTCGCTTTGTTTTGCGCTTTTGAGTGTTTATTTCTTTTCCTTCCATGTTGCTAACTTCAAGAGTGGGTAGTTTGTATTGTGATAATACAAGCTATATCGGGAAGTTTTATCCTGGACACATCTTTGCACGTTGGGGTTTAGCATTACTCTTCTCGAGTATACCCGCAAACTAATGTGTTTAGGACAACTTATTGAACCTGTGATTCTGCCCTCGTAGTTTTCCGTGATAGAGTTGTTTTCACTTCGGTTCTTCATAAATTATTCTGATACATCTAACGTTGTTTTTCATTGTTGCAAGATTCCAACAATCTTAACACATTAAATTTTATCTCGTAACAATGGGAAACAATGATGTTGAAAAACCACAGAAGTTCAACGGAAAGGATTTCAAGATATGGCAATCCAAGATGTTGTTTTACTTGAGTTTTCATGATTTAGACGCAGTACTGGTTCCTTTTGATGATTTGATGAATACTGAAGATACTACTGAAGATGATAAAACGTTTTACAAGAGACGGAACTATCTGGCTAAAAATCATATCATGAACTGTTTGGAAGATGTGATGTATGATTTTTATATGAAACTTGGTTCTCGAAAAAGATGTTTATATGAACCCCTGGATGTTCCTTCAACCATCAAGTCATTACCTTTAGAGGAAGATGAACCAGAATTAGAACCTATAAGAGGTTAAAGAAACCTATCCTGGTTGCATTACGTACCTAGCCGAGTATAAGCCACAGACTTATAGAGAAGCCATGGCTTCTTCTGAAGCTCCATGATGGAAAGAAGCCTCTATTAGTGAGATGGATTCATACATCATAACGGTACTTGGGAGAATGTAGATTTACCTCTAGGGTGTAAGGCCATATGTTGTAAATGGATCTTCAAGAGAAGACGTAATATAGATGGAACTGTTGACAAATATAAGGCTAGGTTGGTAATTAAAGGCTACAAACAGAAAGAAGGTATAGATTTCATTGATACTTATTCACCTGTGACTAAAATTACTTCAATTAGGATGTTAATTGCTATAGCTTCTGTCCATAACCTTGAGATGCATCAAACGGATGTAAAGAAAGCGTTTCTAAATGGTCAATTAGATGAGGAAATTTACATGGAACATCCCAAGGGCTTTGTAGTGAAAGGTTGTAAAAAGAAAGTGTGTAAATTGATTAAATCTTTGTATGGTTTGAAACAAGCACCTAAACAATGACATGAAAAATTTAATCATGTGATGATTTTCTAGCGGTTTTAGGATTGATGAGTCTGACAAGTGTGTTTACACTAAACTTGTTAAGGATGCCTGTATAATTGTATGCTTGTATGTTGATGATATGCTTATACTAGGCACAAACATGGATGTTATTAATTCCACTAAGAAATTTTTGAATGATAACTTTGACATGAAAGATTTAGGCCCTGCTGATGTAATATTAGGGATGAAGATTAGAAGAAGTTCTAATGGATATAGTCTGAGTCAATCTCATTATGTTGAATCTATACTTAAGAAATATAATCAGTTTAACTGTAGACCTGCTTGTACTTCGTATGATTCTTCTTGTAATCTCAAGAAGAATAAGAGTGAAGGAGTTAACCAACTTGAATACTCAAGAGTCATAGGAAGTCTGATGTATTTGTTGAATTGTACTAGACCAGACATTGCTTATGCAGTGAGTAGGTTAAGCAGGGATACTTGTAATCCAGGGAAGATGCATTGGATGCACTTATTAAAGTGTTGAAGTACTTGAAGTACACAATGTCCTTCTGTTTGAATTATGAAGGATACCCTACCATCCTTGAAGGATTTTGTGATACCAACTGGATAACAGACTCAAAGGAGACTAAGTTTACGATTGGGTATATATTCACTCTAGCAGAAGCGTCTGTTTCTTGGAAATCTTCCAAACAGACATGTATAGCTCGTTCCACTATGGAATCCGAGTTTATTGTGTTAGATAAAGCAGGAGAGGAAGTCGAATGGCTAAGATGTTTTTTAAAAGACATTCCTCTCTGGCATAGGCCTGTGCCAGCTATATCTATACACGATGACAGTACATATGTTATATCTAGATATAAGAATATTGTTTATAACGGGAAGTCTATACATATTCGTAAAAGACATAATTCTTTGAAACAACTTATCTCTCCTGGCGTTATTATCGTTGACCATGTGAGTTCTAAGGAGAATATCGTAGATCCTTTGACGAAAGGATTGTCTAAAGAGATAGATAGTTCTGCATCGAGGGGGATGGGACTTAAGCTCATGAAATAAAAATTTCCATGATGGATACTCAACCTTACTAACTGGAGATCCCAAGACAAAGGTTCAATGAGACAACTAATTTGTGGTGATTAAAAGTGTGCACTATCAAGAGAATTACATTCTTTGTCCCTCCTTATGGTGTATAGATGTGATAGTGTGGCTACATGTGAACGATGACGTTTAATAAGTCTTAATGAGCTTTATAGTTTCAATTTAAGATTGAAGTGGGGTGTAGTAGTAACATTCTTGATAGAACTCACCCATCTGAATGAGGAAGTGGGCTGCTTCCTATGAGAATTTGAGTAAATTCTTTAGAGCATTCTGAGAAACGGGATACGTCCAGGGCCAAAATGGATACAACGACACGAACTTGGCAACGCCATGAGGAAATCATGCGTGGTTGTTATTGCAAATTATATCAAACGACATCAGTTCTTGACATCACGTTCACTGTCTCTAGCAAGTAGTTTCGGTAACTTCTCATTAAGTAAAGGTTCAAGACCTGATGGACACCTTTGCCTATATGATATTTTCCGTATTCTGATTTTACGTTTTTTACCGAGATTTCATTCATGTGAACGATTGTTGGAGAAAATGAGTTTTTAACTAAATGTTTTGGTTTTGGTGTGGTTTGATCTTAGGACCTAAAGGTTCTATGGATGCTCACTCATTTCCTTGAGTGAATGAAACTCTTTAGTTTAGTCCCACATTGGGTATTCTAGAGAAGGATTTCCACTATATAAATATTCTCATATGGATAGTTAGACAAACGTGGGTGGGATGGGTGGGCAAACAATGCATGGCTCAACCCGTGTCATATGTGTGAATACCATGTACCAAGTTTTATGTCTACTCGAAATTATTTTTGCAAGTTTTTCTTTAGGCAATTAATTCCAAAAATATTTTCTATAAGAGTTTTATTATGGGAAATTCATTTTTCGTTTTTAATTGTTTTACAAGAAACAAAACCTTGTTTTATAAGAAAACCTAAACCTAACTTGACTTGCAAGTAAATTTCTCCTATAAATACAACTCGAAAATATGTTTTCAAATCATCCCATAAGCGGCTACTATCTTGTCTTCTTTTCACCATCTTCTCGCTTTGTATTTGCGCTTTTGAGTGCTTATTTCCTTTCCTTCCATGTTGCTAAGTTCAAGAGTGAGTAGTTTGTATTGTGATAATACAAGCTATATCGGGTCGTCTTATCCTGGACACATCTTCGCATGTTGGGGTTTAGCATTACTCTTCTCGAGTATACCCGCGAACTAATGTGTTAAGGACAACTTGTTGAACTTGTGATTCTGCCCTCGTAGTTTTTCGTGGTAGAGTTGTTTTCATTTTGGTTCTTTATATATTATTCTGATACATCTAACGTTGTTGTTCATTGTTGCAAGATTCCAACAATCTTAACACATTAAATTTTATCTCATAACAATGGGAAAGAACGATGTTGAAAAACCACATTAGTTCAACTGAAAGGATTTCAAGAGATGGCAATCCAAGATGTTGTTTTTCCTGAGTTTTCATGATTTAGACACAGTACTGATTCCTTTTGATGATTTGATGTACTGAAGATATTACTGAAGATGATAAAACGTTTTACAAGAGGCAGAACTATCTGACTAAAAATTATTATGAACTGTTTGGAAGATGTGATGTATGATTTTTATAATGCTAAAGAAGATTTCAGTGTTTATGATTTGTGGACTGCGTTAGAAGCAAAGTACCAGGCAGAGAATGCTGGTAACAATAAATTTCTGGTAGCAAAGTTTATGGATTTCAAGATGACGAATGATAAGCCTTTTTTTGATCAATTCTTTGAACTTCAACAAATTATCAATGAGATTCTTGCTGAAGGTATGGTCATTGATGAAACTTTTCAAGTATCTGCGGTAATTAAGAAGTTACCAGCTTCTTGGTCAGAGTACAAAAGAAAATTGAGGCATGAAAGTTGTGAAGTCAGCATGGTTGAATTGGCAAAGAAGATTCAAGTTGAAGAAATGGTATGCACCAAAGACAAGAACGTTTCGTCTGCAAGAGATATGACAAATAAGTCTCATATGACTGAACACAAATCTGGAAAAGGTGATAACAACAAACGCAACCCTAAGCATGGTACTCATAACAAAGGTACATTTCATAAACCTGAATCTAGTATTACTAAGATTAAGGGTGCTTGTTATGTCTGTGGAAATTGTGGCCATATGGCAATTCATTATAGACAACGAAAGGACCTTAATAAGAAGAATAATGTTAACTTGGTTGTTGAGAATAAGAATGAGTTTTCTGCTATGGTTTCTGGAGTTAATATGGTGATCAATGTGAGGGACTGGTGGGTAGACTCTGCATCTACCAAGCATGTATGCGGAAGCCGAGACTTGTTCACCTCCTATCAGAAGGAGGGGAAGGCGATAAAATCTATATGGGTAACTCATCTGCAATAGAGGTTCCAGAAAAGGGGAAGGTCGGGCTGAAGCTCACATCTGGCAAGACTCTCACATTGAATGAAGTTCTTCATGTTCCATACATCTGCAAGAATCTTGTTTCTTGTTCTGTTTTAGATGATAAGGGTTTTAAGGTTATAATTGATTCAAGAAAAGTTATAGTAACTAAGGGGAAAGGTTTTATGGGTAAGGGTTATAAGACTGAGGGTTTATATAAGCTTAATGTAAAATATGATGAAATAAATATGAATGATTCTTCTGCTTATATGTGTGTGTCTTTGAATATTTTGTATGGTCGACTTGGTTATGTAAACTATAAATCAATTTATAAATTGGCTAGCGTATGCTGTATACCTAAGTTCACGATTGATAGAGGTCATAAGTGTGAGATTTGCTTAGAATATAAGCATGCTAAGAAATCATTAAGTAAGAACGTCCAGAAAAACTCTAAACCCTTAGAATTAATCCATTCAGACCTAGTTGATATGAAGTCAGTTCAAACTAGAGGTGGTAAGAAGTGGTTTATCACTTTCGTAGATGATTGTGCTAAATACGGTCATGTATATTTGCTTAAGGGTAAGGACGATGCCTTAGAAGCCTTTAAGATGTATAAACTTAAAGCTGAAAACCAATTAAATGCTACCATTAAAACTGTTATGTCTGACCATAGTGGTGAGTATAAAATTTCCGTATGAGATTTCTGCGAAGAACATGGCATAATACATGAGACGACAACACCTTAGTCACCTCATTCAAATGGTGTAGCTGAACGTAAGAACCGTACCCTTAAATTCCATATTAATTAGTTCAGGATTACCTGCAAACTTGTGGGGGGGGGAGGCCATCCTCTCAGTTTTCTATATCCTGAATAGAGTACCCTTTAAAGGATCAGATAAAACTCCATACGAATTATGGAAAGGAAGACAACCATATTATGCTTACTTCAAAGTATGGGGGTGCGTGGCAAAGGTAGCCATCCCTCCTCCTAAGAGACCTAAGATAGGACCCAAAACCGTTGATTGTGTTTTCATAGGGTATCCTGAGCATACTAGTGCTTATAGGTTTATGGTTGTGAGTTCTGAAATTTCTGACATTGGTTTGCATACCATTATAGAGTCTAGGGATGCAGAGTTCTTTGAGAATGTTTTTCCTATGAAACTTGGTTCTCGAAAGAGATGTTTATATGAACCCCTAGATGTTCCTTCAACCAGTCAGTCATTACCTTTAGAGAAAGATGAACCAGAATTAGAACCTAGAAAAGGTTAAAGGGTTAGAACTGAGAAACCCTTTCCTGGTTGCATTACATACCTATCCGAGTCTAAGCCACAGACTTATAGAGAAGCCATGACTTCTTTTGAAGCTCCATGTTGGAAATAAGCCTCTATTAGTGAGACGGATTCATACATCATAACGGTACTTGGGAGATTGTAGATTTACCTCCAGGGTGTAAGGTCATAGGTTGTAAATAGATCTTTAAGAGAAAACGTAATATAAATGGAACTGTTGATAAACATAAGTCTAGGTTGGTAACTAAAGACTACAAACAGAAAGAAGGTATAGATTTTTTTGATACTTATTCACCTGTGACTAGAATTACTTCCATTAGGATGTTAATTGTTATAGCTTCTAACCATAACCTTGAGATACATCAATGGCTAAGATGCTTTTTAGAAGACATTCCTCTCTAGCATAGGCTTGTGCCATCTATATCTATATGTTGTGACAGTACGTATGCTATAGCTAGATCTAAGAACAGTGTTTATAACGGGAAGTCTATACATATTCGTAAAAGACATAATTCTTTGAAACAACTTATCTCTACTGGCGTTATTACCGTTGACCATGTGAAGTCTAAGGAGAATATTGTAGATCCTTTGACGAAAGGATTGTCTAAAGAGATAGCTAGTGCTGCATCGAGAGGGATGGGACTTAAGCTCATGAAATAAAAATTGTCATGAAGGATACTCAATAATAGTAACACTGTGGTGTATTGATGTGATAGTGTGACTGCAGGTGAATGATGACTTTTAATAAGTCTTAATGAGCTCTATAGTTTCAATTTAAGATTGAAGTAGGGCGTAATAGTAATACTGTTGATAGAACTCACCTATCTAAATGAGGAAGTAGGTCGCTTCCTATGAGAATTTAAGCGAATTCTCTAGAGCATTCTGAGAAACGGGATACGTCCAGGGCCAAAATGGATACAGCGACACGAACTTGGCAACGCCATGAGGAAATCATGCGTGGTTGTTATTGCAAATTATATCAAACGACATCAGTTCTTGACATCGCGTTCACTGTCTCTAGCAAGTAGTTTCGGTAACTTCTCATTAAGTAAAGGTTCAAGACCTGATGGACACCTTTGCCTATATGATATTTTCCGTATTCTGATTTTACGTTTTTTACCGAGATTTCATTCATGTGAACGATTGTTGGAGAAAATGAGTTTTTAACTAAATATTTTTTATTTTGGTGTGGTTTGATCTTAGGACCTAAGGGTTCTATGGATGCTCTTTCATTTCCTTGAGTGAATGAAACTCTTTAGTTTAGTCCGACATTAGGTATTCTAGAGAAGGATGTCCACTATATAACTATTCTCATATGGATAGTTAGGCAAACGTGGGTGGAATGCGTGGGCAAAAAATTCATGGCCCAACCCGTGTCATATGTGTGAATACCATGCACCAAGTCCTATGTTTATTCGAAATTATTTTTGCAAGTTTTTCTTTAGGAAATTAATTCTAAAATATTTTCTTTAAGAGTTTCATTTATGGAAAATTCCTTTTTCGTTTTTAATTGTTTTACAAGAAACGAAATCTTGTTTTATAAGAAAATAAAAACCTAACTTGATTTACAAGTAACTTTCTCCTATAAATACAACTCGAAAATCTATTTTCAAATCATCCCAGAAGCGGCTACTATCATGTCTTCTTTTTACCATCTTCTCACTTTGTTTTGCGCTTTTGAGTGTTTATTTCCTTTCCTTCCCTGTTACTAAATTCAACAATGGGTAGTTTGTATTGTGTTAATACGAGCTATATAGGAAAGTCTTACCCTGGACACATCTTCGCACATTGAGAATTAGCATTACTCTTTTTGTGTATACCCGCGAACTAATATGTTAAGGACAACTTGTTGAACCTGTAATTCTGCCCTCGTAGTTATCCGTGGTAGGATTATTCTCAATTCTGTTCCTTATATATTATTCTGATACATCTAACGTTATTGTTTATTGTTATAAAATTTTAACATAAATATTATAGTAAAAATTAAGAAACCATATTTTAATTTCTCTCCAATTCACCCACCTTGAGTAATTAGAGAAACAAGAATCCATTTTAGCCATAATGGTGATTCTCATCATCATGGTCATTAGTTGCAAACTTTGCTACTTTCGCCGGGGGAGGAAGTGATATGCATCCACGCTGCCCCACGATATTCCACTGTCTTCGTCTCTTTCAATGACGATGACCCACGGACATTACTGTTAACCTCGTCGCGCCCTCTCTTCTTATTACTCCCTTTCAACCAAACCCCGAACAATTTCATTCCTTCTTCTTTTCTTCCATTTTCGTCGTCATCACCACCATCCTTTTCATAAATGTCCACCGATTGCTCATGGCTGGACCTTGACCCACTGGTAGAACCTTCCAACATGATGCGGTCTATATCACCCGATGCCACATTGAAATACTTTGATAGAACATTTACGAGTTCTCCGCATTGTTTCTTGGTTTGCGCCAATTCTAAGATTAGGATTTCATTGTTTCTCTTCAGCTTTTCATTTTCGTTTGATAAATCATACAGTTGATTAATGTTTGTTGTATCTTCCAATGCTTGACTCTTGGAACCAGGATTTGAAGTTCCTGATGAAGAACTTTGGTCTTCACTCGGATTTGACGGAGACAATAAGGAACTGTCATTGGATTTTCTATCAGGCAGTGTCTGAGGTGTTTTTGTTGGGGGAGGATGGACTACTTTTCTACGGTGGATTTCGGAGAGGAGTTCTTTTTCTCCTCGCTTGAAGTTGTCGTTCGCAAATTCCCATCTGTCTGGCACGATCTTTCGAAATGCCTGTATGACAATTTCAATTGAGATACTTGGAATTTTCAGCTTCTTATAGCAATAACAATCTTGAAAAACGTAACAACAAGAATCTAGAAATCAAAGGAATCATGAATCTAACTGTCTAGCCAGAGTTGAGATTCCAGATGTTCAAGGTCAAAGCTTACTCACTTTCTGTATGGGCCACTTGAAACAAAACAAAACAAGAAAACCAAAAAATATAATGACGACTACCCGGATTCACCTAACGTCTTTGCGTTAGAAAAAGACAACTTTGACAATACCAACCACTTGACTTGACAAATCGGCAGCACAATCAATATGAACACACAAGGAAAGAGTGAGGGGCTGGTTAGGTGAAGAACTCTAGTCCCACCTTCCACTTAGCGTCGGACAATTATGGTCAAATCAATGACCTTGACTTTATTATAATATAAAATAAAATTTTGCCCACAGGTTGTAGTTAGTTGTCCATGCATGAAAAAATAGCCTTAATGCCTTTTACTATTTGGTAGGTGGAAAGTATAAGGGAAACAAAGAAACCCTAGAAGATCATCTCATAAACGTTCAAAGAACACACATATCTTATGATTCTAGATTGCTTCGCAACATTAAACACGTATAAGACCAATTGCCCACACTTAGATTCATTGACATGTTAAAAGTTCTTTATAAACCTCTTTTTAGACGATCCAAAACTGCCCCTTTGTAAAGAGTAAGCCCCAAAACCAATTCCTTCAAACCGTTTTTTGGAATTCATTTTCTATGAATAGACGGTTTTAGGATAGTTAAAAAAGCGGTTTGTTTAGACTCGTTGCAGGCACAAACAGTAAAAAGTAAATGTGCTGAACTAGCACAACTATAAATGAGCACTGTATTAGCATTTCGCTACTAACACGTGACACTTCTGTCCTTTCAACCATATTTAGTGGGTCCCTAATAACAGAATTTTTCCGAACTTCCCACTTCAAGAAGGAAAGTGGTAGAAAGTCTTTTGGCATGACAAACAAATGAAGTTACGTTCCGACTACTCAATTCTCGTGAGAAGAATTAAAGAAGTTTCTTTCTAGAAGAAACTAGGAAAAACCAGTTCCTACCAAATGACAAACTACTCCGTTTTCTCAAGATTAGCACAATAGTAAATTCGGGTTTGTATGGTTAGCTCTAGATGTTCATGTTCTGGTGGTAATCAAGTTAAAGGAAAAATATGATATAAATCTTTAGTAACTAAATTACATAAGAAATGAAGAGGAAAGAAAAATACGTACGTAAGTATTGAGTTGTCGAACGAAGCTTGAGAAATTGTTGTGTTTGAAATAATTAGGAAGCAAATCTCTAGCGAAATCAGCAGGTTTCCAAACAACAAACGTAGTACCAGTTTCATTCCATGAAACAACTTCATCGGTACTTGAATCTTCTACCAATTGATATGCCTTTGTTAAAAATGGTGCCGGTACACATCTATGTGCCATCTTCTTCACTACACACTAAAAAAACAGACCTTAATCAAACTACTGTAATTCTAATAACAGCAAACCAATAATCAAAGATTCCTCCTTTGATGATTTTCTTTGATATTCCTTTGCTTTCCTAAACTATGTATATAATTAGTAGCTGAGTATTAATTAGTATGATGATAAGGAGCCGAAGATAAGAATAGCAGTGAGAAATTCCCAACTCCAGACATAAAAACCAGAAACAAAACGGCAATTCATGAGAATCCAATAAGATTGAAACCGTGTGTATAACAGATCATTACAAGTTCTCTCTATTTCCATCAGTACTCTATACTCCAACTATAAAAACTCTGATTCTAAACGCACAATCATAGTCTTTATTTGTTTTTGTTTTTTTGTCTTGAGTAATAGGTGTCTTTTTCTTTAAGTGAGTAGAAATGCCTAGAAATCCAGATGGAATGGGATCTAGTGGGGTGTTTTATAGGAAGAAAGTAGAGAAGGAGAAGAAGGGAAGTTCAAGAGAGATAAGAATGACTTTTGGTGTTTGTGTATTGAAATATTTAAGCGATCCTTGTTGGAATTTTTTTTTTAAGTTTGGTTATGCTTTTCTACCAAAGATGGAAGAAAATTCATTGAACTTCTTTTTTACATTATGGTGTAAGAAAAGTCAACAGTTATGTATACACGTGGACTAATCAATAACAACGTTTGCTCTTCCTCTTCTCATCTTAAACTTGATATAGTACAATCTTAATTTTGAGTTGAAAGTGAAGCTAGATAAAACTTATTTTTTCTTTAAAACATTAAAAATATATTAAAAATTAAAACAAAATTACACGAGGGATGCAACAGTAAGATCCCATTTAGTAACCGATAAAAGTTTAGATTGATTTATGTCTGTTGTATGATTTGTCAGTCCATCCGTCGCCTGATTTTCCTTTTTATAGTTGTGATTTAGTGTACAATGTGGAAGTTGTTTCATCCGTTGTTTGATTTTTGTTATCATACCGTAGATGTACCAAGGTGGTTCAATAGAGGTATTGATGAAGCAAACCAAGTTTTCAGAGTTTATTTCGAAATACACTTTGATCTATTATCTATATGTTATCATTTTTGTCGTCGTTAGCACGAACGAGGTTTCTGCCATCAGTGTGGTGGTGATCCCCATAGGTTGTGCTGCAGCTATCAGAACTCTTGTCGTGGAATCTCTACAGATGAACCCGGCCCCGGCATGACCAGGGTATCCTCTAATTGCCACATCTGTGTTTATCCTAACCCTGTTTAGTATCGGGGGACCTAGTCTGCTGAAAATATCGTTGTAGTTTGTCGAGTTCGGTTTGGGTTTACAGGCGGTGTCGTATCTGGTAAATAAGGTGGTATCACCTCTCGTACCCAAGTGATCCTTGTTGTTGCTGAAGTACTATTTGCAAAATGTTTGTCGGTTGTTGTTGTTTTATCCAAAGAAGAAGAAACAGAAAAGCGAAAATAATACATTTACGAGTTCATCCAAAGCGCTTCATCCAAAAAAATTCTCTGGAGATTTCAAGTAGACTCCCTGTTTTGGTTTAACATTTTTCTTCTTAAAACCACACAAAACAGGACGAAAACCATATGAGGGGAAAACTTAATATCCCTATCTAGATCTGGAATATCTTCTATCACCATGTTTTGCGTACCGTCGATGATGAAAATGTTGGATATTCACTACGTTCATTATTATTTGTATACATGGTTAGCTTACTAAATCTATTAGTATAAGCACTAGCAACAATGACCAACTTATGAGAGGAGATCCAACATTATAGTGATTTTTCACTGGTTTTTATGGATAAATCTCTCGCTCCTCCTTGGATAAATCTAACTAACGAATTCCTAAGAACCAGGACTTGCAACGTTACTGTCTGGACTGGTACCAGTACTTGGCCTTTCATTAACTTATGTTGGAATTTCCATTAACTTATGTTGGAATTTCCTCAATACCTCTTGAATAGTTATTTGCTCAATAGATTCACGCTCAACACTATTTGCATTGACATTCTCTTTTATAGTAGCAATTTCGCATATCTAGAAAAATACATTGGACGTATTACATTATTCACCAACGAGCTAACATATACCGCATCGTTCTCTTACCGGTGATTATGAACATTCTCATAATTATACTGAGTCATTAGTAATACAACCTTTTGAAATACCACCCACAGTAGGGATGTTGTCTTTAAAAGTATTATTAGCTTTTGGTCTCCAAAAAAGAATAATCTTGTCTAGGTTCATAGCTTTATCCTTTTCGATAGCAACTGAACTTCGTTTACGCTCCTCCAAATAATACCCAATAGTTTTCCAATATGAGCAAAATGATGGTGATCTTTCAAACACGAAGTACGCCTTGAAAGCAAACCCATCACGTTCCACTGGAAACTCATAATGGATTTAAATTTACAAATCAACCTTTACTAAAGCCCTCACAAAACGGCGATAGGTACGATTAAGAGTTGCATTGTCAACCTTTAATGGAGTCCCAACAACGCTTGCAATTTCATGGAGCGTTTTTTAACATAAATAATCCATACTAACACCGTAAATCCTAACCCATGCTTAAGCCAAGAACTAAAGTTGATATTTTGGATTGCAAACGTGCAACCGTCTATGAAAATGTAGTATACTAGATTAAAAACAGAACCAGCAGTACGAATTACATTTAAAATCTTCATCTGAATTAAACGTAAAGCAGCAATAACCCTCACCTAACAAAAAGATATTACAAGCAATATTACTAGCCATGCAGAGCGAAGCTTTGATCAAATATCTTAAACCTTTAATGGAGTGGCTCCTTCAGGAAGAATCAAATGACCAAACAAATTGTACCTGCACTCCTCGATACCCTTTAGGTATTTCTTCAAAACAAAAGATGATTCCTTCTAAGACATGGTTTTGGCAGTGCAAGCTCTAAGGTTTTGTTAATTTCTTGATATCTAGGGCCGGACAAGTTACCATCTCCGCGTAGGGGATGGGTGTTGTTAGGAAATAAAAGGAGGACGACACGTGTAAGACGATTAAGGAAAGAAGCAGTGGTTGTAAGAAGAACGAGAAGCACAAAATCAAAGCCGTATGAAGGATCGAATAAAGGACAGATGTGAAAGACTGAATAAATCCCTGCATGATTGACACATAAGATCGGGAAAGTAGTATCACACTGATCGAAACAGATAGCATTAAATGCTTATTGAACGGGAAAGTAAGAGTAATAAATGAACATGGAACGGGAAAGTAAAGGCAATAATTACTTTTATTTACTTTAACCACATGATTGACACCTATGATCGGGACAAAGATGATTCTCAAAGAACGAAGAGTACGTGTTAATCATACAAGGTAACAGACCAAAAAAGTGAAGAGCATGACCTGTCAACCATACAATCATCCCGATCTAAAGATAATAAGGAGAACGAAAGAAGGTATCGGGACAAGAGGGACCCATTAGACAATCTATAAATAGAAGAGATCATTCAACAGAGAGGGGGACGGAAAATTGAAAGAAGAATAGGCTAAGGAAGAGTAATCAGAGAAGAAAGAAAAGATCATTAGGTATGTATTTATTGTGTAAGATACTATTTTAAAGTTTCAGTATCATGATTCATCTTCTATACAAATAAAGATCATGAATTAGATATGGAATTAGGGACTGTAATTTGATCAAATGTTTGATAAGCAAATAAATGGTTAATTGAAACCTTTCTAATCAATTGATTTTAAAAAGGATTCTGTGTATCAAAATGTTAGTTAAAATCTTTCTATTTACTGTATCTTATCAATTTATTGGTTGTTCATGTCAATGGGAATTTTGGCATAAACAGGTGTCTCCTTAGATTGTTGAATAATAAGATCAACAACATATCAATTAGGAATAAGTATTGATTAAAACAGATAAATAATCTGTACATCAGGATGTAGCAAAGATGGATCTTACATCATATAACATCATTAGTATTATGTATTGAATCATAGTGCGGCATTGGAATAGCACAAGAACTTCAAGAAAAACCCTATAATCGCCTAGGAAACGTCCTAAAATCGCATCTTCTCTCTCCTTAATCTGTTTACAAAAGAGCCATACAAATAACTAATCAAACAATAAGACATGGTAGTATCTACGTACAAAGAAATAACCACCCAATGCTTCAATTTCACCTCCCAATCAGTACATTGCTAAATCTAAATCAAAACAAGGTGATCATATCTTCCATATAAAAATTCCTCCCATATTATTTTCTTTAAATAAAAACCATTTCAAATATAAATGATACAAAAACTCCATTTCCTCTAATATTATATAATTTTAGTTTTTAGTTAATTTTAAAATATCCAAACTGCCCTTCCCTATATAATGTATGTGTTTCAAAAGGAAATATCGGCGGAAATCAAATCTTGGTGAGAGAAAATCAAATTTTCTCCAAATATAACAGAATCAGATTCAAGAAGAAAAAAAAATCTCTCTCAGAATCTTCGTTCTTCTTAGATTCCAAGGTTTCAATTCAAACAGATCTTCTCCAAATAAATCGATTGAATAAGTCTCAGCAGCTTCAGATCTCGTTTTTGTTTCAGTTTAATTGAAGAAGAGAAGACAAATTACAAGTAGTCGAATCATTCATCAGGTAATTTTGATTTTATTTTACTTGATTTTGGTTTTCTTATTATGATTTTGATTGTATTTTAATTTTTGAGTTGATATTGATTATGAATTTTTTCAGTTTGTTCTTCGAATCATTCATCAATGAGATTAGATATTGGTTTGAAGAATCCAACTGAAGTTATAGTTTATTCTTTCAATTTGATCATATTCTCATTCGGCTCAAGCTATTGTTTTAGTTCAACCATTCATCGGAGACTGAAATTCAACTTTTCTGGTAATTGATTTTATTTTTTATTCTTTTTGAATTTTTGAGTTTATGTTGATTACGAAACTCAGATCCATTTGTTTTTATGATTTCTTTGGTTATGTTGTTGATGTTCTTATTCAAATCTATTGGAATGAGAATTATTATGTTGTTGATGTTCTTATTCAAATTTTGTTGTTGTTGTTGTTGTTGTTTATATTCACATCTAGTGAAACTTTTTTTGGTTTCATAGTTTGTCATGTAGATTATGGAATTTTTTTCTCGCGGTTATATCTCACAAAGAGGATACATTATCGTTTCGTATTGGTCTACAAGCATCTGATTTTGATTTGAAGAGTAGTATATGTTCAAGTTGGTGTCAATTCTCTGTTCTTTCTATAAAAGTTTTCCACATAGTTGGTGATCAGCAAAAGGTTATCAATTGTGATTTTGATCTCCAATTTGTTGCTCTGTTTACTTTGTTTAATAAGCTTTCATCTCTTGAGTTACATGTAAGGCATAGAGATGAGTCTTCTAGTTCTAGTTCAGGAAGTTCAGTAATCATACCTTTTGAGCATCCACGAAGTTTAGGAAGTATACCTCTCGAGCATGCAGGACTTATAAATTTAGTTGATTATGATTTCCGTAATAAAATTAAAGAACCGTTGAAGTCTGCGCTTTGGTTAGGCATTTTCAGTGTGTCAATACGGGAGGTGATCAACAAGTTCGTTCTGATTTGTTGAAATATCATGCAGCATCTGGATATTCATTCAAGACGACAAGGAATGAGAAGTTGAGGATTGGTGCATGTTGTGCTAAGAAGGAAGAAGAGAAATGTGAATGGCATATATATGTTGTTTCTATTGATGGTGTTGAAGGTAGTCCTTTTATTATCAATGAGTTAAATAAGAAGCATACTTGTTGTGGTGGAGTTGTAAACAGACCACATGTGTCGAAGAAACTAATTAATAGCTTGATTCTCGAAGAGATTAAACAGAATCCAAAGAAGAAGAAAAAGGATATTATGAATCAGTTTACAAGAGAGTTTGACGTTAGTCGTTATTATGCATATGCAGGGAAGAGGCATGCATTGAATATTGCATGGGCAGAGAATGATAAATCATTTATCTACTTGAAATGGTATACCAACAAATTGACTTAAACCAATCCCGGATCTCGTGTTGTTTTGGAAGTTGAAAATGGGACTCAAAAATTTCAGAGATTGTTTATCTCTTTCGGAGCATGCATTCGTGGATTCAATTACTGTCATCCTTTATTATTCCTTGATGCAGCCCATCTGAAGAACAAATACCTTGGTCATATCATGGCAGCAGCAGGTCTAACCGGGAATGACAGTAAGTTTCTTAAACATTCTATTTGTTTTTGTTGGTTTCATCATTTTTTATATGCTGAGACATTTTTTCTTGTTCTGTTTCAGAAATCTATCTTTTAGCTTATGTTGTGGTTTCATCGGAGAATGACGCGAACTGGAAATGGTTTTTGGAGAATTTGAATAAAGTCATTTCTCCTCTGCGCAAAAAGCTTACTTTTGTGAGTGATCGAGGTAGTGGTTTGGTGAATCAAATTCATGTTGTATTCCCTGATGTTGTTCATGGTTGGTGTTATTGGCATATGAGAACAATATCAATACATACTTGTTGAAGGCCAATAAGGTTTATAACAATTATGTGCTAGGATTTTTGAAAAATCTTCGTATGCCAATACACATACAGAATTTTCAGAGAACTAGGAGAAGTTGTTGCAGGTCAAAAATTAGAAGTTACAAAATTATCTGAGTAGAGCTTCGGTTGATAAATGGGCAAGTGTTTATTTCCCGGGTCGTCGTTATGGTAGGTTGTGTTCGAATATCGCTGAGAGTTTCAATAGTTGGATCCTTGGAGAGAGATAAGCCTATATCCATCATGGTTGATGAGATCAGAGTGAATCTTATGAATCAAATGTGTGTACATCGCGAGGAATGTGTAACATTATTGAAGTGGCGAGAAACTTTATGTCCAGGATTTGAAATTGAGCTCTACAACAACAAGGTGCACAGCCGTGAATACAGTGTCATCAAGTTGTCGCAATATGTGTTTGATTTCATTCTACATTAACACAAGGTCGATTTGCAAAGAAGAACATGTTCTTGCAACAGCTGGCGCATCAACGGTTTCCCTTGTGCCCACGCTATCCGTTGTATGGTGATAAATGAAGAAGATCCGTATAAGTATGTCGAATTCTACTTCACAGTAAAGTTCTACCGTGAATCCTATGCAAGAGAAAATTAATCTTGTCCCCACAGTTGAAAACCCTGCGATTGTGTCTCCAAAATCTGTTGTTCTTGGTCCTGATGCTCCACCACAATCAGGTCGTCCAAGGAAGAAGAAGAGAATTCCTAATACAGGTTCAGTTCCTAATAAGAAGATGAGACCTTGTGGTAGCTGTCATGTTTTGACTACCCATAACCGAAGGACATGCCCTGCACATCGGATTTGAAGTCATTTCGACTACAATTCATCGACTTTTATTTTCAGTTTTCGTTTAAACTACTATATGTTTTAATCTACATTTTCTTATTTATTCTTTTTTCTATATTTTTTACAGTTAAACATGTTAATTTTTTGCAGGTGTTTCATGTTTGTTTATTTTTAGATTAAGTTTGTCAGAGTTGCAGGCTTTTATAATTTTGTTGGAACCAAAATAGTTTTCATAGTTTATCACATGCTTCAGGTTTTTTTCCATCTCTAATATGATGAACTTTTTTTGGTTCCATCATTGTTTTTCATCTGGAATAAGATGAAACCAAAAAATGATGGAACTTTTTCTGGTTCCATCATTTTTGTTTACGTCTGTGATATGTTTGTTCAATGCCTAAGGTTTTAGCTTTTCTGCATTATGTTGAAACACTTTTTGGTTTCAAAAATTTTGTTTCATCAACTGAGATCTTTATAACAAAATTTCAAGTCTAATTTTAGTTAACATCATGGATCCGTCACTTCCGGTATAAAAAAAACCAAAAAAAAAGAAGAAAAATATCATAACATCTTAATTAAGAGTCGATATCTTATAAGACGGCCACCAGTAAAACCAAACATTCAACTTAATAACTTAATACTAGTGATCGATAAAAAGACTCTTCTTAGTTCTTAAACTTACACCTACCAAAGTACGAGACACACCTGAAAAGAAACAAAAAAATTGCATGACTGAACCTTCCAGTACCCTTACGCAGAAAGCTTGATTTTCGTTAAATCCTTAGTCTCAGTAAGATTTCTTTGACTCCTCTTCTTGTACGTTGCAAGTAGTCCTCCTCCACCCTACTGTGAAGAAATCTTTGCCCGTCTTTCTCCATTATAACTTTCCTCCTAAGCTAAAACGGTCAACTTTAAGTTACAACTTTGGCCTCATAGTCTGCACCTTTTTCAAGGAGGATCTTGCAGGCCATCTTTGGCCTCATATTCTGCACCTTTTGTTTTAAATGCGCTTCGGACAAAAAATTTCCTTTCAAGAGGCTCTTCATGTAATAGCAAACATGAAGGCCGCAATCATTCCTAAAATTAACAAAACAAGAGCTTTAAATTGAACAAAACAAAAAAGGAGTGAAATGAAGATAGTGAATATAAGATCTATAAACAAAAGTTCTTTTAAAGCACTTACACATCTTCTTGACAACAAAAAGGGGTGTTCAGAACGAATTCTTTTGATTGACTTGTCGGGTCTAGTAAGAGCTTTGCAACATGTTGTTTGAATGCTGATACCATTTTTTTTTCATGCTTTCAGCACTTTTGTTGCATTCATCTTCAGTTTCATCTATGGAGTTGTAGTAAGAGAATTCTCCAGTCTCATTATCAAAACCTAGCAATGTCCAGTGGTACAACTTTTCACTAAGTTTTGTGAGCAATAGAACGAATATAAATTTTGGACTGTAATCCATGTTGTCGATGAAAGCTTCAATTGAAGAACGAAAATTTTGCCCGATTGGGTGTGATGTCTGAAATTCAGTAAAAAATCAAAAATCAAGTTCTAATTTGGTTTCATAAAAACACTTGTATAAGAGAATTTAGAGAAAACTTACGTAGACATATGTGCTTAGAAAAACTGCTCTTTTGTACTTATGAGTAGCATCTAGTTTCAACTTTTTCTTTGATATGTTTTTTTACGATTTTTCAGCATGTAGAATTCAATCATATCTCCGGCGACGTCACCCTTTCTTATCAAGTTATTCATATTCTTTCCCGTTATGTACAATCCAAGCTCTTTTTTCTCCCATGCCATGTCATTGTTGTTAAATTGTTGAAAAACAAATTAATAATTAAAGAAGAAGAAAAGAAACTGAAAGAAATGTATTCTTATTTTGGTTTCAACACTGAAATTATGAAACCAAAAAACCAAATAGTATGAATGCAACTTACCTTTCATTATGCATTTTAAAATATCTGCACACGAGCGGTTTCTGATTTGAATCGAGTACCTGTATAATCTTCAAGTTGTCAACTGCTTTCAACTTCACCTCCATTTTTTCTGTTTGCTTCTTCTCCGACTTTTTAGAGTGCTTTCTGCTAACACAACGACTCTTGTTTCTTTTTTTCTTCTTAACTTCCCCAGGTGTATAATCCTGCATCTTAACAGGTGCTTGCATATTCCTTTTGTTTTTCCTCATTCTTGATATTATGTTACTCACCTTTTGTTCGGGACTGACATCTTCATGCTCATTATCTTCTTTGTTACTGTCACTTTGCGTCAATCCCAAACCGAAATGAGGCATATCATCTTCTAAATCATTTACATCTTTTGACATGTGTATAACTGAGTATTAGCACATGCCTTTACTTTCTGGCTTTGATGTAGAACCCTTCTTTGCATATTCATCTTCCATTTGCTGAAGAACACTTTCATCAATTGAACCCTAAGTTGACACTTCAATCTCGATCTCTGGCTTTAACGAAGAAATTTTATTGGATTCTAATTCTACCTGCTCAGCCACCTTGATATCTTCTATTGTGTCTGGAGTCAATTCATAAACTTCTTCTATTACACTCTTAAATTTAGTCTTCGACAAAGAAGATTCAACTTGTTCATCCACCTTGATATCTTCAGCTGTGTTTGAAGTTATCTCTAAAACTTCTTTTATTACATTATCTGTCGCTTGCTTTTCTTTGTTGATTTCAGATTCAACTTGCTCAGCCACCTTCAATTCTTCAATTGTGTTTGGAGTTAAATCTGAAACCTCTTTGATCAGCCGTTGAACTTTGCCTTCAGATGATGAAACCTTTTCTGGTTCCATCACTTGTTGCTCCTGAACTTTGCCTTCAGTTGATGAAACCTTTTTTGGTTCCAACAAACAACCTTCAAAATCTTTAATCAAACCTTGAATCTGAACTTCATGTGATGAAACCTTTTCTGGTTCCATTGCATCATCTTGTTGTGTTTCTTCAGGAAGATTCATTACCTGCAAGATTTATTGATTTCAAAAAAATCAGATTCATTGACGACAAACAAATCAAAATAAATTATCACCTCAGCATTATCTTCGAAAACAACATTGTTATACTTTTTCTTTTGTTCACCATCTTCAACAAATAAATCCTTTTCTGGTTCAATCACAACATCGTCAGCATCTTGTTGTGTTTCTTCTTGCCGCGAAACCCTTTCTTTTTCTATCATGCCATCCACAATATTTATAGCTTTGCTTATCATATCCTGGAATATTAACATATCTAACTTAATATAATTCTCAAATGAAACTTTTCTGGTTTCATTAAAAAATAAATTCATACCAATTTATTCAAATGGAACTATCATTAACCCAACACACACAAATAAACAAGATCATATTTAACACATCTAAGATTTAACATATCACTCCATATGTTCTTCACTGTTCGAAACCGTTTCAGGTACCGTTTCTTCGCGGTTCGAAACCGTTTATGTTTCATCTCTTTTACGTTTATGTCTCACGTAAGTCTTCTTCACTGGTTGTAACCTCTCATCGGCATCATATTTGGCCAGTATTGATTGATCTTCTTCAGAAAGCCCATTGTGACCAACGGTTGTAAGTTTTTCAATCAAAATTCTCGCCCACTTATATTTAGCCTTGTAAGGGTTATCTTCACTTCCAGTTCTAACATTCTCTTCATTTTTAGCACTAACATTCTCTTCACTTGCAGTACCCTCGTCATTGCCATCATCAACCTGCAGTTCACGTGCAATACGCTCGTCATTGCCATTACCAACCTGCAGTTCACGATCAATGTACTCTTCAACAGGAATATCGTCTTCCTCTATGCGCTGGACCAAGCGTATTTCTTGTTCATTATATGGAAGCAAGAACGATCCCTGACGGTGACCCACATTCATCTGCAGAACACAAGAAAAGTTATGGAACTTTTTTTGATTTCATCAAAAAAAAATCATTTGGAATAAGGTGAAATTAAATAAAGGATGGAACCTTTTTGTTTCCATCATTTTTTTCATCTGGAATAAGGTGGAACCAAATAAATGTTGGAAATTTTTAAGTCTCAGACATTAAAAAGTATAAACAAACAAGAACTATTGTTGTTTTTTACCTTTGAAAAAAAATTTGGTTTATTGCTAAGATCATCGAAATTATTCACTACTGCCTTGCATATTTCATCTAGATTCCATGTAGCGAACCTTGTGTACATGTCGTTCTCATCCAGTCTTAAGGTGATGTTTGACATCTCGGCGAACCAATACTGAAAAAAAAAAATACACAACATTCAAATTAGTAATCAAACTCGGGAAAAATAAAAAACAAACAACTTATGAATCAAAAGAAACAAAAATTAACTTACCAATGGGTAAATGACGCAACCCGATACATCATCAACTTCTTCATCTTTTATTATCGACTCAATTAGATACTCATGAAAAACATCTGGCCAATACACCTTATTCATTTCAAATACTTGGTACAAGTACTTTGAAGTCAGATTCTGCCCACCTTTGTTTGGGACAAATATTGAAACCAAGAGATAGAGGACAAATAGCTTGACGAAGTCTTCAGCTTTGGTTTCATCTGCTGCACTTTCCATCATAGCTCTTAGAATATCAGTTTTCCTCATATTCTTATCTCCCTTAAAATACTCAACCGCAAACATGTTTACCTTTTTCTTCAGCTCATCATCTTTGTCTATATCTACATCGTTCATCATTTGTAGACCAAAAATCACAGCGAATTGTTCAGGTGTGGTCTGCAATATCATGTTCTTTGCTCTCATTAACTTGAAACAATCTGGTTTCACACGCTTGACACTCTTATAATACGACCCTAAGATCATCTGAATTGATTTTGTCTTTTTCTTCAATTTTTCTTCTTGTAGTGTACCTTCGTAGGACGGTTTAAAGAAACGCCAAAATGGACAAGCAACAAGGGCCTTCATGTGTTGTTCCTTTTTCTGTATCAAAGCTTTTATGTTAGGTGCCTCCGCACACAAATGATGCAACGAGCACCTATACGGTTCTGTAAGTCTTTTTATCCCTGTTGTTAAACCATAAGTAAACAATAAGCACAAACATAGTTGGTACCAACCATACAGTGAAGATGATGAAACCAATTTTGGTTCCATCAAAATAGCCATTACGTAAAAGACACCAACATAGTTGGTTTCAACCATATAAGTGAAGATGATGAAACCAATTTTGGTTCCATCAAAATAGCCATTAAGTAAAAAACATCAACATAGTTGGTTTCAACCATAAAGTGAAGATGATGAAACCAATTTTGGTTCCATCAAAATAGCCATTAAGTAAATAAATAAGGTGAAAATAGATGAAACCTAAAACCAACTTATGCTACAAACAGATGAAACCAAGATGAAAATCAGTGAAACCTAATTACAGAAAAATGTAACTGAAACCTAATTATGAAACCAGTGATTTCGAAACTGATGAAACCTAATTACGCAAATTCATTGATGAAACCAAAATTGTGAAACCAAAAATCATTGATGCATGTTGATTTTCAACCATAAATAATCACTGAAGAACAATAAAACTTCGATTTACCTTTTGGAGAATCTTGTTTCTTAACTGTTTTATTAAGTTTTTTGTCGATCTTTTTATCTTTCTTTTTCTCTTGTTTCTTCACCATCTTTAGTTTTGTTCAGTGATTTTTTTTCGATGTTAGGTTAGGTTGAAATTGTTAGAGAATAGAATAGACAGTGAATAGAATAGACAGATCTGAGTTAATAGTAGAAAGAGGATGTGGGAAAGGGAATAAATCTACTGATGATGATGAACAACCGCTTCGATTCTGATTCTGAAGGTATTGGTGGTGAGGCAGATGATGATGACGAGGATGATGATGATGATGACATGGATGAAGATGAAGATGATGTTGTTTCAGGAGCTTGTTCTGATGATTTTGATTTATCGAAACGGGTGAAATTGGGGAAGTGGTTGAAGAGGGAAAAAATGTCGTTACGAATTGAATGAGAAGAAATAAATGAGAGTGGTTTAAGGAAGGGTAATTTAGACAATTAATTTCAAATGAATTTTTTGTGAACAATTTATTTTGTTGGATTTTTTATTATTAGATAGTAATATGTTTGGGTTTATAACTCAACGGACTGTTTTAATTATTAGGTCAATACCAGTGCCTCTCGATTATCAGGTCAATACCAGTGCTTCATCAATGAAGCCTCTCGATTATCAGGTCAATACTAGTGCCTCTCAATGAAGACACATGCCGCAAAAGCTCTTCCACTGTATTTGCAAAAGGGACAACACCCGTGTTCATAGCTAACACATATTTTCTGGGAGTGGAGAAGTCTATAGGGAATTACATACCGTGGTGCCATTAACTGTTTCTAAGCCTTTAGCATTAAGACAGATGGCACTTAATCCACTAGGAACACATGTTATAGCTTTTGAGGATGGAAGTACTCCAACTGCCACTGAAGACAGAAAAGCTTGAAGAGTTTGTAGGGGCATAAGTGGTAGAACCGAGTGCCTTCGATAAATCCTTGATGAGGCCTTGTGTGCATACAAATGATCATCGTCAAAACTTGATGTCTTTGACGATCATTGAGTTATCACTTGGACCAGGCAAACCAATAAATTTATTTATTTTAATAAGGAACCTCTGAACCAAGATTTCTACTCCACACAAATCTTTGACCAGACAAACTGTTGCATTACTATAATCCAATTACTTTAATATGAGTTGTTGCAGAGCTTTTACAGCAAGACAGACCAGATGCATATGTGTAGACTCAACATCTTGCAGTACAGGCAAGAGTGTTGGAACCATTCCTGAAACTCTAATGGCACTCCCTGAACTTGAAGAGGCTATAACATGGAGCATGTAAAGTTGTAGAAGTGCTTCAACCAAAGAAAGAGTCGACGGATCATTAGAACTCTTCATTTACGAAACATCTTTCTGAAGAACATTCAGAAGAACCATGTGGTTCCCCCCAGCAGCAATGATGTTTGATCCACTCAGTATGCGGGCCTGGTCATGAGAGGATGAATATGCAGCCAACTGTGCAGCTAATGCAAGCATAACAAGGGTCTTGATGGTTCCAGGGATAGCTCCTTAACAGCTGCATATTTGTAATCATGTCACAAGAGCCTCTATTGGGTCCTGCAAGAAACTATTAATGTTAAGTTCTGCAGCTATTAGTCTAAAAACTCATGTATTAAGATCACAGATACATATCTACAGGACAGATTCAAACATCTATGAGAGTTCTTGGATTAAGCTCACAAGCTGATTTAAGTTACTTTGTTATAAGATACAACAGATTTAACAGCTCTTAGAGCTAGTTTCTCGAAGGTGAACAGCCTTTCAAAGCTGTTCAGTATTGCTTGCGCGGCTGGAGAGGATCAAGCCTTACTCCAATTACTTAGAGAGGTTAAGATACATGCTTAAGGGATGAATTAAGATTCATTCTTACGGGTTTTATTACTCATGTAAGGTGACTTAACCGCACTTATTCATGGATAAAAATTGCACATTAGGTCTCTGATATCGAGTCTTAAAGGATCGCGAGTAGATACAAGCATTATCAGTTCAATTTAAGCAAGAATAAAGATGCACTTATCTTCTTTTGTTGTCTGCAGGTCCATAACTGTCCAAAACTATAAGGATTTCTGTCCCTGCGAGATAGATTAGTACAGGCAAGAGCTTACTCTAGCTACACACAACATGATATGTTAATATTGAAGAGCTAAAGGTAACATGATGAAATTCCAGAATGCTCAAGCTTGAACAACACTGGAAATGTAGCATAAAATTATTCAAGCTCTCAGCAGCTAGTTATAGATCATTCAAACAAGTTTATTGATATGCTTGAGGAAGCATCAGATCAGGTTTAATAGGTTAAAGCTCACAGGTTATAAATGTCTCAATTAAAGATGGACACTATACCTAAGGTTTGAGCTATAGCTATAGCTATTGCAAGCTTTAGGTTAAAAAAAATAAGCTCTAGGATTAAGCTATGATGCGAGAAGCTATATGAGTTTAAAAACAGAAACTAGAAAGAGAACAAAGAATATTTTATTGATATTATTCACAAACAATAGCTATACATCGGCAAGCAAGTTCAATCATCCATGAATGTGAAATGAAATAATCCAAGCTGTAGTTCAACATTCTTTTGACAGAAATGAGACATTCGAACTCGTCACAAGAAAATTTAGCTCTTGCTAATTTTTCAAGCATGGTTTCAATTTGAACATGTGAAAACAAGATTATGATGTAAGTAGCATAGAGAGCTTAAGATGCATTATTCACAGATAATAATATGAATCATACTTAAGTTAGGCTCTTTCTGAACATTTGTGGTAGACGTATATCAATCAAAACTTTAAATAGAAATAATGAACACTTATCCTGCATGAGTTCATTGTTTTCTCTTAAAGATTTCATTAGAGCTACTGTTTCATAGAGGTATCAGCTCATTCTCTTCGTGATCGGCAGCAACGTCATCATCAATAGATAATTGAACTGATAATGAAATTGAAAGCAAAATTTTCAATTAGATAGGTAGTTCGTATATTGTAATCATGTTGCATCTTAAACAACTAAAGCAAATTCAATTAACTTGAATGCAATTTAACAAGAACAGATACAAGTAGAGATTAATTTAGATTGAGCTAAATGTAAAATCTAACGAAACTTAAATCTGTTTGATGGGTAAAAGAAATATCAATTCACTGATTGCGAAACTGAGACTGATTTTCAATCGAGATTTAACATAAAGAGATTGATTGGGTTTTCAATCAAGAACCCTAGAAAAAAAATTGATAAAAGTTTTTCGAAATCTTTATCTCAGAAGTAAGACTGAGATGAGATGATTACAGATCTATAATCTAATCAAGAATCAGAGAAGAAAATCAAGATGAGAGTTGACTCATTAGGTTTTCAGAAACCATAAAAAAAATATTCTGAAATCGATTTTTAAACTAAGATTCAACAATTGGAATCGATTTAAAAAGAAAAATAGGATAGATTAAACTTATCTTTAGGTTTAGGTAGAATTTCACGCCGATTTTGCTTTGAAGTATTGAGATCGATATCATCGAGATGTGTTTAGGTTTTCGCCATCAACGACCACTAATTTTTTTCTTCTCAGAGTGAATGTCTGAGCAGTTTACATGGTTGCAGTAATTTTCTTCTCAAAATGAAATTTTACTTCTAAAATTTTTCTCCGTATACGAGCAGTTTACATGGTTGCAGTAATTGTGTTCATGCTGATAATGTGTTTAAGTGGAAATATAGAAACAAAATATAGCAGAAAAAAAAATAACGGAGATCTCATTTATAGTAAAATCAATAGTATTATATAATTATATTATCTTTTACATATATATATAAGGAAAAACTTTAACTAACTAATTGGCCGCCCATATATAGACGTAAAGCCTTACAACAAAAACTGATTAGTAACTCATTAACGTACTGGCACGAGGGAACATTTCTTGTTTAATGGTGGGATTAAAAAGTTTTCAAACATTAAGGTTGGTTTTCAAATGGGTTGGTTTACCTTCTTTTTTTTTTAACAAAAAGTTAAATTCCATTAAGGTAAGTGAGCGTTTTTAAGAACTTCTACATACATGATCGTAAGAAATTCCAGGGGATTCTCGTACCAAGTATCCTATGTTAAATTACTTAGACAATGTTTTGTGATTTTATTGGCTAATGTATTACAAGCTCTAGGCACAAAATTAACCGACCAAGTATCTATTTCATTAAGAATCTCTTTGCATTCCTTGATTATATTGATTAATCTCCACTGAAGCGAGTTATCCTCCTTCTTCATGTTTTCGATGATGCTTTTGTTATCCCCTTCAATCACAACGTTCATTTCCTGCATCTCTCTAAGCCAATCCACCCCTTTTAGCAGAGCCAGCGCCTCTGCGTGTTGCGCGTCTCTTGCCTGGATTAGACCTCCTTTGGCTCCCCTGAAGGTACTTGCATCATTGACTAACATAAGTCCATAGCTAGCTAACTGATCATTACTAATAAAATAAGCATCAATATTCAATTTAGTTGATCCTAGAGGTGGAGTTCTCCAGCGATTGATTTGTTTCCTCGGTGCGCTCTGTCTAAATTCTTGTTGTCCTGTTGCCGAACTTCATCAACGTCAGAATTTGCAGTGTCTGACTGCCTGAAGAGACCCGTCTTCCTGTTGCCTAGCTCCTTCTGCATCTGTAAAGCCATAGTTCTACTGGCGAGCTGCTGCCGCATCTGCAAAGGCCGAGTGCTGGCACTCTGCGGACTCTGGTTCCTGTGTCCCTCACATCCTGGTGCATATTATTCTCGCGACCAACCTGGTGACCGTTATTCCCTTGCGTCCTGCTGCCAATCTCCCCCAGGTTATTTTCAATATTACTACTCATATGGCTTCTTTTGTAGCTCCTAATCTCATTCCGAATTTTGTTGACGGTGGTATTCACATTCCTGCTGATTCATTCAAAGATCCAATCACACCTAGATCTCCATAAGTGCCACATTGTGTAGGCGGCTTTCTGAACTCTATCTTTATCATTGAAGTCAATGGGAGTATCTGCATTGATCCAGTTAGAAATCCATTCTCTTATATCATTCATATTACTACCTTCCGAGGCTAACCCCGGGTCAATTAGGTACCACGCATCCATCGCAAACTCTCATTTTAGAAACAAATGGGAGATAGTTTCAAATTCCTCCAGACATGATGGGCATCCCCGAACCATATGGTTGGCATGTCTGGTGATCGCCTCATTGGCAGCCACGTATCGTTCATAATCTTCCACATAATGTGTCTGACCTTTGGGCTAGTTGTAATGTGGTCCAGTTTCAGCCAGAATATGTCCTGTATATCTCCATTGTTATCATTACTCCCCCTGGTCAGCCACTTATATAGAGATTTGGTCGAGAATTGACCATTTTTGGAGCTCGGCCAGATTAACTTGTCGTTCGGTCTAGTCGAGGTGATATTTCTGATTTCATCCACTTGCTCTCCATTGAAAATTTGCCTAATGAGCGGAATGTTCCATCTGTTATTGTCCCACATAAGATCATCCACCTTATGAATATTCAGACTATTGCACGCTTCTTTGATATCCCTATCATCTTTCTCTAGTTTATCCAGCCACTTGTCTTTCCAGATGTGTGTCTCTTCTCCATTGCCTATGCACCATTGAGTATGCTTACGAACGTTATTTAGTCCCATTTGACTAGAGTTCCAACAATAAGAACCCGCTTTGTTGATTTTATCTCTCTTGGGATCAGCATCCTTAATGTATTTGGCCTTGAGGACTTGACAGCACAGGCTATTTGGTTCTTGAATCATCCTCCAGGTAGTCTTCGTAAGCAGAGCTTCATTGAATATTCTCAGATTTTTAGTACCAATGCCCCCTTATCTTTTAGGCACCCCCATAGACGACCAAGACTTGAGGTACAATCCTTTCTTGGGGTCTTTCTTTTTCCAGTAGTGGTCTCTTTGTATCCTATCCATGTCATTGAGACTAGAGATTGGTAATTTAATGCCATTTGATGAACTTCGGAAGGCCCTAAAACACTTTGAATTTGGATTATTCTGCCGGCTTGAGAGACCAACCTGCCTTTCCAGGTGCTAAGCTTCTTCTCCATTCTCTCTTGGATTTTCTTAAAGTCTTCATACTTATTGCTGTTTGAATTGAGCATGGCACCTAGATATTTCTCAGTTGGGCTAATCAACTTCATTTGCAGGATATTGGCAATGTCCTGGCGAGTTTGCCTACTGAGAGTTTTACTGAAAAAGAGGCCAGATTTCTGATAGTCGATACATTGCCCCGAAGCGTCACAGAAACTATCCAGAGCACTCTTAAGATTACTAGCTTCCGTAGTGTTGGCTCTAACAAAGATCATACAATCATCTGCGAACAGCAAATGATTAATACTTGGACTGTTTGTGCTCATTTTAATCTCATTTATCTTCTTTTCCGCTTCACAATTCATCAACACCCTTGAGAGAACCTCTAACCCTGTGATAAAGAGATAAGGAGAAAGTGGATCACCTTGACTTATTCCCCTAGAGGGCGAGTACTTAGGACAGGGTGATCCATTTAACAAAGTAGTAATAGAAGTAGTAGAAATGTACTGGTTAATCATAAGAATAAAATGATTGTCAAAGCCCAGGCATTGCAGCGTTTTACCTAGAAATCCCCATTCTAGTCTATCAAAAGCTTTACTCATATCAAGTTTAAGTCCGACAGTGCAGTTCCTGCCCTTCTGTGTTTTCATGGTATGAATGGCTTCCCTAGCAAGAATAATGTTATCGTTAATTTGTCTATTACTAACATAAGCAGCCTAAGTCGGGGCTATGAATTTGTTTAATAAGGGTTTCATTCTACTCGCAAGCATCTTAGATATAATCTTATAAGAGGCATTATAAAGGCTAATAGGTCTGAAATCATTAGGACTTTGAGGATTATCACATTTGGGTATGAGGACTTGGGTAGTTTCATTAAGCTTCCTAGGCATATAACCTGTTTCAAAGAATCTAGTGACCGTGTCCACTATGTCTTTATTAACTATATTCCAGTTGTGTTGGTAGTACCCAGCTTGGAAACCATCAGGTCCCGGAGCTGCCCAAGGTTTCATACCATACATAGCAAATCTGATTTCCTCATGATTGGGTATTCTGAGCAACTCATTGTTCTCTTCAGTAGTTATAACCTTAGGGATTAGGTTAAATATATTGTTGTTAAGGTTGGGAGTGGTGGTTCTTGCAATCTTAGAAAAGTGAGAAGTCAGGAGATGTTGGAGTTGTTCCTTTCCAGTGATCTATCTACCATTTTCCTCTTTAAGAGACTCAATGTTATTTATTTTTTTCTTATAGTTAACCATTCTATGGAAATACTTAGTGTTAGTGTCCCTGTCTCTAAGTTTGTCATCTCTAGAGTGTTGTATCCAAAAGTCTCTTTTCCTATCAAACCATCTTTGAAGCTCTACATGAAGGTCTTGGGCATATTGGTCATTATTATGGTTCATGGCTCCTATTTCCTCCAGACGATGTTCAATGTCCCTTATGTTCCTGTCCATATTCCAAAAGGTTTGTCTATTCCATATTTTTAGGTCCTTTCTAAGTCTGATCTGCTTAGTTATTAATTGGTAAGCTGGCGATCCTCTAGCTGGCTGACTCCAAGACTCCTCAATCAGAGGTTTACACGAGCTTTCCTTAAGCCAGCCATTTTGGAACTTGAATTGCTTGTACTTGTTGTACGCTTCAAGGTCAGTTTTTAACATTATTGGGCGGTGATCAGAACCATGGTCAAGAAGATGTATTAGTCAAGAGTTCCCATGCTTACTGATCCAAAGGTCGTTCACCAAGGCTCTATCAATCCTACTCATGACCAAGTGGGGTTCTTGTCTATGGTTGTACCAAGTGAATTGGTCTCCTATATACCCTAAGTCCATAAGAGCCATCTGTCTTATTGTTTGTCTAATCGAATTGTTCATAGAGTTAGAGCCTTGGGTTTGGTTGTGTCTCTCACTGTCATACATGGTGAGGTTCATATCACCTATAATCATCCAAGGGAGAGAAATAAAATTGTCCCATTGACTAAGAAGGTTCCATTGGCTTCGCATCTCATTATCATCATTGGGACCATAAATACATGTGATAAGGTTTTTCTTCATTGTTGTGATTTAGAATGACAGAAATGTGAATCATATTAGTATCAGTATAAAGGACTCTGAGATTCATATCGTCCTTCCACAGAAGGACTAAACCCCCGGACAGTCCCCTTGGTTCTATGCCTAACGTATTAGGATAGTTAAGTTGTCTTATTTACTTTATGTTGTTCTTTACACTATTCTTAGTCTCACTGAGAAAAAGTATGTCCGGATCATAGTCATTAGTCATTTGTCACAGATAACCTAGAGTGTCTCTAGTTCTAATTCCTTGAACGTTCCAGACAATAGTTCTCATAGTATCCTTATGATTTCTATCCTGATTGTGTCTGTGTCCTATGTAGTTTCTGCGTCTGTAATCGTTTCATGTTTTCCCAATCCTAATTCTATGTTTACTGTATAAATCATATGAATCTGACCTACTCTTATGTTGATGGTTTTGTGGTTGTAAGCAATACAGACAGTAATAGTGTATAAATTCTTAGTTATGTTGATAGAGTAATTAATGAAAGAGTAAGTAATGCAATACAAACTTTGAACAGAGATAATGGTACCTGGTCCTTCATGGGTTCATCTTGATCTTTGGAATCACTTGCGTTGTTATCCTTTTCCTGAGTCAAGTTATCACCGTGTGCGTTAAGCTCTGAGAGCAGATTTCTCTGTGTTCTACCCCTTTTGGAAATTCTTGTCAAAGATTTCTCATTATCCTCATTGATTTGAGTAGTTTTGGGTGGGTTTGTTTGGAGATGATAGGCGTAGGTCTTGTGAACTCTCTGGCACTGTTGCTCTGGCTCCTAGCCGATCTACTTAGAACGTATGGTGCCTTCTTGGGAGTAATACTAATAGGGGGAGCTAAGTGGAAGTCTTTAGTCTTCGCCGCATTAACTTGGTTTTCCTGATGGATCGAATCGCACTTATTTCTATCATGCTCCAGCACAAAACACCTGTTGCAAAGATTCCGTGGTTGTCTTTGATAATCGAAATAGATCCATATTGGATCATTAGCCGCCGACAGCACGTACTTACCCCTAATCAAAGGCTTGGTGACATCAATGTCCAGTACACTCGTTTCTTTTGGGTTTCGCATTATGAGGATCGATCACCAGAACCTCCCCTACCAAGTTCGCCAGCCATTCTATAATCTCTTTGTTGTTGTGCTCCGGAAGATTGTTCTTTAATTCCACCTAAATCTGACATGATTTGAACTCATCTCTTGGCTGATTGACTCTGGGATTGTAATACGTTAACACCATAAGGTTTTCATCAACTAGTCAGGGACTATTGATCATAACCTCATCCACTACATATTCTGTTTCAAATGTAAACACATAGATATTCCTAACAACACTCTCAATGTCTCTTGGAGGGTAGTTATCTTTCCAATAGGTATCAACAAACATGTCCAGAGCTTTACCCCCTTCTTTTTGCTGAGATCATAAGTCGCAAAGATTTTCCGATTAATTTGGAGTTGATGCTCGCCTCATAGTGGCTACTACTTTCTTCCAGTTTTTCTTTGCTAATGATATTGGTAGCATTCAGCTTCCTTGCAATATCAGAGATTTGAGTCTGAGTTTGAGTTGAATTAGTTTCATTGTTGTGCGCCATGATTAAGATACTGAACCACACAACCCACAGGAAACCTTTGTGTTTGTTGGGACCTTTAATCAACCACTTTTGATGCATATTCCCAGTCTGTCTGCTGTAATTAATCTTTAGAGCTATAGAAACAGATGGTTGGGTAGTAAAATTAAAGGCTAGACAGAGTTTTGGTGATAAATTAGGTGGTTGAGAAGTGAATATGAGGATATGAGAAATCTTCCACAAGATTGAATCCGCAAAAAAGCTCCCACGAGCTGCAATCAATACACAAAACACAGTGATACAGGTTAGCAAAGTTAAGATAGTACCTTTTGACTCAAATATTGAAGGACACCCTCAGTGATTCTTTAAGACGTAGAGATGAAGGATCTGGTTGGAGTTAGCTGCAAGAATTTATCATCTCTGCAGGCATTAAACTTGAGCTTTTGATATTTCAATCACCAGGGATCTTCCCTATCGGACAAATTGTTTAATCCCAGGATTTACTTTTGATTAGTAGCTTATTATGAAGCCTTAGCATAATCGACAACCCACATAGCTAATTTGAAACCTGAGCTCCGGCTGAAAACTGGTTAGAGCAGACCAGGGGACGGGTGGAAAGAGCCGTTGGGGGGGGGGAAGACAAAAAAAAAACGATTATAATTCAGGTCATTTGTGAATCGTCCGGAGATAGGAGAGAGACTTTTTAAAGCGCAGAGTTCCACCACATTAGGTGGTATTTAGGATGTACAGTAAAGTGACTTAAGTGCGCTTAGAGATTATTGCCCCTCTTAGAACTGGGTATTCTACTTTCTAGCATTGTCTCCATATAAAGTACAGACCCACCACCAGGATTGATTATGTTATCACTCCCAGATCCTCACACCCAACTGGAGCGAAATGTCTGACTTGCCTTATCTTCGTATCAAATAGTGGAGAACAGTTCAGCTTCATGTTTACTTACACAATACTTTCTGGGACAGCTAAACGCGTTTTAAAGGCCATTCTTAGATCATAGATGGATTGGCCATCCACAATTTAACATGTGACTCCATAGGCATATATATGGCGTTATTCATGGCAAGAATAGTGATTTTATTGCAGCTATTTGTACCCACTCGGGCACCGATACCAGAGAAAGGAGGGCATTTTTAAATATGGAAAAACGTAACCCATAGTGCCAGACTCTCATACTGCACGTAATGACATATCAACGGCAAGTGAGTTTTGTTTTATTGGGATGCAACGAGAACATGATTTTCTAGCATCTAGAAAAGGAAAAATATGATTTCAGCACTTTTTTCCTTTTTCTTTTTTTTTAAGTTCTTTAAAAACTGAGAAGCCGGAATTAAAATCGAAAAAAAAACACTGTCATTTATATTTATTTATTTATTTTAATATGAAAAAGAAGTTTTATTGTTAATTAAAGAGCAATCAGGTCTAATTGTATATAATTCTCAATCCTTGCCGGAAAAGAATTGTTCCAATCTTTTGTTCCAATCTGTTGTTCCAATCATTGTTACTTATATTGAATCAGATCAATTAGGATTTTTATTATATATTTATCCATTTGGGACCAATGAAACTCCGATACTAGTCTTACTAAATAGAATTAACAATGTTGATGACCATTTGTTGTACATCATATGCCCAGATAGAGACTAAACGGTAAAGGAATTGACTGTTTGCAGAGTATTTTTGTTAATAAGGATGACAAAGTCATAACTACTACAATTAAATCTTTGGTTTTATTTCCGTTCTTTTCTTCAGTTTGGTTCAGACTTGCAAAATCTCTGAGAAACGTTGAAAAAATGATGTAAAAGATTTAATGTATCTGAAATCAGAATAGAGTAATTACAATACTATCTGAGATGGTATATTAAGATGAGACCAAGACAGATGGCTTTACTACAAAGGTCAAATACTAAATAAGTCAAATTAGATTGACTTGACTATACTTAATATACCCCCTCAAGTTGATAATTGCAAGAATAGCTAAGTATAAACTTGTACAATCAAGAACTCAAATAAAATGTAGTATAAGAAAAGACCTCACTATCTCTCAGACAAACAAACATAAAGAAATTATAGAAAACTTTATGCTGAAGTAGATCCACTAAGTAGCTGTTGTAGCAGACTTGAAAAATTTGGAGAGCATAATCCCTTTGTGAAGATGTCTGCTAGTTGAGCTTCATATCTGACATGAGTTATGTTGAGAAATCCACTATCTACTATCTCTCTAATAACATGAAAGTCAATCTCTACAGGCTTTTTCCTGGCATGGAAAACAGAATTAGAAGCCAAGCTTATGGCACTTATGTTGTCACAACACAATTTAATAGGAAGTTTAACTTATATTCGGCTTCAGCTGAAGATCTAGACATAGTATGTTGTTTCTTAGATGACCAAGATATCAAAGATGAACCCATAAAAACAGCATAACCTGATGTGGATCTTATAGTGTCAGGACATCCAGTCCATTCAGAATCAGTATAAGAACACAAGGAGTGAATATCACCTTTTGTAGATAAATTCCCTGACCAATAGACCCTTTTAAGTTTCTCAGTATTCTTTTTACTATATTAAAATGTATCTCAGTTGGAGCATGCATGAACTGAGAGACATAGTTGACCCCAAAATAAATATCTGGCTTTGTTAGAGTCAAATAATGTAAACCGCCAACTATTGTCATGTATTGTTGTGGATCATCAAGAACAGTACCATCTGTAATAGATGCTCAGAAGCTTTAACAACTGGAGTATCACAAGGCTTACATTCAAGCATATCAGCCTTTGCAAGTAAATCTAAAGTGTATTTCTTCTGTGATATATGTAATGTTGAATCTGTTCTAGTGGCTTCTATACCCAAGAAATAATGAATGTCTCCAAGTAATTTCATAGGAACTTTCTCACTCAAAGCTTTTACCAATTCGTCCCCGACGGCGAATCAGTCGACATTTTTCACAAATTTTACGAACAGATATCATATCATTTGAACTACCAGTTAATAGGATATCATCCACATGTAGCAATAACACCATCATACTATACTGAGTAGTAAATACAACATTGAATAATCTGCTTTAGACTGAACAAAACCATAAATAATCAAAAAAGTCTTAAACTTGTCAAACCAAGCCTTGGTGCTTGTTTCAAACCATAAAGGCTTTTCTTTAAGTGGCAGACATGATTTGGATAATCTGGATTAGTAAATCCAGGAGGCTGACACATGTATACATTTTCTTGAAGTTGTCTATGTAAAAAGGCATTGGAAACATCCAATTGATGTATAGACCAATTATTGTTTACTTCCATAGTTAAAACCACTCCTACAGTTGTAATTTTAACCACTGGAATAAATATCTCAGTGAAGTCAGTTTCATCTTGTTGGTCATACCCCTTGGCCACTAGCCTAGATTTGTACTTTTCTACTGTACCATCAGCCTTTAACTTTATCCTATAGACCCACTTACATCCAAGTATATTCATGTTTGGGTCTGGTAGAACATAACTCCAAGTCTCATTGTCCGTTAAAGCTCCATATTCCAGTTTCCTAGAATTTACCCATTTAGCATCTTTAGAGGCAGTCTTAAATCCTTTAGGCTCAGATGGAATGGCTAATAAAGATGTGAAAGCAACATGTATAGGATGTAAAACAAAGTGATTTATTATATAATCTTAAAATTGTTTAGGCTTTGAAATTCCTTTTTGGGATCTAGTAATAATTCAAGTAATAGTACTAGAATGAGTAGATGAAGGCATTTCAGTAATATAATCAAGGGAAGAAAATTCAGAAGTAGAACGAGTATAATAAAATGAATTTTCATCAAATACAACATTCCTTGAAATGTGCATTTTTGTTGTTACTGGATTAAAAAATTTATAGCCCTTGTGCAAGGAACTATATCCAACAAAGATGCAATTTGCAGATTTTGGAGATAGCTTATATGGTCTTGAATGACCAAGAAAAGGATAACATATGGAACCAAATTTTTTAAAAAGGAATAATCTGGCTTTTCATGAAACAAAAGAGAAAGTGGAGAGTGAAGATTAAGAATATGGGTTGGAGTTCTTTTTATGGGATATGTACCACACAAGAATGCATCAAACCAATACTCCTAAGGAAAAGATGCATTAAAAATAAGAGTATTCCCCATCTCAGTAATGTGTTTATGCTTTCTTTCAAGTAGGTCATTCTGTTGAGGGGTTTTAGGACAAGAGACTCTTATTGGAATACCAGTTGATTCCAAGAAAACCTTAAATGGACCTTTAATAAGCTCAGAGGCACCATCAGTTTCAAAAGACTTTATTTTAGAAGAAATAAGATTTTCTAAAAGATTTTTGAAATGCTTAAAACATTGTACAACATCAGATTTTAGCAACATTGGATAAATCCAATGAAATCAGCTGAAGTCATCTATAAAAACAATATAGTATTTATGAACTGATAAGGAAAGAACTGGAGTTGGACCCCATATATCACAGTGTATAAGAGCTAAAGGAGCAGAAGCATGTGAATCTGATAATTGAAAAGGTAATTTTTTGCTTTTAGCAAGTTGACAGGGATGACAAATCACATTATATTTTTGAGAATTTAGCATTATATCCTTGTTAGAATGAAGATGTTGAATAATTCTATGTGAGGGATGACCTAGTCTACTATGCCATAAATCAGAACTAGTAGTCAAAGAGGATGCAAAATAGTATCGCATGAGAGTAGTATTGAAAGAAATATATGATATTGGATAAAGGTTATTAACCATTCTTCCCTGAGCCAAAAGAATATCATTATATAGACTCCTAATCTCATACCGATATGGATAAAACTTAGAATATCAACAATTACTTCTAGTGAACTTAGCAACAAATAGTAAATTGTGTTTCATAGCAGGCACATGCAAAACATTATTTAACCTAAAACTAGTTCTAGGTGTTTGCAAAGAAGAACAACCAGTAAGAGAGATAGGTAGTGTCATACCATTACCAACTTGAACCTTCTCCTTGCCAGCATAAGGAGAAGTAAAATGCAAAATAGAAGAATCCCCAGTCATATGAGTAGATGTTCCAGAATCAGATAGCTAAGGAGCTGAATGTGAAGTATCACCAAGGATTTTTAAATCCATACTTGTAAAAGCTTGTTGTATTTCAGCTACCTGAGGTTCATGTACAAAACTAGGAGAAGTATTAGTATTGTTGTTAAGTGGTGGATGATATCTAAAACTACATATGCTTGCATAATGACCCATCTTGCGACAAATTTGACGTTCTACTTTAGAAAAATTTGTTTGTTGTCTCTTTGAATTTACATATCCACCTGATCCAGGTGATGATCCTCCATGAAATTGATTATTTTTGAATTGACCACCATTCTTGAACTTATGCCTATACCCATTGTTATGAGAAGTAGAACCATTTCCAGTTTTTTTACCATAAAAGGTTTTGAGACTCATAAAGAATAGAAGACTCTTGTTCTTGATCAAGAAGCCATTGTTCATGATTTAGTAATCTTGCCTTGATTTCAGTAAAGGTGAAAGATGTTTAACGATTCTGAGATGAGATTACAAAGTTTAGATAATCCTTTCCTAGCCCATTTAGAATATTTATGAGTAGATCAGATTCAAAAACTTTCTCCCCTATAACAGCTAGGTTATCAACAATTGTTTTAATAATATGAAGATAATCTAATATCGACAGATTAGCTTTCCTCACATTATGCAATTGATTTCTAAGCATATTTTTTCTTGCAGTAAATTATTGTTTAAAGCTTGATTCAAGAAAAACCCAAATTTCTCGAGCAGAAGCAAGACCAAGAATGTCACCTGATACTGTAGGAGTGAAAGTGGCTTTAAAACAACTAGCAACAAAGCGATCAATCTTCCTCCAATAGATCAATTTAGAACTAGAGCTTAAAACTCCATCAAGAACAATTTCTTTTGGTGGTTCTTGATATTCTCCATTAACATACCCAAACAAAACAGTAGATATCAATATAGATTCAAATTGATCCCTCCAAAGCAAATAATTTGTTGGATCTAATTTTATTGAAACAAAATTGGAGATGTTATTAAAAGGTAGTGAAAAATATGTGTTGGTAGAGTTCGCAGCGGATAAACTTTGTCCATTATTGAAATTAACCCATGGATTTTATAAATTTGATTGAGAATTCTGTAAATTTAGTTGAGAATTAGTATTCAGAGTTGGATTCATCATGCTACTTGTAATTGGCATTAAAAATTTAAAGTAAAATCTATTGAAAAACAGTTCTAAAGGAAGAACACAAGCAACGTTAAAGATTTAATAATGAAATGATGAAATTAAAAAAGAAGAACAAGAAACAGATAAAGATGATGTATCAACCGATTGATAAAAAAAAATTGTAAAATTTTTTTTTTTAAGTTTGAATCGGATATCTGTCTGGTACCATAAAAAACGTTGAAGAAAATGATATAAAAAACTTAATGTATCTGAAATCAGAATAGAGTAATTACAATACTATCTGAGATAGTATATTAAGACAAGACCAAAACAGATGACCTTACTGCAGAGGTCCAATATCAAGTCAAATTAGATTGATTTGACTATACTTAACAATCTCTAACATCACGTATGCATGCATAAAGGATAGGAGGTGATACTTCTCTGGAAGAAGATACTTTTCTAGTAAAAATTTAGTCGTTTGCGTTGTGTTATACCTATGATGATGTGAAGTCAACTAATTGACATCTCAATTTGCCAAAAGTAGCTTTGATTTGTTAACGAGTGGTTTCACACACCTCTAAAACGAAGTAGATACCTACTTTACTGATGGTTAATGTGCTTTTACACCTCTAGAAGGCGGAGTAGATATCTGTTTTGCTGATGGTTAATGTTTGACGCTCCAAAGGTTGGAAGTTTGGAGGTTCTTCTCATTGGCTACTGATCCAATGCTTGTGCTTTTTCTCTGCATCGTATCGCCATGACAGGAAAGATTCTCAACGTCATTGCACATTGCACCGTTAACGCTTACAACTGCACCGATAGCAATTAAGGCGCCATCACACTTATACCAGCACCATCCAACACCATCCATTAACGCTTACCATTGCACCGACAGCAGTTAAGGCGCCAATGCACTTATACCAGCACCGTTAACGCTTACCACTGCACCGATAGCAGTTGAGGCGCCATCGCACTTCTTGCTACTGCTATATTCACGCAAGGGTTTCACCTATATCCTGTGAGAATTTCTAGAGTCACCTAACACCCAATGGAAAATGACAAATATCTGTGAAATCCCTTGGGAATATTCGAATCTAACTGTTTAAATAATGTATATGTATACCTAGTCTTGCTTATCAAGCTCTTGTCAAACAAGAAAATCAACTACATGTCTACACGGTTTCTATGTGACTACATCTTAGAAACAAGTAAATGCAAGTAAAATAAAACAATGGAAGTAAACTTATTTCAGAAGTTAGAGAAAGAAAGAAATTAAAATTAGGTCCAACTTCTTCATGCAGATGACCCTAACTTGCACATTGATTCGCGAGTCAACCCATCCTTCCAAAAATCAGAACTACTATACATCACAACCTCATCAGAGAAAAACTTCACTACTCACGTAAAACTTCTTTTTCTCAACTCTTGCTCCTATCCAGCTATCCATGTGGATTGTTGTGTAGCAGTATGTTAATATTACACATATTCAGCAAGACAATTAGTAAGCCCAACATACTCTAAACAAACTAAAAAGAAGCATGTGTTTCCTCTAACCTTTGGTTCTAAGGTTGCACCAGTTCTTTCAAGAAATCTCTTGGCAAAACAGTTTTTGTGATAATCTACTCTTTCAGACCTTACAATCTGCACCACCTCCCTCTCTCCAGTCTTCGCACCACTCTTGAACCAAGCAGCTTTACAACTTCTGTTTTCTATCCTTAATATCTTTCAAATTTATGAACACTCTAGATAACAATATTTTTGTCACGACTGTCCAAGTGAAAGGACATCTGTTTGGGTCTCCACGAAACTGCATTTCTCATCAGGATCATTTGTTATAAGAGACTTACCAGATGGAACAACCTAAAGCAAAGATTACAGATCGAGTTAAGGCTCAGCTAAAAAAAAAAATGAAAACTCGAATTACATGAGATCCCTAGAATCTGAGTATGCAAGAGGTGAAAAAATCTCTACAGCCTTACCTGATCTTTGGCTGAATTACTGGTAACCACAGTTTTTTTCCTTTTGGCTTTGCACTTGATGCTTATAGGAGCCTTTTTGTAGTCTTCATCGTCAAAGTTTTGGTCCGACACCTCTGGATTATATTTTAATAAAGCAAAACGATCAGAACATTTACACAACTAAGTGATAAGTGATACGAATACCTACTTAGAAGTAAGAACTATTAAGCTTCGTCATGATAATCGAAAAATTCAAAAATGCTTTCTTTCAATTTACTAGAAGAACTGAACTAGGTTTCAACACCTTAACGATATAGACTCCATAAAATGCAAAAGAATTTGGGTGCTATTGGAGTTAGCTAACCTAATTTCTGTAATCCTAATCCTAAAAGGTGGAAACATGTAAACTGCAAGCGGAAGAATACTAAAAATACAGAAGTTCTATAGAGAAGGACCATCACGTCCATAGCATCACATTGCAGCATAGAAAAGGTTATCTGAATCTGCCAGGCTCAATGGAAAACTACAATGGTAACAGATAAATAGTACTACATTTCCTACAAAGTCGAATCCACATACTGTAATTTTTCCTAAAATTCTCGCCCATACTTATTGAAGGTATTTTATGAAGGCACTTAAAAGATCAAAAACACAAACATAGCATACTGTGAAGTAGACAAAGGCATCTGAATGTCAATGAAATTTAATCACGGAACTTTAACTTGAAACCTCAATTAGGCGAAGAGACAGAAATTCTACCAGGAAATGGGACAAGTTTTAGTAAACCTGCTACCTGTATTGCTCTCAATTGAATCTTGATGACAGAGGCGTTTGTGTCCAGCAGAGAAGTGAATTGAACTTGTTGTCACTCCACATGACACCATCTTCTGCTCTTTCACGTAGGTTGCATGATTAGAAGGTGCAGAATCATCTTTCAAGCTGGCTGATGAAACTTCCCGTTGCTTATCCCCAGACCTGAAATGCTGGATCCATTGATTTTTCGGAAGAGCACGAGTTTCATCTGCAATGTCCAACTGAGGTTGGGCTCTTTCAAAATTAATTTTTTTCCAGCTTCCACCTCGAAGAACCTTGAACTATAAGAAGAAATATGATTGGACAACAAAAGTAATTTTGTAAGACATTTATTACGAGGCCTAGAGATGGGTTCACAAAGCACATGGTATTCTGAAACACGGAATACAATTCCAGACCTGGCCAGAGGAACTAATCGTATTTGATCTTCTTGAAGAGTTCAAATCCAGTTTATTTATTTCTCTTCCACCAAGCAAACCAGTGGAACAGGAATCAAGATTATATAACTGTTTGACAAATGAAGCTTCCATGGAACTGAGATACAATCTGTGCTTCTCATCAGTCCATTCTGTTACCAAAGGTTCTGCCATCTGAATCTCCTGAAATGAAACACTCGTCATGAGGGAAAGCTACATGGAGATTCATAATAAAACTTCAGCAGGTTATACGATCTAGCCTAGCTATACCTCACTGGATGCATAAATAGGCGTAAGAAAAAGTCCACCCAAATCAATGGAAATGGCTCACAACATCCTTTGGTAGCCTAAAACTAGTACGTACAAAAAATGTCTTAGATCTATCAAGTGTCTACCTACTAGGAGGGCTTACAAGTATATATTATACTAGTATATTTTTTTCTACTTAGTAAGAGCAAGTGTTTCACACTAGCGGTTGCTACTTCCCATCAGCTACACAAAAAATCTTGAGAATTTTTGGTTCGAAATAAATCCAACAATGAATAGTCCTGTTTTCATGTTTTCTCAAAAACAAAATCCAACAAAACAAATAACAGAATCTCGTATTATCTCTAAAGAACCTAGCAATATTCTACAAAAATTAGCATATCATTAGAAAACAATATATGCTAAAAAAAAATCACCTACTCTAGAATATGAGTTGAGTAAATAGACAAATGATGCAGACAAAATCAAACCAAACTAAATTTCACATTCTTCAACCCTAACCAGAAACAATTTCTAAAACAAACTCAAACAAAGAATACACATAACCAAGATATAAATCTCTTCAATCTATCAACTAACTAAGAAAAGAAAAATATATATAATAAACAAAAAACGAGTAGAAATCATTACCAGCCTCACAATCTCGTCATTCTGAACCAAATCCTTGGAATTTTGCCCAGTAAATTCCGACATCATGAAGCTATTCTCTTACTTGATCTGAGAAAACAGTTAGAACCGAAAGAAAAAAGAATCGTCTATTTTTACCCTTAGTAAGGCTGATAACATCTACTGTTGAAGATATTTAGCCATTTCTAGAGAGAGAGAAAGAGAAAATGAATTCATGGATCAAGTTTTTTCTGTTTTTTAATTTCCGCTTTTTATTCCAAATGAGATTACATAGCTAGCTATAGATAGAAGGAGAGAGAAACAAGGGAAAGAATCGCGTCGTGTCGTGTCGTAAAATATCAAATAATCCAGATGGCTTCACTTTTTCGACGTGTCGCTATAGTCTGGGTAGTGCCACGCCAGACTCACAAATATCTAGCGAACAAATGAGACCCTGGAACTAGATATTTTATAGGAATGAAAATATCTGTCATTATTGATGATTACGTGGCTTATACTCAACACGTTTCACATTAGATAAGTTTTTCCTTTGTTTATTCTTGTTTGATTTTGTCTACCGGAAGATATTTTGAACTTTTTAGTTTGGTATAATGTCTATTTCTTGGAGATTATTATTTACTCCCACTACCTAATTTTCTACTTATCTGGTAGAGGCCTCGTTCAGTGGACGACCTGGGAGATGAGGCAGAGGTAGGGTATATAACCATCCTACATATCTAACGCAAGTCGCTTAGTTTAATAATCAGCTGGAAGAGGCCTCATTCAGTGGACGAGCTGGTATTATTCACTTTTGACTCATTAGTTTTAATATGGTCCCATTACTCCGTCTGCTGAAAATTTCATCCCATGTTTACTGTAATCACTATCAAAATTAAGTCAAATGAAGAGATAGGGATGCTACGTTATACTCTGTCGTGGTTTTAGTGAATGATGTGAGAAGAAGATAATGAAGTGACTCTATATTAAAAGAGTTATTTTTTATTTATTTTTTTAATAGATAAATAGGGACTAACCTGAAAATTATCAGAGACACAATGACAAAGTAAACAAATATATACAGGACTTGAGAAGTGATTTCCATAAGAACTCGAATCCTATAACCAGAATTATTCGTAATCAGAACCGTGTAACTAGAATCGTGTAATTAGAATCGTGTAACTAGTGACCGGACCATCGAACAGTAACAATAGCACTAATTCTACATGTAACAGTAACACCCCGCATACGTACGGGTGAGCCTGGATCGTTGATACGTGATCCACAACTCAAAGAGTACAACCTATTTTTTTTTATTTCATTAATTGAACTCTTACAAAGATAAGAAAGCAATAAATAGGTTAATCATAACAAGAAACCCTAGGTTCATCGCAAGCCCTACACGTGGGTGCATCACCACACTTCATTACTAACAGCTTCTAAGTTTGAAAACTAACTTAACTAACTGTTTTAATTTTAATTAATAACCTGATAAACTAACTATACTACGGATAAGGGCTCCCGGGTATATGTTAGTACATGACAATACTCTCTTCTTCAGAACATCCTTGTCCTCAAGGATGAAAATCTGGGAAATGTGCTTGTACATTTGCATGATCTTCCCAAGTTGCATCAGCTGGTGTAGTGTAGGACCATTGGATCAAAAGTTGAGGTACTGATCGACCATTTCGAGTAATCTGCCGAGAAGCTAACACAACAATAGGAACCAAAATGATTTCACCTTCATCATCCAAGAGTGGTAGGGAAGGAACAATGGGAATTGCAACACCTATCTTCTTCTTTAATTGAGGGACGTGGAAAACAAGATGTAGCTTTGAAGTAGCAGGGAGCCCCAACTTGTAAGCAACGAGCTGACAGTTTAAAGTTGCTCCTCAAGGCCATAGTGTATTTCCTGTATGGTTGAAGCTTTAAATATACCAAATCCCCAACAGAAAAAAAAAACTATCAGTGCACTTCCTATCTGCATAGAAATTTATTCTTTCCTTTGCTTTGTGAAGAGATTCCTTGAGAATGTCTAGAACACCATCTCTTTTCTTCAAATAATCCTCAACAGTTGGTACAGAAGTAATGGCTTCAGAAGGAAAAAACAATTGTGGGGGAGAATAACCATATAAAGCCTTAAAAGAGACATATTAAGATTGGAATGGTGATGAGTGTTGTACCACCACTCTGCCAATGGAAGCCAAGTGAAAAAATTCTTGGGTTTCTGACCAGTCATGCACCTTAGGTAGCCTTCCAAGCAAGCATTCACTCTCTATGTTTTCCCACCAGATTGAGGGTGATAAGCAAAGCTCATATGCAATTTAGTGCCCAAAGATTTCAAAAGTTCCTGCCAAAAATTACATGTGAAGACTTTGTCTCTGTCAGAGACTATTGAAGTTGGTAATCCATGCAACTTAAAAATATTATTTAAGAATTCCTGAGCAACTTTTGTTGCATAGATGACTTAATCCAATGAAGTAGTTGAATTTTGTAAACCTATCAACAACCACAAGTATGACATCCTTTATTTGAGATTTAGGTAAGCCTTCAATGAAATCCATGCTGATATGTTGTCATGCTTGAGTAAGGATGGGAAGAGGCTGGAGAAGACCTGCAGGGTGTGTATGCTCTCCCTTGTTTCTTTGGCAAGTGTCACAATGGCTAACCAACAACAATGTGTCCTTTTTTAGACCCTTCCAGTAAAAATAACATTTTGCTCTCATATAACTGCCATGTATGCCTGAGTGGCCACCAACTGCAGAAGAATATACTGACTCTAAAATGGAATGCCTCAAATTGGTGGTAGTTCCTATGGTTGAACAACCGGGATCAATTTACTTACGATACTTAGTTGGCATTCATAAAAAAGATCTCATGCTCTTGTATCTGAGAATACCTTCATTGTAAGTATAATTAGGATTTGCAGAAGCACTGACCAATAACTGAGGAATTAGTTGAGTGGCTAGAGTGTCTTGAGAATAGCTAGCAATGATGTCTTGAGCCCAAGTTAGTATAGATAAGGCCATAGAAGTACAACTAGAAGTAGAGTACCAATGGGTAATCTTGAAAGAGCATCTACAACTTTGTTTTGCAACCCTTGCTTGTACTGAATTGTATAATCAAACGCAAGGAGCTTCAGCCATCTTCGTTGCAGAACTGTGGTGATTTTCTGCTCCATAAAGTATTTGATACTTTTTTGCTCAGTATTGATGATGAAGTGATGATCAAGGAGTTAGTGTTTCCACTTAGTAATAGTATTGACCACAGCAAGAAGCTCATTTTCATATGTAGAAAGACCCAAATTCATTGGACCTAGGGGTTTGCTGTAGAAAGAAAACTCTCCCATCTTGCATAAGAACTGATCCAATTCCTCTAGAGCAAGCATCAGTTTCAATCACAAACTGTTTAGAAAAGTCAGGAAGAACAAAAACATGTGTAGTACAGATAACATTCTTGAGTTGATTAAAAGCCTTCATTGCTAGAGGTGAACACAGGAAAGCATTCCTTTTCAACAAGTCAGTGAGTGGCTTAATGATAGTACCATAACCCTTTACAAACTTCCTATAGTAACCATTTAAGCCTAAAAAACCTTTCAATTCTTTAAGAGTTTCGAGTACATTCCAAGATCACATACAAGAAATTTTATCAGGTCAACAGCAACCCCATCAGTTGTAATAATATTTCCTAGGTATTCAAGAGAAGGCTGAGCAAAACAATACTTAGCAAAAATATGATGTTGTCTAAGCAAGGACAAAACTAATGACAAATGAGAAAATGATCTGAGATGGTAGGGATGTAAACCAAAATGTCATCAAAGAAAACTAGGACAAATTTTCTTAGATATGGGGAAAAAACAGAATTCATGAGAGTTTGGAATGTAGCTGGTGCATTGGTTAACCCAAATGGCATAACCTTGAATTCATAGTGACCATGATGGGTTCTAAAAGCAGTTTTAGGGATATCAGATTCATGCAATCTGATTTGATGGTATCCAGCCCTTAAATCTAGCTTAGTAAATATGTTAGCACCATTAAGTTCATCCAACAGTTCATCAATGATAGGAATATGGAACTTATCTTTGATTGTGATGTCATTGAGTTTCCTGTAGTCCACAAAAAAGCGCCAAGAGTTATCCTTCTTCTTTACTAGAAGTATTGGTGAAGCAAATGGGATGTAATTGTCTTGAATGATACCAGCATTGAGCATTTCTTTCACAAATGATTCCACCACAGACTTGTGGATGTAAGGACACTTGTACGGTCTCAAATTTATTGGTTGAGCATCAGGTTTTAACAAAATTTTATGGTCTTAAATTTTGTGTGGAGGCAATTGGATTGGCTCATAAAAAATATCCTTGAAGACTTGAAGAAGGTGTTGTATAGTATGGGGTATTTCAGTTGTTTTTTGGGTAGCAGAGATGGCAAAGAATTGTCCTACTAAGGAAGGGGTGTTCTTTTTGAGAAAGTTTCTTATTGCTTTTCCACTCATCATGATGAGAGATTGTTTGGTTGAAATACCATGAAGTGTGATTGTAGTACCATTGTGGTTGAAGTATATTGATAATTTGGCTAGGTTGAACATTACATCTCCCAAAGTTCTGATCCAATATGCACCTAAGACAATATCACACCCACCCAATGGCAATAACCTTAGATCAGCCTCAAAATAGTGATCTTGCATTTGCCATGTGAGTTGTCTATACACTCCAGTATAGTGGTTTTAGCACCGTTATCCACAGTGACTAACATGTGGGCAATTGGATGCACTTCACAAGCCAACCTACCAGCAAGTGCAGAGTCAATGAAACTATGAGTGTTCCATGTGTCTAACAATATTGTGATAGCCTGCTTCTTTAGGAACCCTGGGATGCGGATAGTATCAGCACTAATATTGCCAGTAAGAGCATGTAAAGAAATCTCCATGTCAGATTTCACTAATACATCTTCTTGAGTTTCAGGTTTCGTTGAATCCTCTACTTGTTCAGTTTCCTCCTCAGCCACCACCATGAAGAGTTGTTGAGATTTACATTTTTGGTCTGGATTATACTGTTCATCACAGTTGTTACATAAACCCTTGGCTCTTCTATGATTTTGTTGTTCTTGGGTGAGTCTTCGAACATGAGGAATATAAGGTGTTTTGTTTGGAGGGTTAATAGGAGAAGCAGGAAGGGGGGGTGTTGCATCCACAGTAGCATAAGTGGGTTGTGTGGGTTTATGAGAATAGAACTTGTTAAACTGTATAACTATTGTGGGTTGTTTTGAAGGAAAAGATTTAGGTGGTTGTTGTTGAGAAGTAAGAGCTACTTCTTGTAATCTGACCAGGAAGAAAGCTTGAGATAGGGTAGTGGGTTTGTGCATTTGAACTGAGCTACGGAGTGAATCTTTCAACCCACTAATGAAACTCAACATAAAATATTCCTCTGTGAGATGGGGTTTTTTGCTGAGCATTAAAGCTTTCAACTTATCAAAGTGTTCAATGTATTCCTCCACAGTAGTGAGTTGAGATAGTTTGTTGAAACAAACCACATAATTATCATTAGCAAGATCCTCAAAACGAGCACAAATAGATTCAACAAATGTTGACCAAGGAATAGATATCTTACCAGCATGGTAATCCAAAAACCAAGAATCTGCTTTCCCATCTAAATGCAAAGAAGCGAGCTCAGTCTTCTGTTCTTCAATAAGAGGGTGGATCTGAAAGTATCTATCACATTTACGAATCCAACTTCTAGGATTTTCACCACTAAATCTAGGAAAATCAAGTTTAGGAGTTTTTGTTTAAGTTGTTGAACTACCAACATTTTGAGACTGAAAAGAAGTGGTGGAAGATGGGTGTTGAGTGGAATAAGTTGGTGCATTTTGTGGTGGAATAGATCTAGTCAATATCTCGATAAGAGTATCAAACTTAGTACGATTATATTGTGATATAGACACAAAAGTGGCTAACATGGAATCTTATTTCTTTGCAGCAGCGGTACGATCTGCAGCCTCACGAGTATGAGTATCAGCAAGAGTTCTTATGAGCTGGCTAAATGTTATTTAGTTTGAGCATACAGATCTTTAATGGTTGGACCTCCGGTCATTTCGAAGTAATCTTGAAGAATCCCCTGGGTGATACCAATTGTCGTGGTTTTAGTGAATGATGTGAGAAGAAGATAGTGAAGTGACTCTATACTCGAAGATTACATTCGATTTTTTTCTATTTCATTGATTGAACTCTTACAAAGATAAGAAAGCAATAAATAGGTTAACTCTAACAAGAAACCCTAGGTTCATCATAAGCCCTACACGATGGATGAATTACCACACTTCATTACTAACAACTTCTAAGCTTGAAAACTAACTTAACTAACTTTTTTAACTTTAATTAATAACCTGATAAACTAACCATACTACAGATAAGAGGCCCCAGATATACGTCAGTACATGACATGCTCTTTAGATAGCTACACAAAATTAGACTCCAAAACTTCTAACCCTATTAATGGCCGAATTTTTAAAAAAATACCAAATTTAAAAAATAAAATAAATAAATAAATAGTTAAAACCATGAAATAATCATCCCTATTGAGTACAAAAAAATTATCATCTTTTATCGATTTTGTTTGAGAGGAAACCTAGCTTCCTCATTCCCTCCTTGAAAAACAGAGTTCAGGTAAAAAAAAAAATTGGTCGAAAAAAGAGGAAATTTATTGAAAAGAGAAGGTACTTAAGAGGGTACCTCAACCAAATGAATATAAACGGGAGCAAAAAGCAACTAAAAGTCGCTAAAACCGGTAATGAAATCTAGAAATAAAATCAAGAGTAGCGAGGAGTCCCATAAAGCGATCACCATATTTGCCGTTAGGCCTAACATCCTTGTGTTTGATTCGGCCCAAAAGAACGCTTGAAGTTTAACGTTTCTAATGAAGGTTACCAAACTTTTCGTTTTGTTTTCAAATACTCTCGCATTTCGCTCTTTCCATATGCACCACCATATTGCGACCGGTATGTTGTTCCATATTCGACTAAGTCTTTTGTCTCCCTAATTAAAGCTCCAAGACTTAACATTCATGATGACATTCGAGTTCTAAGTCCAACGACTACTAAAGCCTTCCGCAAAGTAATCCCAAATTCTCCGGGTCCTCCAATAATCATAAAATAAATGCGAGCTATTTTCATCATCTTCACCACAAAAGCAACATAAACTAGAAACATCCATACCCCTTCTTCGTAGCTTATCCTTTGTCATTATCCTATCATGAGAGAGTAGCCAAAGAAAAAAGTTGATTTTGTAAGGGTATTTACAGTTCCATATGACGTCGGTTGGAAAAGTAGACTCATCTTGATCTTCTTCATTCCTAATACCATCCTTAACCGTGTAATGGCCATGATCATTTCCGATCCAAAATCGGCTATCCTAAACGCCTTCTTGAATAAAGATGGAAGAAAGAAGATTTGATATGGATAAAACTTCACTTGAAATGGTTTGATAGTGTCTTTGTCTAGACATAAACCTCCATCTCAAGCCACCATCAACCACTTCATACATGCTTGCCACCACAAACTCCTTGGTCCTTGAAGCATTGTAAGCCAAATGAAACAAATCACATAATCTACCTTCACCGAGCCAAGAATCTTCCCAAAATCTAGTCTCCTTGCCCGCACCTATCTTAAATCTAATATTTTTGTTGAAGTTCTCAAGCTCTTTATATATACTAAACCAAAAGATCCCACCTTTTGATCCTTTTGGTTGTAGGGTTTCCCATCCGGAAGAAGTTTCGCCAAATTTTTCAACTATAATCTTCCTCCACAACGAGTCTTTCTCTATGCCAAAGCGCCTCCACCATTTTTGTAATAAAGGCGAATTTACTTGCTTGGTTCTTCTTATGCCAAGACCAACTTTATTCTTTGGTTTTGAAACCAAAGTCCAACCAATATTGTGTATTCTTTTCTTATTTTGACCATCATCCCATAAGAAGTTTCTCACCATTTTATCGATTTTCTTATTTATGGAACATGGAGCAAGAAAAATGGAGAGGAAATAAATTGGTAAACTAGCTAGAACAATGAGTTCAGGTAATTTACATTGGTAACTCTTTCAAAGAAGAAAAGAAAAGGTATTTTTTCAATTTTCATGGGTAACAGAAAAATCGGTAATCAAACCTTCAGTGGTTTCCACTTCTACTTATAAAGAGAAAATGCTTGCACATGTTTAACCAAAGAATTTTTTCTAACTCATGTTACAACGTTGAAGCGGTTACAAATACACTGATTCACTGGCGGGAATATAAACGTCAACCATCTTCCAACTAGACAAAAAGAAGCAAAACACTTATACAAACGCTGGAAGAAAAAATGGTGTTTAAGAGACTTAGATCAGCTACTTTTGTGTGAATTAAATTTATTCAAAGCTCCTAGAAAACAATTGCTTTCGGATGAAAGGCACGGAGTAAAAAAATGTGGGTACCATCTCTTTATGGAAGAAACAAGGGCGAACTTCAGGAGGATAAATGCTTTTGCTCACCTCCAGGACTTGCACCTTCTTTCAAATCGACTTGGCCTGCAGAATGAAAGAAAAACAGTAAATTATGGGAACCACACCAACCAGGGACTCAGTTATATTTTGGTTTTCATGAAATGGTAAATACTTGAAATTAAAAAAATAATAATAAAAAAAACGGCCTCACATCAACATTATTAGTAAGGATGGTCTTTTTGCCCGAATTGAAGTTTCTAGTTTAAAGCCAATTTATAATTTAAGTGATGATAAGGTATCCCATATCCAAAAAGTTGACACTTCAACACCCATCTAGTTCGGGACCTCAAGGTTCTTGGCATGAGTGAGCCTTGAGCTCCTCATGTCCAAAAACTTTAAAGATCAAGAATGGAAGTATTTTGACACCGGTGAATCTATTTCACTACTTTGCATGTGCGAACCATTGAGCTCCTCATTTCCAAATTCTTAAAATGATCAACAATTGCAGTGCCTAACTCGAACGAACCTATTTGACACTGAATTCTAAGAATAATGAGTAGAACCTTACCAAACAAGGAACTAAGAGATGGAGTCTTCGAAGCACCCTTCGACCTTATTGTACCTGCAATGCTCATGAAAAATTATTTATTATAAAGCTCCATCACCGTGCTTGAAATCTGCAATGTGACAGACTAATCTTTGGAACTCAAACAATGACTAGTGGCTCTTACTAGTAAAATACCGAGACGTGAATTACAAAGGATAACCAAATCAGGACATGAAATTGCAAAACAAGCTCACCTGACGATCCAAGAGCTTTTAGACCATCTGATTTTTTGTAAGTATATCCTATGAAATTGGCATCTTTTGATGTCAGCATCTGCGATTCAAAAGAAAATAAATTAGATATACTAATGTCATTTCATGCCTTGCATAGACAATTCCATCGGCCCCGAAAAGAATTATAAGCAAAAGAAATTCTATAGGAAAGGAATAAGATTGTTGGTACCTTACGCCAAGGTCCCACTCTTGGCAACTCCGCTGTAGGATCTTCTACCTATACATGAATAGAAAATTACAAAAGTTAGTTTCCAGGTAAGTAAGGATAAGAACAACGAATTGCAGGTTTCATATAAATTTATAATTCTTTTGTCATGAAGAGAGAAATTATCAGGCATAAAGATTGTTAATTACTATTACTAGGATGTATGGTAATTAATCTTAATTAATGAATGTTGCATAGAAACAACAGTGACTATGATCTCAAACATGAACTGATGAACACATATCTACACTTATGCGCAGTGGGGGGAAGAAGAAATACATCTTCAGTTAAAGCATGAAAGGCAGGCACCCGCAAAAGTTTATCCAACTATCTGGGTCTTTCTTTTCAATAAAGTTACAATGATGATGTCAATTTACAAGATTATCACACGATTAATTGGCGAGGAAATTGAAATAGGTTGTAAATAGCTTGAACTCACATCATCGAACTTCTCAAAATTCTGTGTGTCCAATTCCCCATCTACAACGGGCTGGTAAGCTGCTTCCATCTCATATAACTTGTCCCACTCACAACCTTCAAACCATGGATGTGCCTGCAACAACACTTGGTGAGATCCAGCACGATAATATCGTGTGCTAGTCCTAAGTGGATAATATTTACTCAGCAATCAGCACACTTACTTCTACAATCAATTTACAGAATATAACTTTGCCGAATAGTAAATCACCTTTATTTCTTCCACTCCTCCTCTGGTTCCCAGTCTTGTTTCAACATCACAAAGCAAGTGACAGATCAGATCCCTAGCCTTAGGTGATATTCTTGGTTCCTCAGGGAATTTTAAGCATGTTCTCCAGTTAATTATCTGAAAAGCATTCATCGTTTAGGCAGCTGTTGAGATATAATAAGGAGGTGTATCTCACTAGATATGAAAAGAGTGTCACTTATAAGTTACCTTGCGACAAGTAATTCTTGGGTCTTCGGAACAAAAGGGAGGATATCCTATAAGCATCTCATACATAATTGCCCCCAAAGACCACCTAAAATTTGCATCACAAAAACAAGGGCATAAGACAAACCTAAAAATGTGAACAGGGTCAAGCAGTCTTTTCAGAAAATTACTAATATTTGTATTCGCTAGCGGACTGCGTCCCAACGAAGTTGTAGATCCCAACACTCCCCCTCATAGCTTAAAGTCCTAAACTGTCCTAATACCTTATACACTTTCTTTTATTTGAGAGATGTTTTGTGAACTACAGACAGCAAGTTCTCCCTCTGCCAGCCATTTAGCCAGTGTACTCGGTCTTCAATTAATTGCTGATCTATCAAAAAAGTATTACTTCATTTTGTCTTCTTATTTTGCACTACTGAACTGTCATATCAGCAGGATGAGAATACAATTCGTTGTTCAAGGAAAATGAAAACCTGAATCTTAAGTTAGTCCTGAAGTAAGAAATGCAAGTAACACCATAACTCCTAATTAACAATCCCTGTGATAATGACACTAGATAAGAATCAAGTTGAAAATTATCTGAATGAATATCTACTGAATGGTTTAATCATTTAATAAATACCAGACATGCTCAAAAAATCGAAGCTTGAGAAGTAACTCACCAATCACACTCCATTCCGTAACCTTTTTTCAGTAGAACTTCTGGTGCCATGTAATCAAGTGTTCCCACGGTTGAATAAGCCTGAAAGATAAAAGCCTAGTGTTGTAAGTCAGTGCAAAACACTCTTCAATATGACCAGAGTGAATATTTTAAAGTAACTAGTATATCCATACTAATGCAGCGTATTTAAAAAATATGAACCATGAATTACCAATACACGACGGTTGCGTTTCCATTTAAGCAACTGATCTTTAGGCATTGACCAAGGCTCTCCATCAGGCCTGGAATTTCCTTCTGCTTCAGTCATATTTGTATCTTGAATGGAGAAATCTTCATTTTCCAACAAAATTGTTGAATAATTATAATCAAGAGGCTTACACAAACCAAAATCAGAGAGTTTCACATGACCATTTTTATCCAACAGTAGGTTATCTGGTTTTATGTCCCTGCAAACACAAGAACCACAAAAATCAGATGTTTGTTTTTTAACTAAAAAGAATCAGATGGCAATATGGCATTACTACCACCTGTGAACATAGTTATGTTGGTGTATAGAGCTAATAGCTAAAATGCTCTCTCCCATGTAGAATTGCGCAACACTTTCACAAAGAATATCTTCTCTCATCAGAAGAGTCATGAAATCACCACCAGGTAAGTACTCCATGATAAGGTATAAGAATTCAGAATCTTGAAATGAGTAGAAAAGCTTCACAATACACCGACTATCAACTTCTGCTAGCAAATTCCTTTCAGATCTAACGTGCTCAACCTAAGAATTGTTCATACATTGAAATGCTCAGGACACAAGTTAAAGCAGCTGACACCAGACTATATAAAGAGATCAAAAATCAAATCCTTCACCTGTCCACGACTAAGCATTTCCGATTTCTTCAACTTCTTCATTGCAAAAACCTGTCCAGTTGTTTTAGCTCGGCAAAGTCTAACCTGAATCAATAACCAACAAGCTAATCAAATTATAACTCCATAATTTCCCATTTGCATAGTTAGGTTTCAGAAGATACAATCCAATATTAAAATTGATGTTGCTTGGTCCATACCTCACCAAATGCACCTTTACCGATTAATGTTAAGAGTTCAAAATCGTCAATTCCAACTTTATGCCTTTGCAATCGCATTAATTCCGTCTCTTTCCGCTCCAAATTTCTTAACATCTCTTGTTCTTCCTCATTTGAAATTTGAGCTTCTGCTGCTTTTCTTTGTAGTGTTCGCCGTCTTAATAACAATTTAAAACCAAAATCAACACCGTAAACACATTAACAACAATCTAATCCTAAATTACAAGAACTCAAAACTACATTATTCATTCGTTAGGAAGTCACACTAAATTCAAATTAGTCAATTCAACTTCAGCAGTCATCATCAGTGAAGTAATGCGTCAGAGAAGTAGTTGAAATTGAAATTCAGCGACAAACCTTTCTAACCGATCATGAAGTCCTTGTAAATAGTTCTTATAGTGATTCTCAATAATCTGTTTAGCAGCAGCAGCCTTTTGTCTAGTAAACGGAGAAGAAACAGAAACATCTAAATCAGCACAACCACCGTTAATCGAGGAAGAATCAACTCCAAACTCTCCTCCTCCTCCTCCTCCTCCATTATTACGATCTTCTTTCATCTTCAAAGTTCCAAGTTTCCCTCCACCACCATCACCACTTTCCATTACTTTCTTAACCTAAGTTTACACTTGTTAATCAGATCAGATCTAAATTACTAATCAACAAAGGATTTAATCAATTCAGAAGTGATGAATAATATTTGTGTTATTTAATGAAGACAACGAAAAAGGATCAATTCAATTAAGAAAGGTATTGATTGGATGGAATCTGACGGTTGTAAAAACTTTCCAGCTATGAATTCAAATCAAAAAAACATGAATACCAATGTGAAAGATGAAAAAAATAGATCGATTGAGCTGTCTCTTTCTTGGCTATCTTCATAGAAACAGATATATATAGAGAGATAGATAGATAGATGAAATATCTTGATTTATTAAAATAAAACAAAACTATTTTTTTTTTATCAAAATTAGTTACACTGAGAAAGTAAAGAAAAACTGTTAGTTTTTGTAGTTTTGTGATGTGTTTGTTTAAGTTTAGGGAAATAGAGTTTGAAGTAAAATTAAACTCTTTGCGTTATTTTCTTTTTATTATTACCACTTTAGAATCTTGGAATCAACTTTTACTATTCATCGTCATCATCTAGTCTGGTGAGAAGTAGTAGTAGTAGAATTTTGAAGCTGTTATTTTAATGGATAAAGGAAAGAAAGAGAGGAAACAGGAGTATGAATGATATATTGAGATTGATGAGAGGAGAGGATTTAGTATTGTAGAGAGAGAGAGAGTTGTCGGCGGAGATCCATCACCACGTAACCTATCGCGATGAAATGAATCATTATTCACTTCTACAGCTTGTACTAAACAACTCGGAAATTCTTCTATTTCTTCTATTTCTCTCTCTACTTTTCCTTTCTGGTCTGTTGATTTACTCTCTTTTTTTCTTTCTTATTATTTTTTTTTGGCATTTATTAATAAAATAAAATAAAATAAAATAAAATAAAACAACCTGAATTTTAAATAGCGAGGGAAGACTCGTCCCTGTACATCGCTATGCAAAACAAAACATAAAAACTCGGAGGGTGTTCAATCCATACACTAGATATATAATTAGTTGCTGTTTTTTAGATAAAATATCAACAACAAAATTACCCTCTCTATAGTGATTTTCTTTAGTTATGTATTTTACTAATTTTACTATAGTTTTTCTACAGTGATTTTCTTTAGTTATGTATTTTACTAATTTTACTGTAGTTTTTCTATGTACAACTACATCCGATAGATTTTGATTTAATCTGGTACACTTTTTATTTCTTTCCCATCCCCTTTTGTTTTGTTTCGTTTCAACTGAGGAACCATTGATTGTTCACAAATTAATTACCAAGTTATTGACAGGTAAGGCCACTATACAGCTAATGGATAAAAGAGAAGGGAAAAGGCTATGTACACTACAAACCAGGGATGTCTTCGTTTTTGCTAGTGGATATGGAGAATTTTCCATATGGGGCATATGTACTGTACAGCGACTACACTAGGCAACTCGTGAGTTGCATGCGGTTTGCTTTGGATGGTGAATGCGTAATGGGTCAATCATATATCCGCTAACGGCACACCCTAAATCTGAGTAATCCATTAAAATAAATGTTATTAGGTCTAAGAACAAGGACCATGGGATAGAGAAAATATAATACACTATACGGCATACCATTAGAGCATCCACAATCATCGATCAAATTAAAGATCAAAGATTTAATTTGATCGATGATCGTTGAAAATCAACCGCAGCGGTGCGATTAAGTTTGATTTATAATCGTTGAAAATCACTGTTCAGGATTAAAAGAAGTCGCTGATCGACGATCAAAAGTTATAGTCGAGCGAAACTCTATTCCCTCGCTTGTGAACAGACGACGGACCAGCATCTCGCTTAAAAACACGGGCGAAGGGTTGACATTTCGCCAGCTCAAGCGATACGCTAAACTTTCGCTCCACCAGACGAGTAACTAGAAGCTCGCCCACTCATAAGCGAAAAGCAGAGATTTCGCCTAAAATTTCAATACACGGGCGAGATTCAGTGACTTCGCTTGGACCTGGGCGGCACTCCAAGGGTCCGCTTGGAGTTGGGCGAGGTCCCAAGGCAACGTTGGAGTTGGGCGAGGGGCCAAGTCTCCGCTTGGGTTGGGCGGTAAATTGGGATATCGCTTGTGGTGGGAGAGACAGGCGAGACCCCAAGGGACCGCTTGTGTCTGGGCGAGGGGCCAAGGATCCGCTAGGAGCTGGGCGCGATCCCAACGGTCCGCTTGTATTTGACCGTTAATTTTTGACCGTTGATATGTTACCGTTGATATGTGACCGTTTAACGGCTATATATTTACCCTATATATATGTGATACTAAACCAATGGCATTTTACTAAACTCATACATTGTGTAGAGTTGAAAATTCAAAAGTTAGTTCTTATTTCATAAGTTTTGAATTAGATTAGTAAAATGGCGCCATCAAAACCCCGAGGTCCAAATTTTTCGTCTTTCGAAGATGTTACCATGTGTACGATTCATTTGTCTATTTCTCAAGATTGTAGCATTGGTACTGATCAATGTGAAGAAAAATTATGGTCACGTATACTATGTCGGATGAAAGAAGCTATACCTTCTATGCCAGAACGAAGTTGGACCTCCCTTCAGAAACGATTTCAATATAAGTAAGGATGTCGCGCTTATGTCTGCAAAGGAGGGTGAAGTTGAAAGGGAACATCATACTGGATGGGGCCCCGAAAATAAGGTAACAACTCGTTTATTTATGCTTATTACATGAATCTATTTGATTGTATATCCTTTAACAACATTGTATTGAAACACCAGTTTGCAGAAGTACGTAGGCTTTTCAAGGAAGCAACTGGTCGAAGTTTTAAACATGAAGATTGCTACACAGTTATGTTAGATAATATTAAATATTCTAGAAGGTCAACATCTGTTTTTGATTCATCACAAGGAGAGTCTGATTACGACAACGAATCTCAGGACGTACAGGACATAGCAGACTTAAGCGTTGATGGTCCCAGCGCCTTTGAAGACCTTGGAGATATCCCCAACACAATAATCCGTCCAATGGGGAAAAAAGAGGCGAAACGACAGAAGACAAAAGGGAAAGCAAGATTTGGTGAACAACAACAAATGATGGAAAATATTTATAGAGAGCAACAAAGCTTCAACGCCAAATGTACCGAACAAAGAGATATGAAGATTGCACAAAGAGAAGCTGAGTTTGCAGCAAAATTAGCTAATGATAAAGCAAAGTTTGAAGCTAAATTAGCTGATTCAAATGCAAAGTTTACGGCAATACAATCTAGGCAAGAAGCAGAAGAGGAATTTCGTATAATGACGATGGATATCTCCCAAATGGATGCTGTATCGAGACAGTACATCGAACTGAGGAAGGGAGAAATTTTGAGGAAAAGATTAAACCAATCATAACGTCCGGATTATTATTTACCATTGTCATATTGAGTTTTAATTTTGATCAATTTATTAAGAATTTTTAGTATATTTTTTAACCAATGGATTTTTATGTTTTTAACGAATCCTAATTTAAAATAAAAATTTAATTTAGAATTAATTTTTAAAATTACTTCTAATACTAGGTGGAGTCGAAGAACAATTAAAATATAACGCGACTAAAATAAGTAAAGATAAGATATCTTCCGCTTTAACCACGGGTCCACTAACAACACATTTACCCCCAAAGCCCATATAAAAGTTCACTCTTCCCCAACAGATGACCATATATGTTCGATCAGGTCATTTCTCAAACGAACCCCAGTTTGTTTATCGAATACTGCACGTCTGCGTTGGTCCTTCATCATTCTAGAAAGTTGAGCAGTGTTGTCCCTTGAAATAACAACCGGAGCACCGTGACTGCGTTGCTCATAGTCATGCGGCCAATCACCGGGAATACGTTCATCCTCCACTATCATATTATGTAGAATAATGACTGTTTTAATTATATACGCTAACACGTCCGGATTCCACATACGTGCGGGTTGTTTGATGATTGCAAATTGATTTTGTAGTACCCCGAAACCCCGTTCTACATCTTTTCGACAACCTTCCTGTATCGCAGAAAATTTCTGTTTCTTTTGGGAGTCTGGATGTTTAATGGTAGTTACAATAGTTGATGTGTCTGGGTATATTCCATCCCCAAGATAATACCCCATATTATATTGATTTCCATTGACTGAAAAGTTTACTGTCGGTGCTTTACCGTTGATAAGCTTTTTGAAGATATAAGAACGGTTCATCACATTGATATCATTGTTTGAACCCGGCATACCAAAAAATGCGTGCCAAAACCAAAGATCATACGATACAACTGCCTCAAGGATAATACTTTCGCTACCCTTGTAGGCGGTATAAGCACCGGATTCCGCCGATGGGCATTTGTCCCATTTCCAGTGCATGCAATCAACACTACCAAGCATCCCTGGAAATCCCCTTTTTTGGTTTTCATCAAGAAGGAGTTGAACATCACGCTTAGTTGGTGTCCGCAAATATTCTTCCTCGTACAATTGGACTATCACCCTGCAAAATCTACGAGTTGCTTCTAAAACTGTAGTTTCCCCAATACGTAAATACTCATCGATTGCATCGGCCGCACATCCGTAAGCTAACATACGAATAGCTGCAGTAATTTTTTGGTGCGGGGTTAATCCTGGAACACCACAAGCATCTATTTTTTGCACAAAATAACTATTTGCAGCCACAACATCACCCAAAATACGGTTGAATAATTGTCGACGCATTCTGAATCTTCTTCGGAATAAATTGGGGGGAAATGTCGGGTTGCTGCAGAAATAGTCTCTCCATAGACCTTTAGCACCTACATCACGTTGTCTTGGTATTTTTATACGTGTATGTGGAGGGTTCATAGTTGACAACATTAAACCAGCAGTAACTGCTAGGTTATTACTGTTCGCTTCAAGTGAACTTTCATCGGATGAGTAGTAACTTGTGTTATCATCATCGTTTAATGAACCAGAAGAAGAAGAAGTATAAGAAACATAGTGAGGATAACTAGAAGAGGAACCATACTTGTCTATATGATTTACATAGTTTGTCATTTTGTTATGTCCTGGATTTTTTAAGGAGCAAGAGATGATTATAAAACTCGGTTTGTATTGATTGACAACCTAGTGTGGTTATTTATAATAAAAAAGGGAGAATTTTAAACACAATTTATTTTTATGTCAAAGATATTTTATGTAACTTGACAAGGCAATGAGATGAATTGACAATACACCGACCACATTTTTCATTGCAAAGAATCTTTTTTCTGATTTGTCAGAGATATTTTATAAAACTTGACAAGCCAATGACATGAATTGACAATACAACGACCACATTTCAATTAAACGACTAAAATTTCCGATTTGTCAGAGAT
>JAJJMC010033083.1:284035-371913 GCA_023531435.1 Papaver californicum | reverse complement strand
CAATTAAAAGACTAAAATTTCAGATATGTCAGAGATATTTTATATAAGTTGACAATCCAATGACATGAATTGACAATACACCGACCTCATTTCAATTAAAGGATTATTTTTCAGATTTGTCAGAAACATTTAATATAACTTGACAAGCCAATGTAATTAAAAATATTATTTTTCTGTATTTAATCCCAACACCTTCTTTGTTAACTTCATAACTTACGTACACCCATGTCAACATTTCATTCAGACGAAGACTTGGCTATAACAAAATCCTGGTATTACGAAACCTTACGTGAAGATGTTATAGTAGGAATTGTTCATCCAGAAACTGTATGGGGGAGGATCTACAGACATTTTGGTGAGGAATATGGAAATTCAAACCAAAGATCTATTGTACAGATTTATGATAGATACCAAGTTATTCGAAAGGGAATAGATGATTATGTATCTATACAACAACGCATCTTTAACGACACCCATTTAGGATTATCGATCCAACAATTTGTAAGTATCCATACCATTACAAAAGTTGTGTATTCTTTCATTAACAACAATTACAAATAACAAATTATATAACTGTTTCTTCCCTTGTGTAGGAGGAAATTGCTAAAATGCACTACTTTCAGGAAAAGGGGGAAGAATTCATATTTGTAGCAAGCTATGAGTTCATGAAATCCAAAATGTAATCGCAAGTAACTCCTAAAATTATCAATTGAAGTTAAAGTTCAACGGTTATTTATTTTTAGAGTTTCAATTTTTAAAATGCTAATGACCTCATAATATCCCCTGAATCGTCGTTAAATGAACAATAACTTAAGGTAATACAATACTTTTATTAAATCAGAAAAAAAATACATGAAAGGGAAAGAAAAATAAACTCCCGATACAGAGGAATATTTTAACAAATAAACCTTTTAGTGAAACCGAAAGGATTGGCTTGTCGGACGACGTTGACGAAGTGCTGCCCTACTAGGTACAAAGATCAACACAAAAGGGTTGAATTCTTCCATTACCCTTAATATCTCAAAATGAGGTTTGTATCGGAAATCACATCGTTTCCATCTTGTCCATTCCTGTAGTGATCGAGCAACAACTTCATCATCAGTTTCATTCCTAAGACGAAATTCATTGACCCTAGCAGTTAAAGAAGAAAATTCTAATACTTCCTTAGTAATTTCCACATATCGACAAAAAAGGCCTGCTCTGTTCCGGTTGTTGGGATTACCGGTTTCATCGCAAAAGTTAGCATGTGTGTATTCCAACCATTCCATGGTCATACAACCATTGATATCACGTTGTTGACCCCTTGCTGGATAATGTAACACTATGTTTCGACATATGGATAAATCTTCATCTAAAGTAAAATTGGTTGCATTAAGGGTAAAATTTTCGTAACCAGACATTGAAAAATAAAATGTGGGAATAATGAAATGAGTTGTGTAGCTATTGAATGTTATTTATAGTAGTATAAACCCAAAAAAAATAGCCGTTATGCAAGGACAAAAAAACGGTAATAAAACGGTAACACAACGGTAACATAAGGGTAGCATAACGGTAATAAAAAAGGCATTTAAATTTCGTAATGAGCTGTCAAATTATCATACTACATAAACGGAATACTAAAAACTAACATTTAATATAACCGTAAATCAACAATAAAAATAACCGAACACGTATAATACATCGTCATTCGAAATTTTAATTTATTGTTTAACCGGAGTTTGATCTGGGTGGAATAAATGGCGGGAAAGATGGTCTGACGTTCTGCGTTGGTCGAACTGTTGATGAAGGTCCCGGAGGTGTGGTCATAGCATATGAGGCGAATCCAAGAGGTTGTTCTGCACACTTTGAAACTGGGTAAGCTGTCTGGTCAGCAACGTATTTTGATCTTGTAGGAGGCTCATTTGAGCGGATGATTGATTCCGAAAATGGTGGAACTCCGCTTCTTTGCGAATCATGTAGTCCATCCGATCTTTGGTTTCAGCTAATGTAAAATCCCGCAACTCTTGCGTAAAATCTGCAAACTGTTGCACCAAATCATAAGCCGCCACCTGCGATGATAATAAATTTAGAATAACCACAGAAGCTTAAATGTGTAATCTGTATTCAATTTTTCAAAACTTTGTTAATAACTTACATATGGTAGTTGTTGGGGGGGAGGAATGGGCACATGATCACGAGGCCGTGGGATGTTGTGTTTGATACGGTCACCTGCATAGCCATACGTTTCAACCTCCCAATCAACTTGCGCAACATATTTGTAGAGGTTGGTAACATGTCTCCAATATTCATAATAAACATCGTACTCCACGACACGTACGTATTCACTTGCATTGACGCAAGAAATTGATGTCATGTCCTCAATCTCGTCGTCTACAAAGTTGGAGATGCAAGCAGGGGGGTTTGCAGGAATACCCCAAGTTGGGTTGTTCTGCCTCCAACAGCGATCTCCGAGATACATATTGTGCTTTATCCAATAAAATGAAAATAAATGAATACCTACCCATTCAGAACAGTACGAGTTTGAAAAAAATTGAGTATAAGAAAAGGACTAGGAAACATACAGTGCAAAGCCAGGTGAACGTTATTCGTTGTCCAGAAAGTTCTATTGCTTTGCGGGCAATATCTTCTGGTATGTAGTTAATTGCAGTAACCCATGGTTGCCACGTCACGGCGTCTACGGATAACTGGTTCAGTTTAGTCCTTGTCTTCACTATGTCAACACCCTTCTTCCGGGAGGCAACCCACCTACGACATCTAGGCCATTCATGTTCACTTTCAGCCGAAGGGATATTTGGACGACATATCCCCAGATATTCGTAGCCCCAAAACTACAATAATTTTTTTTTAAAAATGATTTAACAACATAACAATTAAATATTTCGACTATAAAATTTTGAATAAGGTTAATTAAATTACCTCCAAAATTTGGAACGGCCCGGATACTGATTTTTTTCCCCTTGAAGCCGTGGCAAGACCCGAATACAATTTTGATAATGCAGGACCACCCCAGTCGTATTGATCAACTTCATTTAGATTATCAAAGGCAGCCAACCATCCTGCATCAATGTAGGTTTTTGCATTTGGGAAAAAGAAATTCCCCAGAACATACATATAGAACGCCCTCGCTACTCTATCAGCAAGAACACTATCATCGTTCGCCGCGTGCAATGTATCTTTATCAAAATAGGTGGTCAAAAACTTGAGAGTGATGGCATCCGAAACCCACTGTTGGGGAACACCTTCTCTTTTGCATACCGCATTATCTTTCAGTTCAGGAAAGATATTGTCACGAACATACTCAAATTTGTACTTAGCTGGGTCATAAGGAACAGATCTCCCGACACCGATACTAAGCCCGGTCAACATAACCCAATCGAGGGGAGTGAACCCAAGCTCTCCAAAACAAAAGTGAAATGTTTTTGTTGTATCCCAAAACCGCTCGACAATATAATCAATAAGAGCGTGGGATGAATCTACTAAAGGTAGGGATAGTAATCTGCCCCAACCTCCCCTTTCTATTATATATTGGACCCTATTACACTCTTTAGTGATTTTCTTGTACATCTGTATAACTGATTTGAGAGAGCCACGATGGTCAAACCTGAAGTTGGCGTCGGAGGAATATGTAATATTTGTCGAAACGTGTTCCTCCGTATCTTCAACAACGTTATAGTGTTCCAACCCCGGGACATCTACGACTCGGGGACCATGGATTCAGGTTCAGAATCAGTTGCGATTTTAGCTTTTTTGCTTTTCTTCTTTCTACCTACCCATCTCGAAACAACATTGCTAGACATCTGTCCAAATAAATAATAGAACATTGTCAATATTAATTATAATTCACCACAATGCTTAAACAATTATAATTAATTTAACACCAACTAAATTTGAATGTAATTGTCTATTTCCATACACATTTGTACCAACAATTATACATCAGACATTCGAAAAATACATATACCATTATCAAAATACAACAATGTCACCAATTATAACCAATCTCATTCAAACTACCCAATTCACCAACAATGTCTATTTCCTTTCATTTGTACACAACATACTACATTCAACCATAAATTAAACATAAACCCACCCACTAAAATTAAACATGAGATGTCTAGCAATTTATAACATTAGATGAAATAAAAATAGACTAACTAAATAATATTAATAATATTTAACTTGGTCAGAGATATTTTGCTTTCCCTTGACAAGGCATTGCGATGAAATGATAATAGAATGACTACATAATAATTCAAAATAAATTAAGATGAATTGATAAATAACTTGACAACGCATTGAGATGAATTGATAAATAACTTGCCAACTACATTTGGTATCCGTACAAGTTTAACCACAGAAGTAAATTAAAAGAACTAAAAAGGTTCAACACCATAAAGTTCAACACTTTGAAAGATAAAGGGACACACCATAAAGTTCAAAACCATAACTAGCAAATTTAGTTTGTTCTAGCAATCTTAATTTTCACCAGAACAAAGGGTTGTTATCTCTTGTAGCACTATTCGAACTCTTTGTTGTTCTTCTATGCTCATCACCTCCCTAGACTCAATCGAACGAGTCAGTCTCCTAACCAACAAATCGGTTCTATCCTTTATCGCTAACATTCGATTGTCAACCACTGATGGTTGAACTACCCTTTCCCCCGTTTCAACCCCCCTTGTTGGATCAACTACTCCACCATCTTCAGGTTCTATCCTGATGAGCTGACTCAACCCATGTGGATGTCCTGACACTCTAACTATTCGATACATATCATCGAAATTCATCTTCAGAATCTACATAAAATAGCAATTCGATACATATCGACAATTTAACCACAACCAATTAAATTTAAACAACCAATTAATAAATTATATACATGCAACAACAAATAATCATCAATAATAGTATACCCAATTTATAATATTTATCATAAACCCTATGACAAAATACACAATTTCAAATATATCCATACACATTATTTTAAAATTAAATCAAAATTAATTCCTTTAATTTCTACACAACATACTACATTCAACCTAAAATTAAACATAAACTCACTAAAATTAAACAACAAGAATTTCTATTATATGTTCAATTTAACAAATATAAACAAATTTTTAAACCTAATTGATAACATGCACAAAAACCCTAATTAAAATCCAAATTTTATTATTAGAACACAAATTTATAATTCAATAATGGGTTTATAATATGGTAATTAAACAACATATACAACTAATTTAACCACAACATCATCTAAATTGCATATCAAATCAAAACAAGTAAATATGCAATTTAAAACAAGTAAATTCAATTTTAGTTTGTAGAAGATATACCTTGATTTCGCTTGGAATATGTTTGACCGAAGTAACAAAATGAGAAACGAAGCTTTGGGTTCTCGTCAAAGGATGGAAGTGTTGGAAAAATGGGGGTGTGGGAGGCGAGCGGCTAGGGTTTCGAATGGGGGAAATGGACAGGAGGTGAAGATGGAAAAAAGAAATAGAGATTACAGATATAAATGGGGGAAGGCGACAGGCGAGATCTTGGAGTCTCGCCTAAATCCAAGCGGGACTCCAGTAGCTCGCCCGGCCTTTTCCCCCACACACCTAATTCGCACGCTGAAGACGGCGCAACTCCAGCATCTCGCTTGAGTTCAAGCGTTACTACAGCATCTCGCCCAGTTTTTTTTTCGCACGCTTACTTCGCACAATTCACAGGCGCTATTCTGGTACTTCGCTTATACAAGCGGGATACTAAAATTTCGCTTGGGGAGTGGGCGGGGTGTTGAGATTTCTCCTGTATGTTTGTTTCTCAGACGGAAAGCCACTATCCCGCTTGTACCAGGCGAAGTATTAGTATTTCGTCCGTCTTTACAAGCGATATCGTGCTCTTTCGCTTACCTACAAACGGTACTCTACGGCCTCGCTTGATCATTCACCGCTGTTTTTGACCCAGACCAAAGATCAAAAAATTTAATCTTTGATCTTTGGGTATAATCGTGTGATTGTGGATGCTCTTAGCGGTATGCAAAAAAAATCATGAGATATACACAGCGTTAACCAGTTATATATGTTGTATTTTAATATGAAATGAAGGGTCTTGATTAGTTGAAATAAAGTTATGTGTCGTTGGATTACTCCGCGTGCATCCTTAAAATTTACCTGCTTGTGTAGTGCAAAGCCATACTGACTCCTATTTATATCAAACAATTTCTATAAAATTTTGGTTCCTCAAGATTCTATCCCAAACAGCTGAAAGTATGCCGTATTAACTCTTATTTCTACCAAACGGCTAGTAGTATATTATATTACCTCTTATTTTTTTAAGCGGCTAACAATATGCCGTATAGTGAAGGCTTTCGACCACTCATTCAAGTAAATGAGTGGTTGATTAAATTTGGGGTAAAATGGATTTCCTTCTATCCATAGTAGTCTTAAATTTAATTAATTTTTATTAAAGTTGTTCATTTTAATAGTCTGTCAACCCCATAGCCCTTACTCTAAGGTTTAACATACCAGGAAATGCAACTAGTTATTCATTAAATGAGGGCTAACACACTACACCACACCACACCACACCACAGACCACTATGTAAGGAGTAATACATTATTATTCCTAATGCAAGAGATGCACCACAGACCACTATGTAAGGAGTAATACATTATTATTCCTAATGCAAGAGATGTGATTTTAAACATAAAATATTACTGATATTCAATGAATATGATAAGATACGTTTCATTAAAAATAAAGAACATGATGAGATATGGCATTGAGATATTTTGCTAAAGAGGATCCTGCTAATGCTATGACATACCGAAGAAGAAAAAATGATGGTGAACAAGGTACGGTAGTAACGGAAAAGAAGAGTATGTATTAGTATAGGCTTCTTTGAAATATATCCTATGTTTTTATTAATCATAGTCCCTCTAACTTTGGTCAATAGGTTATGACCAAAATTGTTAGTTTGACCATTCTCAATTCATATTTATAGCCCATGAACTAGATAGGTGAGTCACTGAATCATTGAGTTGAAATCGTTTTATACATCCATCGTGAACAATGAAATCATTTCACAATTAAACTTTACTTCGGAATTGTTGATTATTTCACTTATTAATTTCCAAGCTTATAACATGATAGTACTTTCATGATGCACGTCCTTGACATTACACATGATTATCAGGGATACTAGAACGATGATCGACTAGTCATGAATATCAAATCAATATCCTATTAAACATTGATAATTGTACTGCCACCATTTGCTTGCACTAACCCATTCTTTCATAGTAGGTGAACTATTCCTGACCGTCCAGATTGTAAACTCTTGGTTTGGCATGTTTTACTCAATCAAGGAAAAGAAAAAAGACGAAACATATGGACCTATCAACTGAGAACAGTGGCGGAACCAGAAGGCCAGCAAAGGATGGGCTTAAGCCTAATTTTTAGGCTTGTTATTTTAGAAAAATAAAATATGAAATCTACTGTCAGATCTATTTTTTCAGTTTTTTTCACCCACAGACCCACGTTTAAAAAACTTCACCGTCACATTCATTTCTTCGGTGAATATTCTTCACAAACCTATATTTTCCAAAATTTTGTTTTCGTTTCTATTCCTTCTTCGTCTCTTTGTTTTTTGTTCTTCTATTTCTAGGTTCATAGTTTCTCTGAGTTTGGAAATAAAGATTAGTTGTTTTTTTTAATTCGAATCAGAGAACTGGAGATGGATCAACAACTAGCTTCGAATCAAAGATTCATAGAATATTTAAGGTACGTAATCATCTTTTTCTTCTTACTTTATTAGCTTAGATTTTGCAAGTTGATCATCTGGATCTGTATTAGTTTTAATTCTTATAAAACAGTTAAGGTCTGAGAACACGTTCAACCTTTTTTCTTTCTTTTTTTAATTTTATTTTATGGTGGCCGTTTTTCAGTCGTTTTCCTTTTAGATGCGTTTGCTCATATTTCAGGGGTTAGGGGTGTGGAAGCTTTTGAAAATTACAGATGACGAGAAAATGAAGGCTCTTCTATGCAATAGCTAACAAACCGAGTATAAAGAGTAACATGGAATGTTCAAAAAGGCGTTAGCCTTGATTTAGGCATGTTGACCAGTTTAGGTGAGCAAATTGTGAATACTATAAAATGTCAGTTGGTCCTATGCTATTCATTATTACTTCTTTATATAGTTTCCGATATGATTGTATACATTAACACCATAATGTAAAACATCATGAGTACATGGATTGTCATTTTTCTTAAGTGCAGGTTTCATGGTACATAATAATTTTGCATTGTCTTGGCTGAGCAACTTTTGGTTGTTCTATTACATGGAGTGTAGTTTCTGATATGTTATTTGAGTCGACTCTCAAGTTGTTAAACCTTGTCAACTACTCATTTATATCTTTCAGTTGATAAAAATGAATGGTTTATGTATGTACTTGATTATTCTTCTTTATTGTTTTTAGCAATGTTATCAACCAAAAAATGGTTGCATAATCTGTTATGCAACTACCAAAATGTCTGCATAACCTATTATGCAGTCGAGAAAATGGATGCATAATATGTTATGCAGCTACAAAAAGGCTGCATAATCTGTTATGCAGTCGAGAAAATGGCAGCATATTGCATTATGCATCCATTTTGTTTTTAGCACTGTTATCAACCAAAAAATTGTTGCATAATTTGTTATGCAGCTACAAAAATGACTGCATAACCTGCTACGCAGTCGAGAAAATGGATGCATAATCTGTTATGCAGCTACAAAAAATGCTGCATAATCTGTTACACAGTCGAGAAAATGGCAGCATATTGCATTATGCATCCATTTTGTTTTAGTACTGTTATCAACCAAAAAATGGCTTCATAATTTGTTATGCAGCTACAAAAATGACTGCATAACATTGCATTTATGCATCTTTTTTTGTGTTAGAATGTTATTATCGAGGCATATATACTGTTATAATCAGTGGTTGCATAACCAAATTAGTGGATGTATGAATCAAAATATGTTGCACAATGTGTTATGCATCATTTGTGGTGGTTGCATAATTCGTTATCCATCCTTTTTTTTGTTGAGATGATTTTTTTAGGCATATACATCGTTTTAGTGGTTGCAAAGGCAAATTAATGGATGCATAAACCAAAATATGGTTGCATAATGTGTTTTGGTGGTTGCATAATGTGTTATGCATCTTTTGTGGTGGCTGCATAATGACTATGTATCCAATTTTTAAAATTTGTGCCTAAAAGGACAAACACCTCGGATTTTTTCGTAAAAGTTCTAAATTTGTTATCGTTGTTTGCACTCGTTGTGTAGATCTCTTTAAAAGATTTTCAACGAGATAAAATTTATAAAATTTCAAGACACGAATTTTTAGATATGTTATATTATAGTTTGGTTACCAATTATACCCCTGAAAAAATATGATGCGTAACGAGATATTCAGATATTTTTCATAAGTTCAAATAATTATGGGTGTCACAGAAACTGAAAAAATATTTTAGGTCTGACAATAAGAATAATACTCCCTCCGTTTCTGGAAAAGTGTTAATATCATTTTTTCATTTTAGCCTAAAAATAGACCAAATTGAAAAAGTGATAGTAACTCTTTTCCTGAAACGGAAGTAGTATATCTTTTGGGCCTGAGTTAAAATCCTCAATTAAAATAAGCTTATAAAATAAAGGTTTTATAAGCTTTTGGGTAAGCCAGACCCTGATTCCCTCCCTGACTGAGAATTGGATTAATTGATTAGAACAATATATATGGTGAATTGGTGATGCATAAACCATGAGTGGATTTCAGGAGTTATGAAACCAATTTGAATCAGGCCATATACATCTCAACCATTGTTAGATGTTTATGTCTCTATCTTGAAAGCTAACAACAAATTGATTAACTAAGGAAATCTTTGCCTTCATAGTTTAGATTTTCTATTTCTGTTGGGAAATTGGTGAGTAAAAATTGGGGATTTGAGTTGAATAGGTTCTGAAACGAGGTAACAATAGCATGGACTCGGTTTAAATTTTTTGGGTTATGAAATGATTTATGGTTAATAAAATATAAAACAAAATGTGGTTATAAATGGCATAGGTTATGTTTAATAAAAACATGGACCATATTTAAGAAAAACCTTAGTATATAAGAACCATCACTTCATCTTGAACAGGGAGAAGAAATATAATTTTACTAATTTTAAATTATTTTTTACTAGTCTAGACACACGTGTAACCCGCGCCTAGCATTTCATTTCAACTAAACTAAAGTTGAACTTTTAATTCAATATTTCTTCGATTATCAATATTCATTTGTATAAAATAATTAATTTATTAAATAATCCTTGGAAAAAAATTCATAGGCACTCCTAACTAGTGTAATTAGGGGCAAGGCATCGTCGATTGTAGAGAAAATAAACAAAAAAGCAGACCGAGATCAGCGCATGGTATTTGATTTTGTAGACATGTGGTCATATTTTGGCTTTAAAATAAGAATAAATATAGAAATATGATCAAATATTTGATACTTTCTTCGTACCTTAAAAAGTGAGTGTTTTTTTTTATTGTTTTCTTATAAAGATGAGTGTTTTTATTTTTATATGTTATTTAAAAAAAATCTTACTAGTAACTAGCATTGTTAAAATAAATCTCTAAAAAAGGCTTCTTTTCGTTTTTGTTTTGATTTTCTTTCTTAATTTCTCTATGTTGTTCACTTTGTCAACTAAATATGCTTGTGCATTCATGAATTGGAACATCGATGCTCACGGGTAAATTAGTCCAAAACAAAAGAAATAGTAAAGAAAAAAAATAAAAATACCTAAAAACAACTCACATTGGTATGTCCTTTTTTTCTTTCTTTCACTTTTATTATCTATTTCTAACTTCCAAGATCACCACTATTTTTAATACTCCCTCCGTTTTAGAAAAAAAGTTACTTTCTCTTTAAATTTTTGTTCCAACAAAAGAGTTACTTTCATTTTCAATATAACAAACTTTCAAAATTAACCTTGTTATTTTAAGAAATGTTATTATTCTCATTATAAGGATATATGTAGTATTAAACTTTTTGTTAGGGCAAATTTGAAAATAAATTATAAATGTTATTCTCTCTCATCTTGCCTTAACAATTGTGCAAATAGGAAAAGTAATTCTTTTCCTGAAACGGAAGGAGTATAACAATAATTTTGTTTAGCCCACTAGCCAAATCCACAGTCAAACTCATTGTTAATGTGACTTGATTTTTTTTTGTCTTTTGTTTTTCTCTTTCTTTGCTGACATGCATATATATCAATAATTTTTTTAATTTTTTTTGTTTCAGTTTTTGAAAATAAGTATCATAAGGCAAAATAGAAAAACGAAAAATAAAAAAAATAATAAAAAAATCTCTGCTACCACTCCTATTATTGAAGAATATCTAAAGAAAATTTTAAACATCCAAGAATAAGAAGAACTACCGCTAGATATTTCTTTACAAACCCTTGTTAATGATAAAACATGATTTTGTTAATCACAAATCTTTAAAAAATATTTTTTATTAGGTTTTAGAAATCTCAAATCAATTTTCTTACACAAATTTGATTAATAAAATATATATGATTTAGGTTTTACTTTTTAGCTCTGGAATAACTATAGTTTATAATTTTCTTTTTCTATCATTTAATAAAAAATTATAACTTTAAATTAATTTATAAATGGAACCTAATTATAAACATATGTTCTTTTACACGCAGCCATGGATGGAGCTCAATTGGGTAGTGAGGTACTTGAACATTGTAGCAGTTTATTGGATGATGATAGTAACTAAGATGATGAGATAGTCGTACTGAAGCTTGGTATGAAATTTAACAATGCTAATGACTTATTTGAGTACTACAGACAAGATTTTCTTGTAAGAAACGAACATGCAAGAGAGAACATGGATGTTTAGATTTGTAACTTATTCTTGTATCAAAAAGGGGAAGAATTTTACAATGTTGAACACTCCCCTAAATCTCTTTCCAACTTAAAAAACTGATTGCAAAGCTAAAGTTCCAGCGAGATTGTGCACAGGCGTGAAATAGATTATAAGTGTTGTTGTTCGAAGCATAATCATTTAAATAGTCCATCGAAATCCATATTTTCGAGAGGCTACAAAATAATCAACACGGCTACAAAAAAAAAGGGTTTTACTAAATGACAAAGCAGAAATCAAGATGTAAAAGTTTTACGACGTATTAGAGGTTGGAGCTGGTGGGTACTAAAACCTCCACTGTGATGAAAAAACTCTTAGAAACATGGTTGTTAAAGAAGACAAAAAACTTGGCGAAGGTGATGTTGCAGCCCTTCAAGATCACTTTACAAAGATGTAAGATCAAGACAAAAATTTCTTTTACGGAGCGAACATGGACAAAAAAGGTCGTTCGAACAATGTGTTTTGGGATGATCATAGGTGTAGAGAAGCCTACAGAATTTGGTGAAGTTGTCACCTTTGACAGAACATACTTGACAAACAAGTGTGACATGACTTTCATTTTACTTGTTAGTGTTAATCATCATAGGAAGTCCATTGTATTTTGTCGTGGACTTATTTTTAATGAAGAGACTGCGACTTTTGTTTGGTTATTTGGAACGTGGTTTTGATTACATGAATGGAATAGGTTCAAGTGGTATAATTACATATTTACATACCAAGATAACGCGATGACAAATGCAGTTGAGATAGCTTATGGCATATCATGAAGAAAATACCAGAAAAGTTAAGGTGGTATGAAAAATGTTGGAGAAAAGTTATTCCTGTAACAAAGAAACAAACCAAACACCAGAAGCTTCGAAAATGTTAACGTTAGGCAAATATCACATTTTCAGACAATCACTCAAAACACAGATAAGAGGAGTCGCCTGTTCAACAGACTGCCCTTAACTCGATATTTGCCAGGTACACTTTAGAAAAGTGTTGCTATACCTTTTAGAGTTGGCAAATCGAATCCAGGATAAAACCTCTTGATACCAACCCAGTTAGCAAGACTCGTTGGCCCGTTGTGAACTTAACAGAAGAATAAGATAAAAAAATAAATCTATTGCGCACAACAAAGCGAGAAGAGGGGAAAAGACGACAGGATAGTAGCTGCGTCTGGGGTAAATGAAAATGAGATTTTTCTTTTTCTTTTATAGGAGAAGAAAACCGTTTTGGAATTCAAATGGTTAGAATAATTAATTCAAAATATTTAATTCAATAATTAATTCTAAAATTTAATTCAAAATTTTAATTCAAAATAATAAGTTCAAATAATAAATTCAAATATTTAATTCCAAATATTTAATTCAAAATATTAAGTTCAAATATTAATTTAAATGAATTTAATAAAATGACTCTTGATAGACACACGCTGGCACACGCTAGGCACACGCCATGCACGCGCTGGCTCACGCTGGCACACACCGGTTCATGCAAAAAACACACGCACATGTGCGAATTTTCCCACTAGCCCATTCCCTTAGTCCATGTCCAATCCACAAATCTTTTCCCTTAGAAGCAACTTTAGTGGTAATATAGATGGACTTCATCCTTGGTTTATCCCATGTGGGACAAACCAAAGGTTTCTCATTCACATAGAAGTGAAAAGTGGATTTGTTATTTCCACCCTAATATAGGCTAGTGACCCTTTGGTCCCATCAAGATAAATTAGGTAACAATACAATTTTTTGGTAATAAATCACTTTTAATTCCAACAAAAAATTATGATACAGAGTGTCCTGCTGGATTTTAACAACATTGGAGTGGCATGTTGAAAAAGTATAAGGCTTGGAACAAAATAAATTGTTGATTAAATTATAAAAGGAGAAATATCGATGGGTGTCTTAGTGTGTGAAGACCACTTTTTACAACGATCTGAAAGTATGAACGTACTTTTTACCGTTATGTTCATTCAAGAACGTCTTTGAAGCAATTCGTCGAAAAATATGAAAATGCATTGAGATACAAAATGGAAAAGGAAGTTAAATAGGGTGCTAGATAATTTTTTAAAACATTCCAACCTCAACTTCATATAAGATGGAGAAACAAATTCATAGAGTTTATATCCATGCTAAGTCAAAGAGTTTTGAAATGAGCTGGTAAAGAAGATGTACTGCGAAATAATTGGTGTTTGAGATGAAATCAAAAATGGAAACCTGGTTAAGAGATGGGACTTACAACAAGATGTTTTTTATTCAAAACTAACAAAAGATAAAATGTCGAAGAAGAAGATGATGATGAATTAACTTCACCAAATGAAGAAGGTACTTCAATTGATCTGGAAAATAATACACCAATTGAAGTGCTTGAATCTGAATTTGAACCCGAACCCGAACCTGATCCTGAAATTGAATTGTTATAGAAAAAAGTTACCTTTAAAGTATGGTTTTAAAAAAATGAATGCAAAATCGAGTGTAGTTGTCATAGATTTTAATTTTGGGGCATAATTTTCACCCATGCAATATTTGTTACTCCATAATAATATATCACTCATCCAAGAATATTACATATTAAGAAGATGGAAAATGTGAGGTTGTTACACACAAAGGTGTCATTAAATTCTGATAGTTGGCATTTAACTCCCGAGCAGATACGTTATAAGGAGTTGTGTGATTATTTTGTTGAACTTACTGATATAGTGTTCAAAGATAATGATAAGTGCAGTGATATCAAGAAATAGATACGTGAACATTGATCGCAGTGGGAAAATAATCAGGTATTGAAATGGAACCAATCAACTCTAAGGTTAATGAAGTGAATGAAGCTACGAAAGTAGCTCTTCAAGTAAGAGAAAATGCCGCCCTAATATAAACTGTTTAAAGCCTAAGGGAATCCACAGTCACACGACTAGATCAAATGATCAAAGATCAAAAAATTTGATCTTTACTCCGTCTTAAAAACAGCCATGGATAGTCAAGCGAAACACTGGGATATCGCATTCACGTAAGCGAAGTGTTAACTCATCGCTTGAGGAGACGGACGAGAAACTGAAGTTTCGCCTGGTCCAAGCGAGATGCTGCTCTACCGCCTACCAAAAAAAACCCCAAGCGAGATCCCAACATTTCACCCACTACCCCAAGCGAGATCCCAACATTTCGCCCACTACCCCAAGCGAGATCCCAACATTTCGCTTGTCTAAATCCATGATAATGGGCGAAATCTTACCACTTCGCTTATGTGTAAGCGAGTTTCTGGGATATCGTCTCATGAAGCGAAGCATTGGTAGCCCGCTTGTTCTGGCGAAATTCTAGTTCCCCGCCCGTGTTTTTAAGCGAAATCCTGGGACATCGTTTGTACACATGCGAACCTCTAGTGCTTCGCTCGACTATAAGTTTTAGTCGTCGATCAGCGATTACTTTTAATCCTGAACAGTGGTTTTCGTCGATTAAATACTAAATCTGATCGCACGGCTGTGGGAGAAATTGAGCGATCAAAGATCAAATTTAATCTTTGATCGTCAATTTGATCGACGATTGGAGATGCTTTAAGCAGCATAAAAAAACGAACAAATAATGTGAAGAAAAAAAATATCACAGTGAGTTACTGATTCTTTTAATGGTTTATCTTATTTAAAGAATACCCAAAGTAGCAGGTACCTTATGTTTGGGTACTGGTCATCGAGAAACACCAAACAATATTCGGCAAAAGCACATGATCATCAAAATGTTAATATCGTCCATCCCCAAATTTATTGTTTAAAATTTTTCAATTAAGTTATAAGGTTTTAGAAGAACAAAACTACGAATTCAAAATCAATAACATAATCTTAAGTTTCGGTATTATCTCGGCCAGGATCGAGATTCTGAGATAACTTTACCTCGGTGAGATTCTTAACGAAAATCTTTATTTTTATATTTTATATCCGTAATATATATGCTAAATATTTAGACACTTCACATATGTTAAGCTTGTACAGATATAACAAAACAATACCAATTTTTAAGAAAAGTAAAATAACATTGAGTTTTTTTTTTGGTTCGATTTGATTTTTATTACTAGAATTTCATATGTTAAACTTGTCTCAACGAGATCTTGGATAAATTTCGGTGGAATCTCGATCGTCTCGATGAGTTTTTCGGCCAAATCTCGTCTCAACGAGATTAAAAGACTTGTTTCAGCCAAGGATCGAAACGGAAAATCTCTGTCAGATCACGACCATCTACGTCGAGATTAACTAGATTGGTCATATCCCAAATCCTAATATACTCAGAAACAAAAACAGACGTACCTTCCTAAATCGGTTATAAAATTATGAAACCAGAAAAAAAAAAATTATTCGATTCATATTTCCTTAGAAGGTTTTTTTCAGCCGAAAACTGGATGAACCGAAAAACGAGATGAAAACTTTTTTGTTTTAAAAACTGAAAATTAAAACCCACGTAAAAAGAAAGAGGAAAACACCGTAAAAAGAAAATCAAACCACATCAACAATGGATTTGACCGTAGATTTAACTCGTGAGTTAAACAAAATTATTGTAAATATAAACATACACCCTGGGAAATGCACGTGGCTGTGTTGTGGTATCATAAATGCACCCCTCAATCTCTCTCTTGAATATCATTACTCTTCTTCAAGTTTCTCATCCCTAATTGTATGGGTCTATGGGCACATGTTGCCATGACATTACTACTACAAACTGCTCCTACATAGAATACAGTAGCAGCAGTCTTCTCCTACAAACACTTCTAGTCTCTGCTACTCGGTGTTTGTCATGTGTTGTGTTCTTCATCAATGACGCTTGCCCCACTTACACACCAACCCGTATATGGTGCTGCTGTCTTTTTGTGTCATATTCCATGTATCAAAGATCCCAATTGAATTTTAGGTGGCTAGATTACAAGGGCTTCTCTGACCACTAAAATGTCTCTTGTTAATAATAGAATCTTCTAGATCACTATATACTTTATCCTTTATTTATAGTTAGTTTAGCACGACTTTACTCACTATATGGATTTTTCTCATTCTCATTTTCTAATAACAAACTCAAAATTTGATGACTAGCCATGATATCTGATGACAATTTTGTACTAAAACTTTTCCATAATGACATATAGATGCTATTTCATAACCCGCATCGTCTAAAACCGTTGCGATGAACTCACTTGCTTTTAAATAGAGATCTCCATTTTGTCTGAATGTAATAATATCATTGACAGTATTATTTGAATGGTTTATTGAGCTTGGATCGGAGAGACACCAGACATCTACACAAATTAGTGGATCATTCTCAGGAATAGTCACATTATTTATTTTTAATAGAAAAATCTGAGTTGAAACAAATATAAACAAAGTGAATAAAAAGACCACATGCTCCATGGGATACGTATACTTTCTAGAACGCGGTGTTAGGAAATAAAAAGAAGACGACACGTGTAAGATGATTAAAGAAAGAAGCAGTGGTTTTAAGAAGAACGAGAAACACACAATCAAAACCGTATGAAAGGATCGAGTAAATGACAGATGTGAAAGACTGAATATATCCCTGCATGATTGACACATAAGATCGGGAAAGTAGTATCACACTGATCGAAACAGATAGCATTAAATGCTTATTGAACGAGAAAGTAAGAGTAATAAATGAACATGGAACGGGAAAGTAAAAGCAATGATTACTTTTATTACTTTAACCACATGATTGACACCTATGATCGGGACAAAGATGATTCTCAAAGAACGAAGAGTACGTGTTAATCATACAAGGTAACAGACCAAAAAAATGAAGAGCATGACATGTCAACTATACAATCATCCCGATCTAAAGATAATAAGGAGAACGAAAGAAGGTATCGGGACAAGAGGGACCCATTAGATGATTTATAAATAGAAGTGATCATTCAACAGAGAGGGGGTCGGTCAATTGAAAGAAGAATAGGCTAAGGAAGAATAATCAGAGAAGAAAGAAAAGATCATTAGGTATGTATTTATTGAGTAAGATACTATTTAAAAGTTTCACTATCATGATTCATCTTCTATACATATAAAGATTATGAATTAGATATTGAATTAGAGACTGTATTTTGATCAAATGTTTGATTTGTAAATAAATGGTTAATTGAAACCTTTCTAATTAATTGATTTTAAAGAGGTGTGTATCAAAATATTAGTAAAAATCTTTCTATTTACTGTTTTATCAAATTAATGGTTGTTCATGTCAATGGGAATTTTGGCATAAACAATTTGGCGCTAGAAACAGGGACAGTGTCAAAGGATTTATCCTACCTGTTCAAAAAAAAATGGATTTTTCTTTATACATGTAATTCAAAAAGTAAAAAAATTTAGTATAAAGAATTTGATAGTTCTATACAACATTCTGGCTTAATTTAGTCTTTGCCAACAAGTGATTTTTATTGCATAATAACCTATATGTGATATGCAAAAGGGAAATTGTATGTCATTGAAAAGAAAAAGTTTTAAGTTTGAATGAATCTGTTTAAATGTTTGATTTCCTTTTATATGAATTTTAAAAGATTCATGGTAGATGATACAAATTATTTTACTAAAAGTATAGATAGATTTTTAGAAGGTCAGTAAATTAGTGTCTGACTCATTCTTTATTAAATAATCTATTAGAAATTATGTGACTAACTTTTGAAAGATCATTAGAATTCAAGAGAGAAAAGAAACAATTAAGAAACAAAGAATCCAGAAGAAATATGTCTCAAGAAGCAGGCTCTGGAAATCAAGACAGTAACGTCAGACAAAATTACAGACAAAGGGAAGAAGAGAGTGAACCAGAACAACAACAGAGTGATTTAGGAAATCATACACCTATTCAGGAATTAACACCAAATACCATTATTCAAAATAAATCGTCACATCATGAGAATTCACGAAATGAAGTAAATCATCTTCAAAATATGTTGGAAGAAATGAATGAAATAAGAAGAGAACAAAGAGCCAGTAATGATCGAATTGCATTATTAACCAGAGAAAATCAAGCTTTGAAAAATGCGATTCAACGTGAGGAAAGACTAGCAGCAACAGGGTCACGAAGTCAAGAAGCAATTTCTGGAAGGCATGCACCCATAAATGAAAGGGAAAATCAAGATCAGAGAATGGTATTAGCAGGATCATCATCCCGGGCTAGGAGGCAACGGAAAAATCAAGAAATTCAACGTGCACAATGGCAAAAATGTATTGAAGCTATGAAGCAAATGAAAGAAGAAATAAAAGGGTTAAAAAGTAAAGAAGGAGGAAGAATTGAAGAGGTGCTGAAGGAAGCCAAACGAACACCGCTGGCTCAACAGTTGACATGTGTTCCATTGCCAAGAGAATACAGTATCCCTGTATTTGAATGTTATGATGGTACAAAGAACCCAACCTCACACTTAAAATATTATAATCGAGTGATGTCACGATGGGACGGACACGAAGCAATAATGTGCCGATGCTTCCCATCAAGTTTGAAAGGTTCAGCATTGTTATGGTATGACAGATTGCCAGAAAATTCTATTCAATGTTACTCACAATTAGTGAGGAAATTTCTCGAGGCATACATGTACAACAAGCCCGTTGATTCCGGAGTGAACAGACTATATTCCCTTACTTCATGGCCTAAAGAGTCGATTCGGTCATATATGGCCCGATGGCATGCAATTTGCCAAGCAATTGGAGATGTAGATTCACGTACAACGATCAATCATTATAAGTGGAGAATCGATGATCGGAGATGACAGCTTTTTATTGAAATTCATCGTAACAATCCCAAAACTGAGGGACAACTCATGGAAATAATAGAAACATGTGCAAGATTGCAAGATGTGCAAGAACAAGGTCCGAGAAGTAATTTGCGAAATCAAAGAAACATAAAAAGGACAAATTCAATCGAAGTATCACCAGAACAAAAAAAAAAATTCCCTCTTAAATCTGAACCAAGAGAATCAAAACGCCCACGTCAAGGGGATAACAAAAATTTTGTTCAACGATTTCAAGAAAGAGTGTTTACAAAACTCAATATATCATATTCTGAATTATTCGAAATCATAAAAAATAAACCAGATTTTCAGTGGCCACCATCAAGAGGCAATCAGCCTGAGTTCACACAACATTCAAAAGATTATTGTGAGTACCACAGTTATAAAGGGCACACAACAGATAATTGCAGGAATTTTATTATACTCGTACAAAGAATGATTGATGCAGGAGAGTTGAAAGAATTCATTCAAAGGCCCGAACCAATAGCAAGACCAGACAAAGGCAAGGCAGTGCATATTCCGTATAACAAACAAACCATTAATATGATATCATTTTCAGAAGAAAGTGATAAAGATATGAACGCTGCAATCAATAAAAAGTTATGCAAGAGGATTCAGGACCATGAAATTTTTAAAGTATCAGGAAGGATAACGGAAGCTTGGGAAGATTGGATGGCATCCCCTTTAACTTTCTCGGCACAGGAAGTAAATCAAGAAATTGAGATGCATAATGATCCTTTGGTTCTTACATTGGTAATGTCAGGGTGGAACTTTAGGAAAATTCTTTTGGATGGGGGAAGTTCTTTAAATGTGTTATTTCATAACACATTTTGCAAAATGGGACTAAAAAAAGATCAGTTAATCCCGTCCCGATATGTTATTTATGGGTTCAATGGAATGGCTTCAAGACCCGAATGAGATATTGATTTGGAAGTATCTGCTGGACCAATTAACATCTTGATAAGATTCAGCATAGTGGATGCTCCATCCCCGTACAATGCAATAATCGGGAGACGATGGGTACACCAGCTGAAAGGTGTAATTTCAACATATCATCAATATTTGCGGTTTCCAACGCCGCAAGGAGAAATGGAGATAAAGGGAGATCAAGATGATGCAAAGTTTTGTATAGTGGCAGAAGTAAGAATGAATGAAGAACGGGAACAACAACAGCGGAAAAGGAAGAAAGATCGCAAAATCAAAGCAAAGGAAGAGGAGATAAATCAATACTTGAAAAGAAACATCGAACAAAAAGCAACAAATGAATTAGGAGAAAGCAGTAAGAATCAAGAAAATTCAAAAAATCGGCAATTCGAAGGATCCTCATAGCAATTAAAGGGAACTCCAACTTCAATCGGGAATCCTAAACCAATTTTCACTTCTGTAGAAGAAACTAAAATTATAAATATTGGAACTACAGAATTGCCCAAACAAGTGCGAATTGGAACATTGATGAAAGAAGACATGGAGCAAAGTTTGATCAAGCTACTTCGTGATTTTGTAGATATATTTGCATGGAACATGGAAGACATGCCCGGGATAGATCCAAATATTGTACAACATGAATTACAAATACGTCCCGATGCTATACCATTTCAAAAACGGATACGTAAGGTTGCACCGGAGTATCACGATCCAGTAGAAAAAGAGTTAGCAAAGCTTTTAAATACAGGATTCATTCGTGAAGTACGATATCCAACGTGGATTTCTAATATGGTGATCGTTCCAAAAAAGAACGATGGAGTAAGAATCTGTATAGACTTCACCAATTTAAATAAGGCATGTCCGAAAGATAGTTATCCACTTCCCAACATTGATCAGTTGGTAGATGCTGTAGAAGGCCATGAGGCATTATCTTTTATGGATGGTCAGTCGGGATATAACCAGATTGCACTTGCAGAAGCTGATCAAGAACATACGACATTCTTCACTCCATGAGGGTTGTATTGCTATAATAGGATGCCATTTGGATTACGAAACGCGGGAGCAACATATCAACGACTGGTTGATGCAATATTCAAACCTTGGATCGGGCAAATTCTAGAAGTTTATGTGGATGATATGTTGGTAAAAAGTAAATTATCTATCAATCATCTACAAGACCTCACTAAAGTTTTTGGTGCATTACGAAAATAAAAGATGAAAGTTAATCCGGAGAAGTGTATTTTTGGTGTTACTTCGGGACGTTTTTTGGGTTATTTGGTTACAAAAAATGGAATTGAAGTTGATCCAGCAAAGATTCAAGCAATAACAGATATGCCATCACCTAACAACATTAAAAGTGTACAGAAATTAAATGGATGTTTGGCCGCTTTAAGCAGATTTATTGCTAGATCATCAGAATGGTGCAAACCCTTTTTTGATATACTTAAGAAGAAAAATAAATTTGATTGGAACGATCGATGCGAACAAGCTTTCCAAAACATAAAAATGCATCTGGCTACATTACCAGCATTATAGAAGTCGGAACCTGAAGAAATATTAACTTTGTACATAGCGGCAACGGAAAATGCAATCAGCGCAGTGATGGTACGTACTAATGAGAAAATAGAAAAACCAATATATTACATCAGCAAAACCCTTAATTCAGCAGAAAGAAATCACACTAAAATCGAACAACTCATTTTATCATTGGTTTTTGCCACTCAGAAGTTACGTACCTATTTTCTCACACATTATGTTCGTGTCCCGAGCAAGGCACCGTTACAATCAGTATTAAAGAATACAGGAAAAATAGGAAGGATCGTAAAATGGAACGCCCAGCTAGAACAATTCAATATCATTTATGAGTTGCAAACCGCACAAAAATCTCAAGTTTTAGTTGACTTCCTTGCGGACTTCCCGATTGAAGAAGAATATGAGATTCAAGGATTACCAGGTTTCGAGGAAGAAGACCCACAAGATATTCTGAATTCCACAAATTCTCAAAGATGGGAAGTTTTTGTTGATGGGTCTCGAAACAAGGAAGGAGCGGGAATTGTCATTGTGATTACTGCACCAATGGGAGGACGAATGACACATTCATTTCGTCTTGAGTTTGAAGAACATACAAATAACATAGTAGAATATGAAGCTGTGGTTCATGCTCTAAAACTCATCATCGAGCTAGGAATCAGTAATGTTTGACTCACAATGATTCACAATTGTAATTCGACAAGTCGAATTAAAATATCAAACACTTGATGAAGATTTAGCACAATATAAAAACCTTGTTCAAACCATAGCAAATCAAATCCCAAACATTATTTTTCGGCATCTGTCCCGAGACAAAAATCGACATGCTGATGCACGGGCATTCATTTCCTCCATGGTAAACGATAACAATATCACAGCTATAAGAGTCGGAAGAATATATGAACCATCTATACAGATAAAAACACTTAATAACATAGAAGAAGATGTGATAAAAGAAATTAATGATCCTGCAATACAAAATGCCGCACCTATGCCTCAACAAGTAGATGATCAACCAAATGAACCAGATTGGAGGATTCCGATTCATCAGTATCTACAAGATAAAATATTGCCTTCAAATTCTAAAAAAGCGAGAAAAATTCAACTCAAATCGGATAATTACCATCTTCGGGATGGTATTTTGTATCGTAAATCACTCCTCGGGCCATTATTCCGATGTTTATCACAAAAGGAAGGATTAAGGATACTCAAAGAAATACATTATGAGATGCGGGAAACCACAGTGGAAGACGTTCACTCGCATTAAAAGCTAAAATCCAAGGTTATTATTGGATATCCATGCTTAAGGACTCAGAAAACATGGTATGAAGGTGTGAAGAATGTCAAGGATTCGCAAAGAAAATCAAAGCACCTTCCGTAGAGCTTAATTCTATACTCAGTCCATGGCCATTTGTGAAATGGGGGGTAGATATTGTTGGTCCGTTAGTTGAAGGGACCAAAAAGAGAAAATATTTAATTGTGGCCACCGATTATTTTACCAAGTGGGTAGAAGCTAAAGCATTAGCTCGAATCAGAGACATCGATGTGTTCACATTTTTATTTGAAAATATCATCTGCAGATTTGGGATTCCAGCATCCATAGTTTCTGATAATGGAAAGCAATTTCAAGGAAAAAACATTGATATGTTATTTGAAGCATTTAACAATCAGAAACACAAATCCACACCATTTTATCCCCAGAGTAATGGACAAGTTGAATCCACAAATAAAACAATCGCAACAAATTTGAAGAAAACATTGGATGGACATTACAAACAATGGTGTGAACAATTGCATAACACATTATAGGCGTATCGAACCACAAGAAAAGAATCCACTGGAGAGTCACCATTCCTTCTTACCTACGGGACAGAAACAGTTATACCAATAGAAGTCATTCTACCTACAACTAGAACAAAAGCATGGGAGAAAAATCTAAATTCAGATTTAATGTTGTAAAAGTTAGATGATTTAGAAGAAAAAAGAGAGATGGCACTCCAGAAAATGGAAAATTATCAAAGAATGTTGGCACGGGATTACCACAAAAAGGTCAAGTCACGAAACTTTGTCCAAGGACAATATGTTTTACGACAAATCAGGGAATATCATCGGGACAAAAGTGCAGGGAAGTTCGCACCAACCTGGGATGGTCCATACATAATACAAGCATCAGCGGGACAAGGATCATACTATCTTCGGAATATGCAATGAGAAATCTTACAACATCCATGGAACGCACAATACTTAAAACTTTATTATCCATGATTAACAGTACAGCTATGGTGGCCAATACAGGTATACAAATTTTTATTCAATACTTTATCTAATGATAACATTTTTTATGAAGTTATACTTAAAATAACAGTCAATTCCAGGAACACCTCATTCTGGAAAACGCTACGATTGGCGACATAATCAAAATTCAATTCCAGGAACACCTTATTCTGGAAAATGCTACGATTGGCGACATAATCAAAATTCAATTACTCCAGGAACACCTTATTCTGGAAAACTCTACGTTGGCGATATAATCAAAATTCAATTCCAGGAACACCTTATTCTGGAAAACGCTTCGATTGGCGACACAATTATGATTCAATTACTCCAGGAACATCATATTCTGGAAAGCGCTTACGATTAGTGATACAATCGTAATATAAACAAAAAGGTAAATGTCCTTATAAAATTTTAATAATTGTGAGATTCTAATAAAGAAGGAATACCTAATTTATGGTTATCATTTTCAGAGTACGTTCAGGACAAACCCTGTATCTTACCCCTGGCCCGGGTTTGTTTCGTATGTGTGGGATCTCGAATTACATGTTTTGTGGTATATATACTTCGATCCATTGTACTCATGAAACAATATGATTAACCTAAAGATTTCGTAAATGTCATCTCTTATGCAGGAACAATATTAAAAGCATATCCAAGCACAATAGAAGAAAGTCACAAAATGAAGTTTCCAACTAAAGTATGTCAAAACTCAAGATACAAAAGGATCGGGACATGAGAAAAGAATATCAAAAGATGAAGCTATGAGCATTAAAACAAAGAACAAGTACAACTAGGCTTCGGAATTGGTGCGTCAGGACGGTTGAGAAGGAACCTTCGGGACAGTAGCGCGACCATTCAATACAGAAGGATCGGCTTGAGGATGATCCAAAGCAGCACTAAATGACATTGCAATTTTTTCCTTGGCATCTTGTCTCACCCAACTTGTATAAGCACGCCCGTAATCAATTTATGATTGAAGATCTTTAATTTCTTGGTGATATTTTTCTACTTGTTTACCCAAGCGGAATCTTTGATCTTTTTCAGCATTTAATTCCTTTAATAACTCCTCAGATTTTGATTGCTCTTTTACAATTTCCTGTTCACGAGCTTCGAGCTTAGAAGTCTCAACATTCAAACGAGATTGCAAATCCCGAAGCTTTAGTACACTAAGAGCTACGTTCTTTTCCGAAGTTTTTAACTCTTCAATAATATTTGTTATTGTGCTATTCGCAACATTGAGTTCAGCCTCTGCTATTGTTACTCGTGCATTAGCTTCATTGACCTTCTTTTCTAGACCTGAAAACCAGAATAAGTATCAGATAAACCATATAATACCCTAAACAAAACAAGCATATAACTCAAGCATATACCTCTAGATATAGACTTAAACTCTGTTTCTTTAAGAGTTAAAGTTTTCAGAGTTTTCAGAGCTTCCTGATATTTCGATTCAGCTCTATTGCGTCTCCAAGTATTCAACCCAGTACTATCGGACAACTGTGCTAATTTCCTTTTAACAAATCCCATTTCCTTATTTACTTCTTTTGCATGATTGTTCAACTGAATCATCCTACACTCGAACCTAAATAGGGATTCCAAGTCTCCCACTGATCTCATAAATGAAATTCAAAACTTGTGAAAAAAAAATAAAAATAAATGGTACGAACCCAAAATAGGTACGAACTAAGGGGCAATGAGCGAACCTTGATTTTGACTTTGAAGCCCTTGATTTTGATCCTCAAAATTTTGAAGTTGTTGCTGTTGTTTTTGTTGTTGTTGTTGTTGTTGTTGTTGAAGCTGTTGTTGAAGATAGTTGTTTTGCTGCTTGATATTTTCATTTTCTTGCTGCAAATCATCATTTCCACGCTTCACCATCTCTGCTTCGTTCTTGAACAATAGCTCCATCATTGTGGCCCGAGCTTTATAAAACTTATACGAAGCGAATAAGCAATCGGTGCCATAATTAAGCTGAGCAAGAGCTTGCTGCGGGTAAGAATATGATGGACCCTCTGCAATAGCCAGAGCTTCATTCAAAGAAGAAGGAGGATTTAGCGGGAACGATTGATCGTAGCATTCGCTATCAAACCAGGCGTCCCGAGCATCCTCCAGAGGAACAACACCAAGTGAACTCCGCAGCCTAAACATCGAAGAACTATCAAATTTCAATAAATCGGGACATGCAGAAGTTTTCAGAAGTCCTTTAGAAAGGAACCACTTGAAAGCTTCGTCCTCATCACCAGCAAGGTTGATTCCTTCATTCATTCCATATTTTGATCCACTTCAGAGAAGGATCTTTGAGCAGAAGGTTCAGCATCAGGCATGTCAACATCACCCCTATCAGCATTAGTGGAAGAACGAACCAATGTCCCGATGGGTGCATTTGATTCACGAATGACTCCAGAAGCATTTTTATCTACAAAGAGGTTCGGGAAATCAGGGACATCTGTAACTGAAGTACTAGGAGCTATGCTTTCAACATCCTCTTCTTCAGTAACTTCATTTGTCTTTTCTTCTCCAATGACATCTTCAACAACAACATTTTCTTCTTCAGTATTTTCTTCAACAATAACAGCATCATTCACTTCTTCAATATTTTCCTCTTCAACAACAATATCATCTGCTTCTTCTTGAGGTAATCCAGTAAAAACTGTCATGTACCACTATTTGAAGCGATTGGCTCTATGTCAAAGTTAAAAGGAAGGGGAGAAAAGGAATCATAGAAGCCGGTAGGAGCAGCAGTAGTAGGAACAGCTTCAGAAATAGATTGAGCTATTGGAGGCTGGTCCGAAGAAATAATTGGTTCCCCCACGTTAACAGGAATAACATCAATGATGACGAGCTGTCCCGAAACTTCTGCTTGGACCGAACCTTCAACGTTTTATCCCGCAGCTACGATAAGAGCGGAACTGTTATTCCCTTCAACAAAGCAATCTCTAATTTCCCCTTCTTCTACTTCAGAAGGGTACAACGGTCTTTTTGGTTTCTTTTTCTTCTTCTCAGGGAAAACCAATTTTCGTTTCCCCTTACCTTCAATAACTTCTTTCTCAACTCTTTGCCTACCTTCAACGATCTGAATACCAAGGCTTGGGCGAGGAGGATGAACTTCAGTTTGAAGTTCGGAATCGGGTTCAACCTGAAGCACAAAAATTTGTCCCGTAAGAAAAAATTCAATGGTAGTTCGGGACAGTACTAAAAGAAAGAAGAGTACGAACCTTATATTCAAACTTGTAGTCATCAAAATTCAACCGCCAAGGACAATAGCTTGGGAAACGTTTACGAACCCTTTGAATTTCATCTTTGGAGATGTTACCAAAAACCCAAGGACCTTCAGTTATAATAGGAGTGCGATACCACTTATAGTCATGATCTTGACGAATTCTTTCTTTTTTGGGAAAATCAATTTTGGTAAATGGAATAAACTTGATTTTTGGATCGTCAACCTCATATAATAAGGGAAATCCCGTAAGACACTTACGAACAGGGCTAACGCTCCACTTCACAAAATTCCTGATACTGACACCATCTCCGTATGTAGAATGAAAATTTTCAACTGTATAATTTTCACGTTCTACAAAATTTGGAACGTAACAAGTAAGATTAGTTCGCCCTTCACTTCGGAGGCTACACTCATCAAGGATACGCCATCAATTTCCATTATATTGTGTAATGGATCGAGCTTGACCATGAGGAGAATCACCGCGAGATGCAAGAACTTCGAATTGGAAAGGATTTTCTTCTTCATATAGTGGGAGACGAAGTCCGGCCTCTAAAGCACCAGCTGAAATTAATAAACTATGGAAAGAATAGTTAAAGCTCTGAATTGCTCCTAAAGTCAGTACATCATTATTTTTGTCATAGATCCCTCAAGAGCATGTCTTCTCTTAAAATCCTCAATATTCATCGACCGATAACTATAAGTGGCATGAGCCCGCTTATTTCTGGGGGCAACACTGGTAGTTATAGAAGCATCAGGAGCTGGGTTACGAACAGACCGAGACACATTATATCTAGAAGAAGGAATTCTTGAAGGTCTTCCGGTTTCTTGGTGATCACCAGCAGCATTGGGATTTCTGGAAGACATAATGTTTTTATCTAAAAAGAAAATTTCAAAGGATCAATGTATGAAGGAATCATCATAGATCGTAAAAAAAAAAAAAAATTATCAGTTCAACCATATCTGTTAAAAGCTAATCATGGTTAAATATCAAAATAAGATACTGGAGGTTAAAATCCTCAATATATATGGATAAAGAAGATAAACAATTACTTGATCAAAAGTAGAATAACTGTGGTTGATGCTAAAAGCTCCTGAACAGTTGGGAGAACGAAAGTATTTGAAAAGTTCAAGGAAGATAAAGAGCATCAACTTTAAGAGGTAAAGACAGAGGTAGAAAAGACTGCATCGTATTTAAAGAAAAGAATAGAAACCGTCACAATTTGAAAAAAAGGTGTTAATCTAGGCAAAGATTTGATTTCCTCGAAAAAAGGTAACTGACACAAACGTGATAATAGAAGTTACTGCCTGCGAAAAACTCGCATAACGTGCGAAAAGAAGTAATGGTAAAACGAAAGGTAATAATTATTCTTCTACTTTTTCCAAAACCTTGGATCGACTGTTGAAAGTTTTTGAAAAAAGAAGAAGAAGTGGGAAAGTTGTTAGGAAATAAAAGGAGGACGACACGTGTAAGATGATTAAGGAAAGAAGCAGTGGTTCTAAGAAGAACGAGAAGCACACAATCAAAGCCGTATGAAAGGATCGAGTAAGTGACATATGTGAAAGACTGAATATATTCATGCATGATTGACACATAAGATCGGGAAAGTAGTATCACACTGATCGAAACAGATAGCATTAAATGCTTATTGAACGGGAAAGTAAAAGTAATAAATGAACATGGAACGGGAAAGTAAAGGCAATAATTACTTTTATTACTTTAACCACATGATTGACACCTATGATCGGGACAAAGATGATTCTCAAAGAATGAAAAGTACGTGTTAATCATACAAGGTAACGAACCAAAAAAGTGAAGAGCATGACCTGTCAACCATACAATCACCCCGATCTAAAGATAATAAGGAGAACGAAAGAAGGTATCGGGACAAGAGGGACCCATTAGATGATCTATAAATAGAAGATATCATTCAACAGAGAGGGGGTCGGTCAATTGAAAGAAGAATAGGTTAAGGAAGAGTAATCAGAGAAGAAAGAAAAGATCATTAGGTATGTATTTATTGAGTTAGATACTATTTAAAAGTTTCACTATCATGATTCATCTTCTATACATATAAAGATTATGAATTAGATATTGAATTAGAGACTGTATTTTGATCAAATGTTTGATTTGTAAATAAATGGTTAATTGAAACCTTTCTAATTAATTGATTTTAAAGAGGATTCTGTGTATCAAAATATTAGTAAAAATCTTTCTATTTACTGTATTTTATCAAATTAATGGTTGTTCATGTCAATGGAAATTTTGGCATAAACACACAGTATGCTCGTTTAACCTTCCAGGCTAACAAAAAGAAAAAAAAAATGCAAATATGTTCGTTTCCCCTATGTTGTCAATCTATCATTTAGAAAATTATACAAATTTAGTGTTCATATTTGCGATTGATTTTGGCATACATAAACGGTCTTATTTTTGCTCAGTATGTTTGCTGCTAACATTAAAACAAGGAATTGTTTTTATTATTATTTTTATAATTATTATTTTTTACAAGAGAAAGGTTTAAATTTTATTCAAAGAACATACAAAGGGAGGTAAAACAAAATAAAAAATAAATAAAAAAAATCCCAAATAATAAACGGTAGCCATTATAGTGGATCACAGAATATAGAGCTAGTTACAAACTATTTTCTATTGATTAACTAATTGTTTGGTGTTTTAGGGTAAAAAAAAATATTTTATAAAATTACTTAGAGCATCTTCAATGGAGTATGGGTTTCTAAAAATATTGATGCCACCTAAGATTTTAGGAAGTATCAATAAAAAACCCTTCAGTGGTTGTTGGATAATTAAAATTTAATTTGATATGGAAGTTTGAGTTTGGAGGAAAGTATGGGTTTTCAAAAACTCTCATCCATACCCACGTCATTAGTTTGTTTTTGTTTTAATTTTTTATTTTTTTTAGATTTTGTGAATTAACTTTTCTATAAATAAGTGACAAGTATATCAAAATAAATATGTATACAACTACCACTGGAGATGCTTATCAAAAAATAATAATTTGTATTCGATGTTATTAAATACCTTTTTTTTAGTGCTCATAGGATAAAATCCATATACCATTGGAGATGTTCTTAGATTCGAAAATAAGAACCATACAATGCAAGCCTAAACTAAAAGATGGTCGTTCAAATCTTGCTTCGGCCACACATAAATGAAAAAAGGTTGGTCTTAGGGAGAAAAACAAAAAAAAGTGTTGAAATTAGAGTGTAAGGCTCTTTGTAGTGTGATAGGTATGCAATTATTATATGTATAACTTTTTGTGTGAGACCGAGAGAATGCTTCTTTAAAATCAAATTGTAGATTTGTTAGTAAGGTCTATCTCCTTTGTGAATGGGTTGAGTAACCTATTTATAATAATAACTGTACGCACTGACCTCGTAAGAAATAAGAGTTGTGAAGTAATGGTGGAGTGGAGATTGTGGAGAGTGTGATGAAACCGTGTCTTTTTTGTCAGGGAAGACTTGGCAGGTACACACACACTACTCCTCTACTCTTTCAACCGTTAGCATATCCCAGTCACTTTCCCATACTGGGTATATTACTGCAACACATGTCGTAGACCGAAAGAACAAAACTCTAATGAATATCCCCCCATATGACATATTTGATGCCTCATATAATTTTAGTAGAGTTAAATATTATTATTTTTAAGTCAGCTTTGACTTACTTAGTCAATCAGTTGACTTGTGAATTATCATGTCTGATGATTCTGATGAGACCGGTGAGACTTATTGGTCGTGTCTTAATCAACCAAAATAATCGAGTTCTTACTCTTCCAAAATAGATTAAGGTATAGCAAATAAGAACAAGTTCGTTCCCACAGAGAGGCTAGTGATTGTTAATTACTTTCAATTATGCAAGTAAAAAGAGGGGGTTTTTGTTGTGACTTTAACTAAATTATACTAAAACAAGCTAAAGCAGATTAATAAAAACGAATATCAGAGAGAGAAGTATTGGTTAGAGAATTCATCGTCCGTTTTCCAACATGTTATTAATCAAAGCATACTCAACGTTCATGCATTAGTAATACCAAAAACCCTAAAGTAGCCAGTTATCTCGTCTACTTCGGCAAAACTCCTAATATCATCAAAGAATGAGTACCTCCACCCTTTGAATTCTTAGCACCGGATAACCTGAGTGAGTACCTCCACTCGGGTTCAATCCAACGTTAGCTATGGTCTTTGTGAGTTGAGGTTAATCTAAGTAACCCGACGCAATTTGCCACTCGGATTCAACCTAGGTCAAGCTTCTACACATACTTGCATGGCAATTTTAAGTATCATTAACAAATATGTTATACTACCTATAACCGGAGTCCCTCGACAGATTCGACTCTTAGAACTCCAGTTTAGTTGTAGATATCAATGCCTATTTACCTGATTCCGGACTCAAACAAATCAGCAATCAATCATATGTAATACTATAATCAGTAGAACATGAACGATATTAAAAATAACATGAAATTATGAGCATGCGCCATTCAATCAATAAACATGTTTTCTAACTTCAGATTACATCCATAACCAATATAGAGGGTTTAAGGTCATCATGGGTTTCTTAAAACCCATGGAAAATAATTAAAAGACACAATCAAACCCGGAAAGATAGCGAAGAATTGTTTCTGCAGAATCGCCTGTATAAAAAAGTGGCCAGCCTTCAAGTTGCGTTGTCCCCTTTTCCTTGCTGTGTTCTTGCGCCTCCTTTCTTCTCCTCAAACCTAATCTCCTGTATGATAACGTGAACTAGATGATGTTCTATTTCCAGCCAACTTCTCCCTCTTATACGTGAGGGAAATTCCAGCCCAGCCGAGAATCCTTGCGTTTTTAGCTTTACTTACGTGAGTAGACTTGTGTCCTGCCTTGTATAGTAAACCTGACCCCCAAATATCCCTTGGACCTCCAATATGTGCTATAGCTACCTATCCAAAAAGCTTTCCACGAGAAAGGCCTGAGTTCCTTTTATAGAACTTGAGTTAGCCACTTTCACAATCCTAGTGGAATTAGGAAATGTGCTAATTTTCCTTATTCCATCCCAACAAGATATAGCAACTCCAAATTCTTTCCTAATCCCATATGACTTCCCCAAGCTAGCTACTACTCCACCAAGGCTATCCACTAGTCCACCAAACCACTCTAGCACCTCCAACTAACCACTTAGCACCTTAGCAACTACGGTTCAGCCAACTTAGCGCCTGGGCGCTAGTAGCACAAGCTAGTTTGCCACCATGTGGCTTTGCCCATAACTTCCTCATACGAGATCAGAATGACCTCGTTCTTTAGACGTTGGCTTCGTAATTCAATTTCCTACACTGTGGAGGGTGAAAGGCCTAAATTAAGCAGAGTTTTACTGGCTCCTCGGTAATTCTTCTCATACAGCTCCATTCTGCAGGTTTCTGAACTGTAACCTGAAAAGACAACTAAACTTCGAAAGTAATAATAAAACATAGTAATTCACTCAAATATAGCAAATAAGGGTCAGGAAAAACTACTTAAAATGTATGATTTATGCACCTATCAAATTCCCCCACACTTGCCTTTTGCTAGTCCTCGAGCAAACTACAAATCTAAACTAATCTAAAATACAACTCCGTTTCGTCGAGTAAACGGTTACACTTAGCATGTGCAACAAGCCTTTAAACCCCTAGGTGTCCCTAGTGGACGATTTATAGTCTCGTGAGGGTTTACCAGAGATGTACCCACAAAACCTACTTCAACTTCCAAATTTTCCAAAGCACCTGCATCCAAATAGCTACGAAGACATAAAGTTTCTACATACCAACAATAAGAAGTCAGAAATATAAAGAACATTATTCTCATGCTTAATCCTTGAGTTTGGAGAAAACCACCAAATAAAAGAGTCCCGGTTCGAGAGTGACCGAATAATTCTGCCTCACCAATAGGGTTTTATGAATTTGACACTCAAAAGACGCACTTTATGGTTCTCACATATGTGTAGGCAAGAATAAAGATAGAGGGCCTACACATGTTGACGGGTAGGAAGGAAAGGTAACCTTCCGAGTCATATTAAGATGTGATCCCATAGAAAATGGGACAAGAAATAACCCCTTTTTATTTTTCTAGTGACCTCTACGAAAGGAAATCAACCATTATGCGAGGATGGGAATTGTTACTTACCTTCTCACCCGGTCGACAATCAGCACCACTCTCCCAACATCCCATAGAAAGTCTTCGGTATCAGCTGTAGATAATGAACTCTTGAACTTCGTAGAACTTGACGATTTTTAGCTCTTTTTCTCTTCACGGCCTGTATACCACTTCAAGCACTGTAACTCAGAATGAATAGCTCTGGGTCAGCAAAAAAAATATATATTTTTTTTTTCTTTATTCCATATTCAGCAACTCTTTTTCACGTGTTTTTTTTTTTTTAAACGTGAGTTGCTTGCCTCATACACTTTCTCCTGGACACTTTTACTTTTTTTCTCAATTTCTTGTTACGTGAGTATTTTCTCTTCCCGTGAGTTCTGTTTCGTCTCTAAATCTGTATAGAATCCACACCTTTCGATTTCTTTCGTTCTTGTAAGTCTTTAACATGTTTAATTGTATTGTTGCTTACTCAAATATGAATTTCCTCTTTAAATTGTTGCTTGTACCATGACTGTCTTCAACTTTCCTTCAAATTTTTGATGTTCCGCTTGTTGATGATGTTATGTTTCTATGGACGTTGTCGAGAGAACGATGCCAACTGCAAACCAAACTACAAGAATAAGTTAGCAATTCTGATGACACCCTCATGGTTGATAAAAAATAGCACTCAAGAGATCAAAAATAGTGATGAAAATTGGTGCGAGGTTAGGTAGATCATCATTCTACCCGGAATTAGCGCAGACGAAACACTCTAAACGTATAATTGAAGGTCTGGTGCCTCACTCATGGGTATTGAATGATCGACAAGTCTAACCTGTACTCTCTACCGGCGGTTTAGGTCCATTTTGGTCGGCTCTAGCCTCTCAAAAACTAAGCACTCCGAATATAGTTCTCTAATATTTCTAAGTTCAGTTGTTTCGAGTCGAAATCCGTATGTAAACATAGCTAGCCGTATGCCCAGTGACTCTAAAATCTCTAAAAGTTGAACGTTTTCATGCAAATGTGTGTATGCTTAAATATTCTACCTAAAAATCTATATGCCTAATTACTCCCGCACACTTAAACTTTACATTGTCCTCGATGTGAATTGAATCCTCCAATGTAACATCAAGATGGGAAATTCTAACATGATTAGCAACTACGGTTCAGCCAACTTAGCGCCTGGGCGCTAGTAGCACAAGCTAGTTTGCCACCATGTGGCTTTGCCCATAACTTCCTCATACGAGATCAGAATGACCTCGTTCTTTCGCCGTTGGCTTCGTAATTCAATTTCCTACACTGTGGAGGGTGAAAGGCCTAAATTAAGCAGAGTTTTACTGGCTCCTCGGTAATTCTTCTCATACAGGTCCATTCTGCAGGTTTCTGAACTGTAACCTGAAAAGACAACTAAACTTCGAAAGTAATAATAAAACATACTAATTCACTCAAATATAGCAAATAAGGGCCAGGAAAAACTACTTAAAATGTATGATTTATGCACCTATCACTTATAGAACACATGTAAACTAAATAAAATACGTATTTACTTAGACCTTATATCAAGTCTCTCAAAAGCTCAAATAATGTGGTGACATCAATCAGTATTGATATACCTTTGTAAATAGGTGTTGTCATTGAGTGAGTCGAGTATTGCACTTCATAACGTCAACATGAGAGGATGGATGGTTATGAAGGAATATAAAAGACAGGCTCATGGAGGTTAAAATAGTCAAGTATGTATGATATAGTATATACGAAAAGCCATATATAGTACAACATATATGGTAAACAGTATGTAGAAAGTCACATATGTCCATTCATATGTGTTAAGGGTATACTTTCAGTCATATATTGTAGCCAGACGCAACCAGTTGTATATAACAACTTATACATATCGTAAGGCGTATATGATCGTACATATATGATCGGCATGACATATATAAAATTCACCTAACCGGACATACATATATTGCATGCATGATCAGACATATATAGCAAGACACTCGTGGTAAGATATATGTGGTCAGTCACATAAGGTAAGCCACACATATAATCTGTCATATATATATAGTAAGTCATATGTGGAAAGTCACTTATTTTAAGTCACACATGTTAAGACATATGAGTTAAAGACCATCCAAAGGAGAAATATTTTGGCGTAAAGTCCGACAGGCCATGGGAAACACGGACACATGCATGGGCGCTTTTTTTAGCCAACCTTGGAGGAAAACTTAGTCGTACTTGGGATGGTGGTCTTGGGCCCATTTTGTGTGAAGGAAAATTAGCTAAGGCTTGGTTGGTCATAGGAGGCACCTTGGCCGACCATGGGAGCTTTGTGGGTACCGCACTGGCACATAGTTTAACCAGCTTTGGCATAACGGGCTTGAGATTGACACAAAGAGCATACCTTGGTCGTGCAAGCTAAGTTAGAAGGCTTGGCATGTGAGCATAATTGTGATGCTACATATTTGTGTTTCCATGTGCGACTTTTCATGTACATTTTCTTTCTACAGAATAAACTTGTAATAAATCAACATAATTCAGTAGACTATAAATATTGATATAAAATAATTTTTTATGAACTCAGATGTGGAATGTCGTATTAGAATAAATTCAGTTCATCTAGGAGCTTGAGATTTATTTTGTATAAATTAGTGAATATCAGGGAGTATTGAAGCAAGCACCATCAATATTCTGAGAACTCATGCAGAGAGTCATACAGTAGTAAATATGTGTGTGTGTATATATATATATATATTTTATGAGTTCAACTGGGTGAAACACACATACAACTATACATATACATAATGGCATATGTATGAATACCTATTATTATCAATATATTCTTAATATCCTTGTAGAATGAAAATATACCTAAATTTTAATATTTCTGATACATGCCCAAAATTAACTTTTTTTTTCACGATTTTAAGCAACTAACCTGAACAATTTAGTTGCAAAACCCCAAAGAAATATGGAGGATTTAATTTCATTAATGATCACGTCCTCCTCCGTCCAAGACTTGTTAACCATCAGTCTTCTATTCCTGTCACTGCAAACAACCTAAGAGATGGCAACGAGTAAGAGTGGCAAAATTTTCTTCCCTCTATTTATACCTTTTTTACAACAAAGATTCACCTCTAACCCAATCCAAACTGTAGGCTTCCAAGAATTAATTCCATATTTTTCTAGCAAATTAACAATGAGCAGCATATGATTAATAAATTTATTTTCAATATTGCACAAAGAGCATTCAATATTTGTTATAAAAAGAAACCTCTTTTATTGAGCTTGTCAACAGTAGGTAAAACATTTTGTACTGCATGTCACATAAAGTGTTGTACTTTGCGAGGTACTAACCTAGCCCGAATACTTTTATAAGAAAAGTTGTCACCTGATTAGAGAGAATATGTTGGTTGCATAGCCATAAATAACATTTTTTTGTTGAGAATTTTGAGCCATTAGGAACAAAACTACAGGATACTTAAGGAATAAAGGAGCAATCAATGATGCTATAAGTCTTGTTACTTCATGGATTGCCTCCATAGTCAGGGCCCTTTGAACTGGACATTCCATATCCTATGGAGGATTATATTCTTCAATCTGCCTTATTTATTTGAAGCAAATTTGAAAGCCTTTGTAAATTCTTGATTGGATATTGTATTAATTACTTCTCAAAAAATCCAGCCAAAATCTGATAAATGAACCGCTTTTTGATAGTTTTAAGTTGTGGCAGAGTTTTGTTCAATGATATGTTTTGTGTGCTTAATTTCTTTCCAGAATCCTCTCCCATATGGGTTTTTTGATTCAAGAACCCAATAACCTTGCTCCAAAGAGCATCAATTTCTTTTTTGTATCTCCGGGTCCAGTTTGCCAACTGACCTTGGTTAGTTAACCTTAGATTTCTGATGCCCAACCTTTATTTTTCATTTGGTCTACATACTTTTGATCATGCGAAATCCAATTTTTTTTTTTATTTTCCCGTGTATCTCCCTGATGGGTGTCAAATCAGTCAAAATATTTGTTATAGTTCCTAAAGTACGAGTACATAAGTAAGCAAGAAATCGTTCCTATAGAGAACAAGGAATTGTTATTTGTTGTCGAATTCTTAAATCTTTAGGTGGGGTTTTTTGAATAATTGAACTAATTTAAACTAAACTAACTAAATCAAAGATATTTACTGGTAAGCAGAAAATATAAGAAAGTAAAAGGAAAATCTTGTTTTAAAAGACCGGGGATAATTTTGTTATTTCACTCATTGAGACATCAGGTTCCATGGGTATGGGGAATTTTGTTTCCTCACTCAAGTGGTCTGAGTCAGGGTTCATCGTGAGTCAGAACTCGAGTTAGATATGATAATAAATAAAAAACAAACGGTCTGACATCTGACTCGAGCCGAGGCATAGGCCGAGTCAACAAAAACACAAACAAGGTGTAAATGTTATGGACGTTTAAATTCAAGATTCATGTTGACGACACGTCAGGTTGAATCAGTTGTTATCTCCTATGTAAATTTAAGTTTAACGCCTAATGGTTGGTCGCAATACGCCCAACGGTTTAGCGCAAACTAAAAAGAATTTTGCGCCTAAAAGTTAGCCGCCTTGGCCAGTCAACTTACTTCAATGCGGCCAACAATTGGGCGCGTCAAATTTACATCAAAGTTAACATGAGAACTCGATTTCCTTCTTCTCTTATTTTTATTTCTTCTTCTCAAGAACAACCGCTTATGCATGGCTTAGATCACCAAGATTTAGGGGTTTTTTCTTTCAATTTTTTTAGTTGGTTTATACTTCTTGCTAATTGGATTCGATTGGTACTTTAAAATGATTTTCATCCACAAACGAGTTCAAGGTATGGTGAAGAAACTAAACTTATATTTTGATTTTTTTTTATTTTGATTGATGTTTTGAATGATTCTTGTGTTAAATATGAACTTGCATTAATCTTGTGTAGTTTGTGAATGTATTTTATGCTAAAGTTGTTTGAAATTTGAATTACATGATGAATTTAGGGTTTCATTTGAGCACATACAACTCAATTGAAAAAATATAGGTTGTTCTGATGATATTTATTTGAAATTGATATTTGTAATATGATTGGCAGTAGTGTTGATGATGTTTGTGGCAAGATTGAGATTTAAACATGATTGAATTGGAGAATTTTTTACTTTGTTGCATATGTTAATTGTGTATGTTTTGCTTAATTAGATTATGAGGGACATTGATTTGAGTTCTTTTGAGACATTATCCGAAATAGAAGGCACAACAAAATGCGAGGATAAGTTGGTTACTCCACAGGTTATTTAACTACATGATCTTTTATCTTCCAAGCAAAATTATTTATGGTTTGTTCACTTCATAATTATAAATAAGAGTATAGAAATTAGAACAAGTTCGATCCACAAGGAGATATAGGTTATTAATTTATCGTATTTGGAAACTTATGTAAACAAGGAGGATTTTTTTGTTCAAAAGTAATTTAAACTAAAACTTAAGCTGGAAGTATTTAAGAGAATATCGATGGAGAAAGCTGGTTATAGAATTTACCATCCATCACAACACATGTTACTCAATCAAGCATCAATATCATCATTCACTCTCCGATGCTACCAATAACCCTAAAGTATCCCCAATCGGTGTCAATACTTCGTTACGTCTCCAAAAATCAATAAAAATCGCAATCGCGAATGTATGAATTTATTTTTCACCAAATAACGTAATGCATTACCGCTAAGAGATTTAAATTGGGGTTAATTGGATTTTGGTACTTACATTTTGTCTAACATTAGGGTTTGGTCTAACTTTTGACCAACTTAGAGTTTGGTACCTAAAGTTCACGTTGACCCACGTTGACTGTTTATTACCAGACTTTAATTAGTTTTATAAAATAAAAATATTGAGTTTACAATTATATCCTTGAAGTGAGCCTAGAATCCGACTTTAACAACACTATTAAAAATTTAAAAACTATGGTCCAAATCAAACCATTCATTACCCTAATTATCTATTCTCCTTACATCTCATAACCTAATTCTCAATCCCATTTTCATCCAACTTTCGTTCTTCTCTCTTCCATTCTGACCAGAACACCTTTCCTTCTTCTATCTTCCATTCCTTCTTCATCTGCCGACAAAAATTAAGAGTTGAAATCAAGGATTCGAAATCGATAAAAGAGTGGAAAGATTAAGGAATGATTGTTGGTAGTATTGTTGATGTTGGTTATCTAAGAAAAAAGAGGAAGTGATAAATTGGGGAGAATCAAAAGTTAAGGTTTCTGAGTTGATGATGAAGATGAAATTAAGTAATTAAAGATGAATTTTAAGATGAAGAAGAAGATTATTATGCTAATTGGAAGAGTCGATTGCAGAAGAACATAATTTGAGAAGAATCAAAGATTTAAGGTTTCTATGATGAAATTGAGAATTAGGGTTCTTGGGTATGATTAATTTAATTTTAGAAATTGAAAGAGGAGTTCAATTAAGAAGACATAAGTTGAAATTAGAGATGGGTTTGGTTAAATTGAGGATTTGAATTGATGTCTTAAGATCGAGTTGGGGAAGAGGGGATTGGGAATTTATTTAGGGTTTTCTGAAAATTGACGATAGTAATAAAGATTATTAGAGATTTAGTGAATTGAATTGAGAAACTGTTGATGATTGATGAAATGAAATTGATCTCAGGGAAATTGCAGAGAGATGGAGGCACTATTAGGTTTAAGATGAGTTAGGGTTCTATTGAATAAGAACTAAAATGGAAAATGGGTTTGCAGCTGGTAATCGAGAAACATGAGAATGGGTCTGAATTTGTGGTTGTCACTGTTGTTGTGAAGAAGACTATAAGAAGGGTTTATCCGAGAAGAAAGAGGGTTCTTGTGTAAGATTGAGAAGCCAACGATCAACAAGGTTTTAGCCGGAAAAATAGATACAGTGAGACGATGAAACTGTGATACGAATGAATGTTGTTTGGCTGGAAAATTTGTGAATTGTGTGCTTTGGATGAATGATTGATTGGGTTTGTGTTATTGAATGGATGGATTTTCTACGGGGAAGGAGATTTGATGGTTAAATTAACCAACAATTCATGCCGGAATCAACTACCAGATATGCATGATAGACACATTTTAGTGTCTAAATTGCACCTTAATTTCTAGTGAGTTAGTATTTGATTGTGTGTCTATTACGTGTTTTTATGCTGTTGTAGGTACATTAGAAGAATAAAGATTTGTGGAAAAATTGGCTCAAAAAGTGTTCAAAGCACCCGGGAAAATGGATCAAGGCACCCACACTTTGGATTGGGGCACCCTTGGATCGGGCTGAGCTGGATCGGGTCAACCCAGCGAGCCAGCGAGTCAACCCAGCGAGCCAGCGAGTTAACCCAGGATCGGCCGATCCAACTCATCGGGAGTTCCTGTTTCAACGGGAAAAGGATTTGTTGCGATTTTTGGGTTGTTTTCGGCAATTGAAGATGACCCATTGCAATTAGAGTTGGAAGAAATCGAAAGACATCAAGAAATCCCAGAAAATCAGCTCGGGAAACCCAATTTTGGCCGGAATCAGGACTCGGTTCCTGTTTGGATTGGGATTGAAGAATTGGAGTGATTTGAGAGAGTTCTATTAGGTTTAGAACTCTCTCTAGGGTTTGTGAAGTCTATAAATACGAAGTGAAGCCAAGAAAATCAAGGAGAGAAGCCTAGGGAGTGATTCAGAAGAAATCCGGTGAAGTTCTGGTGCCGCCGGTGACCTGCTGGTGCTCCGGCCGGCGTGTTCTTCATCCACCATCACCGAAGAAGACGACTCAGTAACATTTATAAGTGTTGCTGTTCCACTGTTGCAGCTCGGCTCCTGTTGCGTTAAGTTTTGAACGTTCTGTTGCTTAAAGCTCTTTGTAACAGCTGAACCCTGTTCCGTGACACTTATATACGTATCTGTTCAGCTGTTGCACTATTCTTAAACCTTGTAATCAATATTTTGAGCAATGAAATCAACTTTTGAGCAAGTTTTCTTCACCATGGGGTAAGTTTATTTACTGGGATGATGGATAAGGTATTTTTCTCAATTTTATGTGATTTAATTATTTTCTAATAATTATTTATAATTCTTTTATTATTATTTGCATGGATTTAAATTAGAAAAAAATGGTTTTTATTAAATAGTTGTGTTCTCTTTTGATGGGTCATGCTTAGTTAATTACTCTTGATGTCCCATGCTTAGGATTTACAATTATTCTTTTAGGAAACATATTTTTGGCAAACTTGAATTAAATTGTTAAAAAGAATTACATGATTAATCACATGAATTGTTAGAAATAACTGAATCCTGATTCCTAGTTTTCTCCATATTTTCTAAAAATCATCTCTAGTGTATTTTCCTGATTTTTATTAGTTTAGGTTAAGTCTAATATTTTCTAAAATCATTACCTTCACAAGTTCGAGAATCGAATCTCTTTATTTACCACTTTCTAAAATTACATCAATGCACTGTAGGTGCTTGATAAATTTCCTAAATGAACTGTCGTGAGGGAAGGTCGAAATTGTTATGTAAATATTAGAAAAGTGAAGGGCGTGATTGTAAACTGGTTTAATAATTACTATTTTTTCTGCATTTTCTTAACAGAAGTCAATATTTAACTGAGTCAACATATGTCAATGTGAAAAACAAGTACCAAACCTCTAAGTTGCATTTTCCTTGATTTAGATGTCAAAAATACGTCCAAGCAGTGGCCCCCGCCGTGTCATAATCAATCTTCATAATTATACCGATTATTGGTGTCTAAAAAAAAGAGTTTTTTGATGCTAAAATCATTCATAATCGGTAATCACGATCCCCTTCATATCTACCGATTGTTAGGGCTCAAAATATGACTTTTTCTGGACCCAAAACTTGATATAATCGGTAGAATCGATCCCCCTTATGTATACCGATTGTAGGAGATCAAAAACAATTTTTTTTTGATGTTGAAACTTCCCACAATTGGTAGTTTCGAAACCTCGTTTATCTACCGATTATTTTGTTGCACGTTTGGCTTCTTATTTTGGCTGTTTTGTCCATAACTTCTTCGTCCGACCTCAAAATGACCTTATTCTTTTTGCGTTAGATTTGTATTTTCATTTATACATGATGATGAGAAGAAATATTATATTTGAGCAAGTTTTATTTGGTCCTTGATCCGTCTTCACTTGTAATACTCCACTTCCTTGTTCATTTTATGTCGTAATAAACTTCCTTCATCATTTTTGGTGGAATCCACTTCAAAACTCCTAAAGAAATAAATAAAAAAACTAAATAAAAGTATAATTATACGAAAACTAACAAGAGAACAACGAATTAGAGTACCAAGATAGTGCAAATACTGCACCTATCACTGCAGTTGTGCCCCTTATGTCTCTTGGATATCGCAAGACCCTAGATACACGATTCCCCTAGTTGGCAACCTTTACAGGCATAAAAGTTGCTTCACAGTCCTTCGTGGAGACTAGTGCTATCCTGTCTCAAACAATACACCTATTTGATTTCCTTAAGATATTTTTTAATCAAGGTAATGGTAATATATTTGCTTTGAGGGATGTAAGAATCCACAACCGATCATGTCCTTCAAGTCGCACGTTGCTTTCTACCACATCGCTTTAAACGAAGTTTTACCATAACTTTCCTCTAGTTTGGAGCCGATATGGAATTGATTCAATATGGAATCATGAATAGTCATTAGTACAATCGGTACATAGTAATCTATACTTTCATACTTTCTTTTTCTATATGGAAGGTCTTTTTTTCTGGAGAAGTCTCCGGAAAGGATTCAATTTAATTAAACCTATCTTTTATTCTATGAGAAAAAGAATTTCTAAAGAAAATGAAGAAAAAAATGCTTTTCTTTAATCTGCATGTTCAATAGAACAGATTGTTCAAGACCATCAATCATGAAAGATTCAACCTTTCTCGAACAACTAAGCTAAAAACAAAACACATAACTAAAAAAAATGAAGGGTCTTTCATTATATTTCTAATACCGGAACAAAATGAATATTAAGTATTAACCAAAGAAACGAGTCCAATGAACTGGAAAGGACAGAAATGAGTTGATAGAATTAAAGTTAACAAATCTCACATCTCTTCGAGAACCAAAGATTGATAAAACATCATGAAAAGCGTTTCGTTTTTAAAATTTTCTATTTCAATAGAATTTTAAAAACTAAAATTTTCTAAGTAAAAAAGATATCAAGCAAACCTAAAAAATTTATGGCTTAATCTCTTCAAAATTTATAGAGATGCCTAATTGTTTATAACACACAAGGTCTATCTAAATCAAGTTTAGATCGTAATCTTGTGGAAATAACAAGGTCAGAGACAAAGAACTCATTGTAATTTCTATCAATCTTATTCCTTAATCGACAGTTCTTGAATGACCGTATATAAGAAAAAACGGTCATTTAGAATAGACAAGAACTACGATGATCAATATAATATTCCAGATAACAAATATTTATCAGGTAAAAGATAGTCTAACCAGGCTTTACGAATCCTAAGTTGAGACTTCACATATGTAACTTAATAAAATTTCGTAGAACATAGGTTTATGGAGGACGACTCTTGCAGCAACAAGATGCACATCGCGTAGGGAATGAGAATCTTAGTTGTAGAGAGTACTTTATATATAATGGTGAACAATGCTAGGTTACTTAAAGATCAATCAATTATTACTTGCGTTTAAAGTAAGCTCGTAAACTAGTTTACATGTTTACGAATTACTTTGTTCCCAAGTAATTGCTCACTGCTTACAATAACTTTTTACTTTGCCTCAAGTAACTTGTTTCCTTAATTATAAAAATTCTAAGAAAATAGTGCTTTTCCTTTGATAGAAGCCGTAACAATGGTAACCAAGTATTTCTAGAAGAAAGATACTTCAAAGTTTAGATTCCACTCAATCATGAAAAGAATTAAATTACTCACAATTGCATGTTAACAAGAAACCATTAAACGTGCCAGAAGTTTGCCTTGCAATATAAAGAAGAATGTGCATACATACATATTAGTCAATTAGGGACAACGCATAAATGATAAATCATGAGTTAACCATATGGTCCGTGAACCATCAAACAAATTTTGGTTCACTGACTATCGAATTCCTCAAGGTTCGCGAACTCAAGTACATATCATAGTAAAAAAACTCACTTAGGATTGTATAGTTCGCGAACTAGAAAAAGTAGTTTGCGAACTCTAAGCATAATTGGATATCAACATAAAACATCACAAACTAGAAAAAATTGAATGTCAACATAAAAATCTTCAAATTGCACAATTTGCGAACTAAAGAAAGTGGTTCGCAAACTCAAAGGTAATTTGGAGTTTTTAAGGTACTTATTGCGGCAAATATAGTTTATTAAACAAACAGGTTGTTCTCAACCTCAAATGCGATAAGTAATTGGAATATCCATTGCTTGAGTATGAGTTTCGAGATTAGCCAAGTGCAACTTAAACTCAAAACTTCTTATTTGTATCTCATTATATGCTACGTCCATACGATATTGTCTCAGAAGATAGTTATGTAGAAAACAATGAGTAGATAGGATACTCAGTCTTCACTTACCGTTGTTGATGAATTTTTCATTGATGTCTTCATGATCTCCAGTCTTCAATCTTCAAGGGTATTATGTGATTCTTGAAACTCAACTACCTAAATCTACTCTAGTGAGACTGACTTTAATAGACAACATATTAATAAATAATTTTGGTCAACTAACATTGACAACAAGCTTGACATACCAACACTTATGGGTATAACCGAGCAATGATCTAACAAAGACTGCTTCAGTCACATGAGAGAGATCAGGGTTGGTCTTAGGAAGGGAACCAACGAGATATAAAAAGAGAGATCAGAGTAATTATTGGTTGCATAAGCATGCTATATGAGATGTGTTTAGCAGAGATGAGTAATGACCTATTCATGGCTAAACTCTTTGGTCTCGATTCTGTGATTTAAGGATAGAGTAACACGGGGATCACTCTTTCTTTGAATAGAGGAATAACTAAGGATGAGTTGAGTTTATCCCTTGATTTCCGTAACCTCCTCAACTGATTATTCTCTTTATCGGTGATCAATTCAGTTGGGTATTGATAAACATATTTTTGTGTCTGATTAAATCTCATATTTATATTGTTAGTATTCAATTTTTGTACTAATTTTGTTATCTGTAAGTATTTTTGTGGAATTGGAAATTGCGGAAAATTTGGATTAAAATTGTTAAAGGCACCCCAAAAAGTGATAAGTGTACCCCAAAACTTTGGTTAAAGACACCCATTCTTTAGTTCAGGGCACCCACCTTTTGAAATTCAAATAGAGTTTGACGGGAACTTAACTTTCTTAAACCGTGAATTTTTATGTCGAGATTTTGAGGAAATTTTGGGAGTTTAAGACAAGAGTTATTTTATTACCTTATAAAGATGAGTTTGTACAAGTTTGAGAACTCAAAAACAAATTAACATATCTCGTGATTGTTACGTTAAAAAAAAGAAAAAAAATCAGATATCCTCACTCGGGTTTGATTTTGATGGAGAGAAAATATTCTCGAGTTTGAATTAGGCAAATATATTATTCTCGAGTTTATATTAAGGTAACAACATCTTGTTATCGATCTATTATAAGGAAACAAAGTATCATAGAGAATGAGTATTGCCGAGAATTATTCTCAACGAAAAAAAAAACAGATTTGAAAAGATATTCGAGAGATTTGGAGTTAGTAGGTGCTACAATATAAATAGAGAAGTAGGGAAAACATCAAAGGGGAGGATGGCATGAGCCAGAATCAAGAAAAAAACAATTAGAAAAATTCTGCAACTTTTAGGGTTCTTGAGACGAAGAGAAGAAGAAGAAGAACATAACACGTTCAGAAATTATCGCTGAAAACCGTCACCTATTCAACTACAACAACGATAGTTTTCTGAAGAGTTCCAACGACAGTTCTGAGTTTACTTCACACGAGAGCTACCGTTAATTCGGTAAATAATTATATAATTCTAATCTTTCAACGACATAGTTGGTCAGTTCTTTGTTGTAAACACTTCTAATTTTATGAATAAAATGGTTTCTTCTCTATTTTCTTGTGCTTCAAGAGCCATGAGTAGCTAGATTTCTGTTCTAGGATTAAAAAGGAAGTTCTACTATGTTTGCTAGTATGTTGTAATCATTTTCTATAACGAACCTTTTTCGTTCTATTTTTTTGTTTAATCACTATAATATTTTCATGTGCCTTATAATGCTTGATTTATTTATTCTTTGTTAGAGACTAGCATTTTACAGTGAAGAAGATTGTTAATTCTTTGAGAAAATAACTAATTGAAATTTTGTATTTTCCGAGACGCATATAATTGTCCTAAGACATCTTGAGTAATTTAATAGAGAATATTATAGAAGACGATTACAACAATCTAGTTTACATAGTAGTGATAGAATCTTGAATCCTAGGTTTTCTTTTATTTGTATAAAAAATTATTTTGAGTATTTTATGTATTCTTATAATTTTAGAATAGAATCACTATCTCAATCAAATTGTTATTAATGTTTTAATTAATTAAAAATTAGGAGTTATAATTATAAAAATCCATGTGGAACGAACCGTATTTCTATATTGTCTAATCGCCAACCGTACACTTGCAATATGTAATTAAAATCCCATCAGGTTTCTCCCACACGTGTCATAGACCGCCATACCAAAATCCTAATTAATATACTGTAATTTGCATGACTGAGTCAACCTTCGTGATGATGTGTAGGTAGGGTAACAATACTCTTTTTAGAGGATTTAGACTGAGACAGATGGATATTATCTGATTCGTACATGATGACTAGGTTGAGTCATGTTAGGAGCATGAGATTACATGAGGATCGTGAGTGAGACATGATATGGGCCGAGGTTTATGCTCAACTTTGTAAGGGTGGTCATGTATGGCTTGTGGAGGCCGAACTTTACTGGTGAGTCCCTTCTAATGAATGTAGGACACTTGAGGCCTACACTTAAGGATGAAGCTTATATATGTCTAAGTCTTATTAGTATGTCTGAATATAGTGGAAGTATGAGATTAAAATGATCTCGTGGGGCTCAGGTTTCATGGAGTCAGCTGGGACATGATCATAAGGCTCATCTCTCACAGAGTCATTTGGGACATGTTCATAAGACTGAGAATGGGGCATGTATATGTGCCCGAGAGTGTCTCTTGTTTATATGAGACTATGAAACAGTTGACTTGATCACTGAATATCGCGGGGATATTACTAGAAGTTAGTCGTGAATCATGTTCATATAAGGAGCATATATATCTAGTATATCCAGGTGGGGATGCATTAGGAGTCATCACGAGTCTCAAGAGAAGAAATAATCAATGTATCCAGCCGGGGATGTACTAGGAATCAGTCACGAGGCTCTGTTGCTGCGAGTTGAATCTCTCTCATGAGGCCGATACTTGGGTTGGGCCTAGGAGGCTAAATTTTAAATTGAAACTTAAAGCGAATCCTAAAATAACTATTTTTCCCCTGTCACAAAAATCACCATCTACGGCTAACCAAAAAGCCTCAAACTTGTAAGGAGAGTTAATTATGTTCACATTATTAGTAGTAAGAAAAATAACTGAATGATCAGATAGAGATATAGATATATAGAGGATTTTGAGGTAGACAAAAAAATTTACCAACAAATTCATTGGTGACTAAGAACCTGTCAAGTCTGCATAAGATTGGTTGAGGTTGTATATTTGTCTATGTGTAGAGTCTTCTCTGCAAAGGTAAATCAATCATCTTATGGTTCTCCATAAGTTCATTGAAGAGTTTTCTGCCTCTTTTGGATCCACCAAATTTGTTTTTCTATATTGTCCTTCTAGTTGCATTAAAGTCTTCTTCCAAACACAAGGCTTCATTTTCCCAACCAGTAAAAACATCAACTTCTTTCCAAAACTCATATATTTCTTCATCATTACAAGGATAAACATTGGTGAGTTCCCACTCAAAGTTGTCTCTGTTATATAAAAAATTTTGAGGCAGAAAATTAGGATCAAAATTTTTCTCGCAACCGAACAATTGAGAATCATCACATATTATTAGTAATACACCAGATAGTATAGTCGATGGGATTTCTCTTCATTTATTTCCACTACCACCCCATAATGAGTTTTTTAACCGATCATTTATTTTTTCTTCTTCTTGGATTCATATATTAAGATATATGTAAGCCTTGAGTTTTTTATTTGATCTCCAAGCATAACTATTTTCTCAACTGCATTCAACCCCTTCCATATTCCAAGTCATGATTTTAAGATCCATTGATTAAAATTATCCCCAATTTAGTTATGTTTTGAACTAGAGTCACCTCATCCTCATATGTAAAGAATTCAACATCATCTTTCTGCTCACTTATTTGTTTCTGGTTTTCCTCAATGCTTCTCCTAAATCTATCAATAATCCCATCCAACAGATGCATAAATGAGCAGTGATAATGTGTTCTCCACTCCTATGCTTGTTGTTGACATTTGTGCAAAACATCCATCTAGTCAGTTTCCCTTATAAATTATAACACATGATCTCCTAGACTAATCAAACAGAAACCACCAATAAAAACTAGTAGTAAATGAAAATTTATTATTATATGAGGTAGAGATTTAAAAAGGAAAATATACATAGATATCGAAAATATATTATACATTTAATAATTGGGGCGAGAATATAAATCTCATCCTCATTGCATTTCTTTGTATAATAAATTTTAAATTTTCATCAATTCTATCTCCATTTCCGTTTGTTCTGAAAAAGCCCACGCAGTAGATGTAGGTCGCCTATGAAACTATATCCACGATACATTATTTCAAAGTTGTTCTTTTAATCTCATAATAATATAAGGATTCTTAATATGTATAATATGAGTCTAAAATCCATGTTTTAAGACAATAATTTCGAATCGAATCTCATCCTAACCACAAAACTTGCTCTATGATAAATGGGTTATTAATGGGTACCGGATTAACAACTTTGGTATTTATTAAAAACTTTAATATCCGAATGGGTAAAACCATAGGTCGGAATCGGATTTGATAGGAACTAAACATGTTCTAACTACAGTTTTGGTTCCTCCCAGTATAGTTAATCTCAGCCGAGATTCTCGGTTTCGTTCCATGACTGAGATAAGTTTTTCTCGATCTCGTCTCGAAGAGATTTGGCCGAGAAACTCGCCGGTACAACTGAGATTCCACCAAGATGGACCAAAATTTCGTCGAGACAAGTTTACATATGAAAATTTAGTAAAAATAAATTAAATCCAACTCTTAAAAACTTGATTCTTTTTTACCTTCCTTGATAACTAGTGTTGTTTCTTTATATATATATACATGGGTAACATATGTAAAGTATGCAAAATACTTAACATATATATTACGGATATAAAATTTGAAAATAAATATTCCAAAATTTTACTGTGAATCTCCCTGAAATAAAGTTGTCTCAGTATCTCAGTCCCGGTCGAAACGACAACGAGATCCGAAATTAACTACCTTGGTTCCGCCTCTAATTCATATGATAACCGAGTCGACCAGGATCCACTGGCTAACCTCACAAGTCATAAAACTATCTTAACAAACAAACAGAACCTTATGGCCAAGCACTATGATTAGGGCTATTGGTTGACTATAACTTAATTATAGCCAAGCCATAGAGAGGTCCAAAAAGTCATACTATGGGGGAAAAGCTATGGCTTGGATGCTGAGATGAATACCTGGTATCCGTCAGTATAATGCGATACGGATACCAGATATCCGTCATAATCAATTGGTTGACTTGACTACAACTTTTCTATACAGAGAAAAGCCCGAGTTTCTCCTCATTCTACACTTTAAAAAAAAAATTCTTCCTCCTCCCCTCTCCAACCATTTTTACCCCCTTTTGATCTCCAAGGTGTTATAAGTCGATTTGTTGCGGTAAATTTAAAGGGTTTGCTCCATACTCATTGGTGATTCTATTACATCTTTCAATTTTGGAATCCATCCACAAAATAATCAAAGGTAAGTTAATCTACCATTAGGTTTCTAAATCCAATTTTTTTTTATAATCATAAAATTGTTGATGTTTGATTGACTATTTACATTGTAGACAACTCAATAATAATATTAGAACATAGATATAATATGAAATCCATGATTATTACTTGCTCTGCGATGTATTTTTGATCAAATGCCTATTTGAAATGAAATTGTTACTATTTTATTGGTGTTGAATGTTGATTGAGCCCAATTTGAAGTAGGTTATTGAGAAATTGAAATTGAAGTTGTTGTTGCAAAGGTACAATATAAGTCTTATGCATGCCTATGTGACACATACACACGGAATTGATTTGGATACTTCATGATGGGAAAATGATGAATGATTATTTCACTCCCGGAAGTGGTTATACTTCATGACAATTTAAACAATGTCTAGGCATGGATGACGTATTATTTGAGAATTTGTTAGGAAAATTACTTGAAGTGGACGAAGAATGTCATCAACGTCCGGATGCAACTAATATCGTGATGAAAAGTTTGTGCAAAAGTATATCCGCCGATAGTATCGACGACTACACTCGTATGAGAGCCACAACAACATACTATTATGTGAAGAGATTTTGCAACATAATGTGCCACCATTTTGGACCAAGATACTTTCGCGAACCTACACCTGAAGATGTGAGGATGTTGCTTGCTAAGAATGCCGAGCGAGGATTTCCTGGAATGCTAGGTAGTATTGATTGTATGCAGTGGCCATGGAAAAATAACACGATAGCTTGGCAAGGAACATATTGGGGTAAAGAGAAGTACAGATCCGTGCTGTTAGAGGCGGTGCATCATATGATTTATGGTTTTGGCATGCCTTTTTTGGTATGCCCGGGGCAATTTTTTTTTTAACGACTTGAATGTATTGGCACACTCACCCCTTTTTGATAAACATGCTCAAGGGTATAACCTATCCATGTAATTATGTCATCAACGGGCACTAGTACAAAATGGGTTATTTCTTAGCCGACGGGATCTACCCAAAATTGACAACTATTGTACAAGCATATACTCGAACATTGGGTTATCCAGACTTGGTAAGATTCAACAGATATCAAATGGCTAAAAGGAAGGATGTTGAGTGTGCCTTTGGAGTGCTAAAAAAGAAATTTAGAATTGTCGGATCGCATGTAAGTATTGGAAAGATACTGACTTGAACCTAATAATGAAATATTGTCTTATTTTGCACAACATAATTATTGAGCATGAACGTCGAGATAGGGAATGGGATACAGTTGTTCTTGTTCCAATGCCGGAGCCTATTGATAATCGTCCTATTTTTATTGCTATTCTTAAAAACCTTCAATTGCACCTACAGTTAAGGACTGATCTTGTTGTGCATATTAGAATGCGTCCTGGTAGAGGAGTACTAAACCTAGAACAACCAGATAGAGATTCAAGTTTGGAGGGCTCGAATTTGGAATATGTACAAGTATCTTCATCACAGGAAAAATCTGATGATACAGACTCATTAGACGTAGAAAAATATCTTGGTCAAACTGAAGAAGGTGTATTTGATTATTATGGTCAAGGTCCAAACGATGGTAGACCTCAATATTATGAACATGTTCATAATGGGTTTGAAAACGTAGGTGAACCTGTTTATGAAGATGGATAGGCAGAGGAAGAATACGTCGATTACGATGAAGATGAAGATTACGATAAAGATGAAGACGAAGATTCTGATGGAAATGAAGATGGATATAAAAGTGCAGACTTGAACGAACCTTAAATGAAAGATATATTCTTTATCATTTTGCAATTTTAAGTTTGAATGAATATAAAGGTTGATTTAATTTCATTTATTTAGGTTTGATTGTGGTTGATCGAATATTAACGACTCTAGTAGATGATTCCTTGGACCTCAACGAATATGTTTTTTAAAAAAATTTACTTTTACAACGGCTCCTTTCTAAATGTCCCTATAAATTTACATCTTCTTTAATCCACTCTTCATATATTCTTTACTTCTTCAACACCAAACATCCACTTCTTCTTCACATGCACTTCACATTTAGTTAAAAACGACATCTTCAAAATTTCTAGGCTAGCTTTGATCCGACATAAGATTACTTATCTGCAAAACTTGGATCACCCAACAATCTCGTCCTGCCACTAGGCAACGAGCTTTACCAGATGATGCTTTCTGGAACCTAGTATGGTATTACTACAAAATAAACTTTGGCAATTCTCGACAAAGAACACTGGACAACATAAGGGATATACATGTTATAATACATGAATAAGCTACGCAGTTTATCGTCCTCCATCATTTATTTATAACAACCGCAGTTGTCCTGAAGAAATGACCCATGATCGACTTGTAATTTATTTTTCTTTTTACTTACTCAAATTTTACTTTATGTTTCTTTCAACAAAATTTTTACTAATTTTAATGTTTGAATATTGCAGAAGAGACTAGCAAAAGTGAAGTACAATGAACAAAAAGGCAAACAATTTGAATTTGATGAATGTTATCAACTTTTAAAAACGAAGTTTCCTGATCCACTTACATTCATAAAAAACCATACATTTGAAGTTGATTTCGATGAAGACTAAGTTTGATTATAACAGGTTTTGTGGGTACATTTCTTTGTAAACCGTCAACTCTTTGAGACACAACTCATCCACCAGAGTCGTTTGGTGGTTTAAAGGCTTGTTACACGTGCTAAGTGTAATCGTGTTGAAAGTGACTTAGGGTTTTAGTTAATTATTGTAATTTGCTTTCGTTATTTGTACTTCAACCAGCGTAATCTATTTTGCAATTAATAAAATAACGAAATTAACATAAATAACCAATATCAATTATTCAAAACAACATTACATCGCTAGATGTGAAGATATCTCATTTTCATAGGAGTCGCGGTTGCACTTGGCACGTGCAACAAGCCTTTAAACCATAAGGTGGCCCCAATAGACGAGTTTTTTCTCGTGAGGGTTTACAAAGAGATATACCCACAAAACCTATAATCAAACATGTTATTCCTCGTTGTCGGAATTATGAGGAGTTGGTTCTCGTGCTAACCATGCCGGATTCATATGGGGAAAGATGTCTACTATTGGAAAGATGTCTCATATCGTTGAGTAGCAATGATTAAAACAAAATGCCTTTCCATGTTATGCAAGATATGCAGTACGGGAAGCTTCCAACTAAAATAAACAACCAAAAATATATTTGATAAGTGTATTATTGGAAAATACAATTTAACATAAAATCCAATTAAATGGTAAACACTTACAATTATTTGGTTTGTCATCCATGACACCCTTGTTTGATATAATTGTATTTGTGTTATCATTAACCTTTGAACATTATTTTTTATAATGGAGAACTGACTTCTGATCGAGGTGATGCTATGATTGTTTAGGTTCCCATCAATCTTATTAAACATTTGGCACCTGGGTCCAGAATAACGTTGGTGACGTTTGTTGTACGACGGTCTACAATTGTGTAGCATAATAGTAATACCACACAAGGTTTTGATCTTGTTCTTCAGTATAAGTAGCCATTAGTACTGCGAATGGGGAAGATTATAAAATAGGAAAGATGAAAAGCAAAAGAGTAGATGGGTATGAGAACTTGAGATTTTGTTGTGTTTTATATTGATCGAGAAGTGTTGTATCTATAGAGATAGAACATCGAAATGGTTGCCAACACTTTGAACATGAAAGGGAAAAAATTGATTCATAAGGTGAACAACGAAATTAACAATAGTAGACATGCAAGGCTGATTTTTGCAGTGTCTAGTCTTTTATCGTGTGATCATTCACAAAAGGAGACATGCTAGGTTGTTATTTGAAGTGTCTACTCTTTTATCGTGTGTTTATTCACAATAGGAGACATGCAATGGGCCCACCAGATGTCTTTGCAGTTTTAGTCTTGTCAATTTAAGTAGGAGACAAGTAGATAGGCTAATATTTGCAGTGTCCTGTCTTTTATCATGTTGTCATTTTGAAATCTGCAGTGTTGATTAATAAAATCCAATATCAATTATTCAAAAAACTAGTACATCGTATTCCTGAAATTCAAACCGCTAGTCACACTCAAACATAACGACACCTAATCAGTCCATTCCACTGAAAGACACACTGGACATTCCCAGAAATGTTTTCCATACAATGTTTTTGCTTTAGAAGTGTGCATTTTCATATAAGTGTTACAATTAGGCATTTAGCATTCAATAATATTAGAGCGTTTAAATTGAATTATGTTTACACAGTGCTTGGTTTGGTAACCTTGTTCTCCATAGCAATTGCACACATACGTCTTCAATTTGGCTTTACATTTGAAGTTTTTGCAGAGATCATTTACCCTTTCATATTCTTTAGCTTTCACAGCATCGTCTAGCAACTGTGCATCTTCACGATAATTTGGATATTGACATTGCAAATACCTAATCTTTTCCGGTTCTGATTCAATTACCATTTTGATACCAGGACAACCTACTTGCGGAAACTTACAATATATCCAGGGGTACATCATATTATGATTATCCATTAAACATAATGGACAAACCTCTTTTACTTCCATACATAAATTTGTTTTCCTTTGCTTTTAGAATACATATTGAAAGTGTTGGAGTTGCGAATTCTTTGGGTAAGTTGTGCTTAAAATAAGTGATAGAGAGTAGTGGTTTCATACGAGAAAATATAACCGTTGAGTAACCGCTGATATACCCGTTGGATGTAAGGTTCAAAAAATATAGTCGTTTGAAAAATAGTTGTTTGATGTAAGGTTTAAAAAATAGAGCCATTGTCCCTTTATGCATATAAATAGGATAACCCATTCTCCATTAAATACTACTTCATTCAAACAAATACTTCTCCATCATTCACTATTTCCTTTAAAGTAAAACTCTTTTGCAATGACAAGTCCATCATTTACTACCAATTCAATTGAAGAGATACTCAGAAGATGCAAACGAACTACTCCAACATCATCATCAACTACCAAATAAATAAGTGCTATGGAAGAAGAGATACGCAAAAGAAGCAAACCAATGACTGCCATGGAAAAAAAAGTACTCAAGAAACGAGGTTACGGCCAATTCCAACTGAGGGAAAGATTAAAGTCCGTTGAAGATGAGGCATAATGGGTTAGAAATCATTACGTCATGATGGATTTTCCATAAGAAGATCGGGATGATGGTATATTTTGGAATCTGGTAAAATCAGGACCTTACATTCCCAAGCCGGACGCGAGTTGAAGGGTACACGCTTTGATTACAGGGACAACTATGTGGCTGGTAGGTTCTTTCATGTTAAAAAGTTTTGCATCAAGTACAATGAGTTTCTCTCTAGGCACAGAGGGGACAAGTTTACGACACATGATGTAAATACCAAATGGAGAGGAGAGTCGTTCTATCATTTCGAAGCTGCAAGTATAATACAATTTCGTACCAGAAAATAAAAAAAGATGTGAGAATTGAATAAATACCCCTACTTTTCATGGGCTTCACAAATACCTTTATCCATCAAAAATTATATCCCTTCATCTTCTAAAAGAAACTGATTTTTTTCATAATCCCATGAATACCCTCTATACGTAACTAAAGTTTAGGAAAATTATGGTTTCCTATATAATTTTAATCTGATATTTTTCTCTCTCTTCTTTTTTTCCTCATCTTTCATTCGCCACCGGTTCACCACCACCTCCTTTGCCTCTATCACCACCTCCGCCTCCACGAACAAATTGATCACCCAAGTCAGCTTGTACTTTAGTTCTTCTTCTTCTTCTTATTTTGAGGTTCGATTTTAAATATCATATTAGATTCAGAGAAATCGACTGATTTGATTTTGGTTTTTGTTTTATGGTAATGTTTTATTTTGAAGATTCACATGTTCAATTTAGTTTGTATATTCATCATTTTATTACTATGATTTTTAAAGTTGATTCAATTTGATTTATGTGTTTATTTTGATTTATTTAATCCCGAGATTACCGATTCATCTCTGAAAAATGTATCAATCTAGGAAGAAGTAATTTTAGTTGTTTTAACTTGATTAAATCGTCCAATAAAATAATCACAAATTTAATTTTAGTTGTTATGATAATTGTTTTTGATATGTGACAATAGCTTATAAGCAATAATTACATTAAATCAGGTTGGAAAGCTTAACCATTACTAAATGAGAAAGTATTTTCTAAACTGTAGGTTTTCCACGGGTGACGTTTGAATCGGGATGGCTAAAGTATTTTCTAAACTCTCTATATGTAACTCCTATTGAAAATTTATAAGCATACTTGAACTCAACTTACCTTAATCTCTATTACCAGTTGAATTTCTTTAACTTTTAATTTTCGATCTCATTCACTCTTAAATGTGTTCAATGAAACTTGTTTTAGTTGTTTGAAATACAACATATTAAATATGAATGATACAAAATGTGAATTATGTCGCCAATTGAAAGTTTTGACTGTTAATTACAGGACAGTGTAGCAACTATGTAGTAGCTTTTGCTTTCAACTAATATTTCAGTCTTCTTGTGGTGGTTAGGAACTATTTCAGTAGCTTGTGGAATGTCTTGAAGTTACTAATTCATCCCTGAACTTTGAGTTGCAATTTTTTATGATTAACAGTCGTACTCAAGTTACATTTGGGGTCCAACTTAATTATATATATTTGTTTTTCTTTCATAACGTAAGCAAGTCATGGGTGGCGGTGGGATTTTTTTTATATCATATGAATCCTTTCTTTGAAATGACATCAACATGTTATAACGAATGTCAGCATATCAAACTATTATAAGCATGTCTTTATTAAGAGTTAACAATTATACCATTTGATATTAACGATTCATGAAAGCTTGAAGCTTTAGTTGATCTCAACTTCATTTTCAAATTACAATCCATGTTCGTTACACCATGTCATGTGTTCCTAATACTTTATCTGTCCTCGTCACAGTCGGAGTATTCAGCTTTCATTCTCTGTCCTTCTTAATTTTTTGGAGTTTGAGGCTATTTTTGTTGGTTTAATTGTCATTGGAAGTGGTGGAGGAGGTGGGTTTGAATTATGGTAGTGGTACAAGAGTCAGTGGTGGAGTGGTTGTTGTTGTTGTTTTGTTTGCAGAAACGGTGGTGGTAGTGGTAGTGGTAGTGGTGGCATATGTTGTTGTTGTAGTAGTGGTCCGTGTGTGCATTAACGGATGTTGCAGTGGGGGTGTGGGGTAGTTATTTTCTTGTACGAATGTATATAAAAGCTCGACATACTATTTACATGTATATAGCCTTTGCATGGTCCGTGTATTCGATTATCTTCAGCAAATCAAAGTTCAGGGATTTAGGTAAGTTGTTTCTCTTCTTGGATTTGAAGTAATTACATTAGACGAACCTGTGGTGTAATGGTATCACAACTGACTCCAGTCAAATGATACATGTTTGATTCATGTCAGGTTCACTCATTCGAGTATGTCAATTTTTGATGTCAAATTGGGTTGTTGACACCAGATTATAATGTCAACTTTGGTTGTTGACACCATAGTCTGGATATTTTATTTCTGAATTTTCAATTTTTGGTATCAACTTTGGTTGCTGACACCAGATTTAGGTATCTACTTTGGTTGTTGATACCAGATTTCAGTATCAACTATGTGGTTGTTGACATCATAATCTGGACCTAACTTATTTCTGAATTTTCAATTTTGGTATCAACTTGGGTTGTTGTCACCATATTATTATGTCAACTTTGGTTGCTGACACCAGATTTTGGTATTAATTTAGGTGTTGACACCAGATTATAATGTCGACTTCGGTTGTTGACACCATAATCTGGACCTAACTTATTTCTGAATAATTTTGGTATCAACTTGGGTTGTTGACACCAGATATGATAGGTTATTTGTGAAGGGGTCAAAATCTAGGGATATTTAATTAATATACCCTAAATATATTAGGTCTAAGTATCACCTAATTTTGTTAAAAATATATAATCTTAAGTTTTTATCTATTAATGAAAAAATGTCTTACTTTTAGACCAATTGTAATTTTATTTTTTAATTAACAAGGATTGTTTTAAATTAGTGATCAATTTTTACATAAATATCCGTCGATGTTAATTCGAAAAATAGAGTCGTTGGTTAAAGTTTTCATATGACAAATTTAGTTACTCAAAATTTAAAGTTTTCATTAATTCAAAACAACAACTACATTGGAAGTCCATTAAAATTAAAAATAACACTATTAACTCTAAAGTAAAACTAGAAATTTAAAAACTAAACTGGAAAATTAAAATACTAAACTAAATTACTTCTTCAGGGGAAAACATTTAGTTGGATCACTTCACATCCTCAGAATCATCTACGACAATTATATTCAACTTCTTCAAAATATCACTTTGTTTCTTTCGATGATATTTTTGCTCAACTGGGGCTAGGTTTGTAAGATCCATAGCCATAATTGCATTATCTTGTTCCTCTTGCGATTGAGACGACATTTATTGGTTACCAGACCAAATTTCAAAGAACTTGGCTTGCATCTGTGCTCTTTTTTCTTCATTCCTTAAATGTGATTGTCTAAAATACTCCATTACTTCTCCATTTTTGATCGATAATCGATTCATCCATCTGGCTTGAAGTACCACCTCCTTTCCCTTGCAAATACCCTGCTCGCGGTCCTTCTTCAGCCTTGCTTCTTTTTTAGCCTTTTTAGTACCTATGAGCCTCGCCAGATGCTTGTAGTGCCAACGAATCTCTCCATTAGGTAGTACTTTTGTGCCATTTTGTACAACTATAAAATCTAAACGTTGATTGAAAAAAGCAGTGCTCGACGGTTAGTTGATAATCAAACCCAGGAAGATTATCTTTCATAATTTCATAACTGGCATCATACTTGAATGGTTGCCTGTTTGAGTATGAAATTGCTCTCAACTAGCTCGAGTCTGAAACATTGGAGTTAAAACAATCAGTTAATTACTAATATCACCAATCGGAAATAACTTGATTCAATTATACAACTTACCAAATCTTCATGCTTTGCACCGCTTTTACTTTGCTGATATATAGCGTTAAGAATCGACACAAATTCTCTCACGTCTTTTTTGATTGATTTCATCTTAGTTTTTAAGGAACTTGGGTCCCTGTTATTAGCATTTCCATTACGACAAACAAAGCCTTTGTGAATACGTTTCCAAAATATAGCCAATGCTTGCTGAGAACCAACGATTTCATCCTGGTAAGATCAGTATCTTATTTTTGAACAAAGTTCTCATTAGAGCTAATTGATTTTTGGTACTCAGGTTTTGACCAGGTTTAGTATTTGGTCTAACATTTGGCCAACGTTAGGGCTTGGTACCTGGACTGGACGTTGACCCGAGTTGACTAAGTTAAGTTTAAACTTCTGTTTAATAACTATTAAAAATGGGCTATTTGATGTTTGGTACTCAGATTTTGACCAGGTTTAGTATTTGGTATAACATTTCACTTATGCATGAATTCGTAAAGAAGGTACACAGTTTTAAATATGTTAGACCAAATATTAAACCTAGTCAAAACCTGAGTACCAAACTTCAATTATACTATTTTTTTAATAGTTATTAAACATAAGTTTAAATTTAACTTAGTCAACTCGGGTCAACGTCTATTCCAGGTACCAAGCCCTAACGTTGGCAAATGTTAGACCAAATACTAAACATGGTCAAAACCTGAGTACCAAAAATCAATTAACCATATTGAACTAAATCAAGAGAAGAAATTTTGAGTTGTATAGAAAATATCTATTAACTGAGACAAAATGATAAATTAAATGGAATTTGAGTAGGAAATCAAATTAGTAGAAATTGATTTGGTGCGATTTAAGAAGAAAAAGATGCTGTTATATATAGATAAAATTTCTCAAAAAATTTGAAAAAATATCCACTGGGATCCGAGGGTGAAGAACATAAAGCCGTTAATGGTGATAGATGACCAAGACCGGGTGTGAGAGAGATGTAAGAAAAAAAAGGTCAAACATATATAATTAGCGAGACGGATTCCCAGGATCCGTCAGAAATATGACGGATGCCAAGAATCCGTCCCACCTCTAAGACGAATACTGGGTATCCATAAAATATATTTTTTTGACGGATATCTGATATCCGTCTCTAAAACTTAGTTATAATTGGGATCGGATGTGATCCCAATTATAACCAAGCCCAAACTTTGGACCACATTATAGCCAAACTATACCCCATCTTTGGCTACATCAAAGCTGTAACCAAGCCATATACCTCACCATAGTGCTTGGCCTAATAGATTCTCGCGTTTCATCATCTCTCTGAAAACTCTCCACCAGCACCAGCACCAGCACCAGCACCACCACCACCATTGAAAGCCTAGATTTCGAGGGTTTGATCCAAGTGATCGTATCGAAGAACAGAGAGAGATATGTGGCACGAAGCCAGGAGATCAGAGAAGAAAGTCCATGATCTCATGGATGCAGCAAGAAAACGAGCTCAGAGACGAGCAGTATATCTTGCTAAGAGACGTGGAGATCCTCAGCAATCGCTCCTTGTTGTTGGATCTCGTTGTCGTACCTATCGTGATGATGGACTCTATCAAGCTACTCAAGACCAGCAAGGATTGTAAGGATTCTTTTTAATCTAGGGTTTCCATTTAATTTCCCCATTTTTCTATCTTGCAAAGCGTAATTTCTGATTCCCTATTGTCGTCCATATATATATTTATTCTGGCATTATGTTACCGAGATCTGTTTCATTTACATGATGGGTTTGGATGTGAATTACCAGGCACAGTTGTTGAGAAGTTAAAAACCCTGATTTTTAACTTTGTGACTCTAAACGTAATGATTGCAATGTCAATCAGAAGTTAAATTGAATCATTTCGAACTATAGTCGCATAAACTGTCAGTTGGTTCTTCAAAGTGTTTAGGAAGGTTCCTCTTGAAATTAGAGTTTGAAAAAGTGCCTTCCTCTTGAGGGGAGGTAGTGTGATTTCACAAGGATTGTCACCTCGTGATGTTTAGTAGCCAAGAAAAAAAAGAGAGGGTGTGTGGACCTATTTAGACTTAGTTTAGAAATTAAAATGACAGAACCCAAAACGTGTGTTGTGTTGGTGACAAGAATAGGTTTGCGTTGACATATGTATCATATGATAGCCCTGCCGCAAGGAGAGCCTCCGTGCCTCGAAACTTGTTTTTAATCTTTGCATAAACATTACTTTCAAGTAACCTGTGTTTTCTTTTTCCTATTACAGGATACCATGGAATGGAAAACAAGATGTATTAATTGACAGGTAAATGTCCTGTCGGTTTTTGTTTCATGCATTACAAGTTCGCTTACACCTTTGAGTAATTGAGTTTTATTCTCCATGCAGATTTGATGGTCGAGCACATCTTGATTTTATACGAGATTCTCGAAATATTCGTGTTCAAGAGAAAACTGAGGAAGAAGAAGAACTAGAAGAGTTTGTTAATTTTGAGCGTTACCGGGATTTAATTAAACATCGCCGTAGAGGATGTCGGTACTTCTTGTTTTCACTCTAAATTAACATTGTTGTATAGTTTATAAAGCTGAGAATTTTCGTTTGGTATTGTTATCTTGTTCCTTCTTTTGGATGCGTATACACCCTTTTTTTTATGGATCAAGATTTGTAAGTGCCAGTTTCACAATTATTATCTGTTAACAGTTACTGATGAAGAGGGTTTACATCATGCTAATCAAGAAATAGAAGCCAAGAATGCTCCATTTTCTTCTGACAGGTGCTTAACTTATAGTATAGAGCTGTCTTATGTGTTGAACTTTGTCTAATTATATTGACGGAGCTATCTTATGTGTCTCAAGACTTGCATTACATAAGGCTATTGGCTTTCAAATACCGGAAGAGCTTCATTTCTTTGTAATTTTTTTGCTTGTTAGATCAAATACCACACAGCCTCCAGTAAGCAAGGGATCCTACTCACAGGTTGGATTTTCATATGGAGGGGATGGGAAGGAGGAAGCTAGTCTGTTGGATAGTGATGAAGATGACGAGGATGATGAAGATGACGATGATGATGACGACTTCAATAGTGATGATAGTAATGATGAAGCGATGGATAAAATTGCAAAGGAATTCGGAGTGAAGAGGTATAACTGGCTTGTTTACAAGGATAAAAAAACCAAAGAAGAAGAGAAAAGACAAAAGGAAGTTGTTAAAGGGGACCCTGCAATCGTAAGTGTAGATTATAATTGCTCTAGACTTTGTAACTGCAATGCTGTTGTTTGTCTCTATGGTGCATAATATTCTAATAAAAGCAGAAAAAATTGAGTCGCAAGGAAAGAAGGAAGGCTTCTCAAATAGAAAGGGAGAGAGAAAGGGAAAGTGCACGTGTAAGTGGATCTCGAGTAGTACATCATGATCCCTACCGGTAAAGTCATATGTTATATTTTCTGTTTGCATTTTAGTTAAGCAATTACATCTAGCAGCAATAAGAAAAATTCGTTTTGTTTACGCTTATTATCTGATGGTAATGCCATGTATTCATGATATTCAGGGAGTCACGACGAAGTCCAAATTATGAAACTTATGCTCGTTCCAGAAGGTATGCATATAATTTCACTTTTAGAGGTTTTCGAGCTGATGATGTGCTGAGAACCGTTTCAACTTATAGTTCTGTCTATCTTGATTTATTGGAGCAGATCACGATCACGTTCTCCATTGTACTCGAGGCGCTATGATCGCGGTGGGCATTCTGACAATGCACATCGAAGCAAACCAAGGGCGCCAAAAATAGAGTACATTACTGAGTTTGGTGGCTCTGGCATGGACGATCAGAAGCCGGAACGAGTCTCTCCACCACCATCTCCACTATTCCAAGCTGATGTACTGAACCGGTCGGAGCCCTCGACCTTTAATTCTTGCAAAGATAGATTGGACAATGTTTTCAATGCTGCAGCTTATACTGTTGGCAATTCTGCTTAATTTAGGCAAAGGATTTTTATGTTAGATCTGTAGGTCACTAGCTAGGCATGTCTAAGGGAGGGGGAGAAAAGGGATTTTTTTTATGAGAGGGACCAATTACATTCCATTTGTTCTCTATGTTCTTTTGGTTCAAGTGTAAATCTGTATGCCAGAATATACACTTGAGTTTCGAGGAATTGAATTACCCCTGCGGGTATTACTGATACTTAAACTTCTATGCAGGCCTTCATCTGGTCGTATACTAGAAGCGTTGCATGTTGATCCTGCATCTGCTGTATCCCTTGACCAGGAAAAGGAAAGTAAAATCCTTAAAACACCAGTAAGGTATGTTCTTTGACATGTGGCGCTTGAAGTGCATTTTTTTCCTCTAGTGCTTTTGTGACACCTAGATGAGGATGTATTCACGGTTAATTTTAAAAATGGATTTTTATAATGCTATCTGTTGTCATGTTGCATCATTTTTCTTATTGTTATCATCCTTTTCAATTCTTAATGCAATTGTGATAAGTGGATTGGGACGCATAAGTGATCCGTTTTGGATTCAAGCTATATATACTCTCTTTTTGGCCTATTTTACATATTTTAAGTAGGATAAATAATACTTCTAATTGTTTTCATAAATGCTTTTTTTTTGAACAATGTAGCACATCAGCAGCTCTAGCAAAACTAAATAAGTCAGCTAGTAACGTGGCGGCCCTAAAAGCACAGCAGGGTGAGAAAAAGGAAACACCACAAGAGCGCCTCAAACGGATAATGAGCAAACAACTGAATAAGCAAAGTAGGATCTTTTCTTCATGTTTGCTAGATTGCTATTGGTGAAGATAGACATGGGATTTCCCTTAAATTTTCTAGTGAATGTTTGTATCCTTTCTGTACCACTGTTTATACTTGCCTGCTGCTGGTGCAGTTAAAAAGGACACTGCTGTTGAGACGGCAAAGAAGCGTGAACAGGAACGCCAAAGGCAAGAAAAACTCGCTGAGACAAGCAGAATAAGCCGGTATAGGTACCACAGCCATAGTAGAAGTAGGAGTCGATCTCGTTCTCCTCCAAGGTATGTGATTCATTTTGCTTCAAATGCGCTGTTTCACTCAAGATCGGTCTATCAGTTCGAGTGCATTGTTTCCCAATATCGTTTGGGACTTCAAGGCAGTCACTGGAACTCCTCGGATCTAGTCGCTACATTACATATATATTGGGGGTCTCTAGTTTGGCAAGGCCATTGCTGGTTTTCTTCCGGGGTTGTGTTTGCTTTCCACGTAAGGATTTCTAGTGATAAAAGTTGCTAAATTACTGTCAAATATCTACCTGTAGTAGTAATAGCAGAAGACATCGGCGCAGCAGCCGAAGTCGGAGTAAAAGCAGGAGCCCTAGAAGGCAAAGTCGGAGTAAAAGCAGGAGCCCTAGAAGGCATTATTCACGGTCACATTCTCATTCGCGTTCTCGGTCTCCAAGGTAATCAGTTATAATACTTCTTTCCAATTTGTTTTTGAACAGATAATGATTTATCATAAAACTGAATCTTGCTCTTTATCAATTTTTGTCAGGGTGAAGAGCCGTTCCAGATACTGAGCTGAGCTTTCTTTGTCCTCTACGGAATGGTTGTGTGGATTGTAGTGTAATAGTAAATTACTTATTATTGGTGATGTAAGTTTTGTTTGAAGATAACAAAGGAAATTGAAGAAAATCAACAGAAAATGTCTTCCCATAGTTTTCCTTTAATGAAAGACCTGGAGTTTGTTCACTTTTGTCTCTGTAGTTCATGTTCTAGCCTATGGTATGAAAATCGTTGTACTTGTGATTGTACTTAAATGCCGTATTGCCTGATCGTATAAATATTTGATAATTTTATTCAACTGAAATTTGCTGACTTGCTACTAACTATAAGACAGCAAAGAAAATGATCATAACCATTTTCAATGATCAGTTTAATAGTCTATATAGACATTTGACAAACCTCAACAACCGCTACAAGAAAGATTCACTACTTTTCTTTTCTTATTAGAACATTCTATATTAAGATTGGAAGTGCACGAGGTGCCGACTCTCACTTTCTGTAAAAGCCATGGCCAAAATTTGGATGACTCAAAATCGTCCGCTTTATAAAGCTATAATTATTCATTAGTCGTGAGATCGTCGATATTCGATGCCTTCTAAACCGCTCATTCTGCATACTACGGTCTTAAAGCCTGGAGAGAGGGAATAGGAAGTAGGACTAGAATCAGAATGGATTAGTTAGGATCACCATGGATGGAGATGGGATTACAACTATATTGTATAGGATTAGTATGGGGGATGGATATAATTGAATCTAGATATGCCTTTTGCTCAAAAACCAACCATGTAGTATATTTGCTCATGTCTCCAAGTTTACACTCCTTATCATAAACCGGTAAAGTTGCAGTAATGCGTGGAAACTTTTCTATAAAGGTTATTTTGAACAATCTTTAAACTGTCATATCGAAGAAGCATTTTAATTAACAACTACAGGGAGTACAAAGCAAGCATGTGCAATGCATCTTACGTTAAATATAGTGTACCAGAGTATTACATTATTAATTAATTTGCTTCAGACAGAATTAGATACGTCATTTTTTTAAGATGTCAGTCATAACTCATAACGGTCATTTTTAGGGTAACTGCAGCTGTAATGCCTGGTGGACAACTGAAAACCAGTGCGAAAACAGCAACGACCTGTTTGACATGGTTGAGGTCATCCATATGGACGGATGATATCATCATCTTTTAGCTGCACTATAATGTTCCTCCATATGGGAAAACATCAACAAAGCTCGAATTGTATTCCTTTTCTTTTTTTATATATAAATCGATCCTTTTCGTCAAAAAAAAAAAAAAAAAAAAAAACAAAATCTTAAGTAGGTCCCAAGACTCCCAACTCCCACTTCTCCAACAGCTACATTTCCCCTCTCTCCACTCTTCACCACCCTATAAATCCATAACCCCTCTCTCTCTCTCTTCCTTCATACCAACCAAAGACCAATCCTCGGATAAACAATTCCACAAAAAAATTACAGAAAAAAAGAAGAAAAAAAGTTAAACTAACTAGTTAGAGCTACCAAAGAGCTGAGTATCTCAAACAAATAGCAGATCCTCACTGAAGAATAAACCCGTCATTCTCTGTACCTAGCAAGTCTAGTACACCATGGTTGACGTCGAAAGAAGAATGATGGGTTTAAACAAAGCCCATGTAGCCGGTCTCCGCCGTCTATCTGCTAGGGCAGCCGCTCCATCTCCAACCGCAACCACCTGTTCTAATCGAAAAAGTAGTCTTCTTTCTTTCACATCCTTGGCTGATAAAGTCATTTCTCATCTCCTTAACTCAAACGTAACTGTCTTACCCGGTCTCACAGACACTGAGTTCGCTCGTACTGAAGCTGAATTCGGGTTCGTTTTTCCTCCTGATCTCAAAGCCATCCTTTCCGCTGGTTTACCAGTCGGTCCCGGCTTTCCTGATTGGCGTAGTACCGGTTCTTCCAGACTCCATCTCCGATCACTACTTGATTTACCCATTGCTGCTATATCTTTACAAATTGCTCGTAACACTCTTTGGCCAAAGTCTTGGGGATTAAAACCCTCAGAACCTGGAAATGCGATGCGAATAGCTAGAAATTTATTGAAAAAAGCACCTCTTTTGATTCCTATCTTTAACCATTGTTACATTCCTTGTAATCCTTCTTTAGCTGGTAAGCCAATTTTCTTTGTTGATGAAATTTCTGTTTTTTGTTGTGGGTCTGATCTATCTGATTTTTTCGAACGCGAAGCTGTGTTTTGTTACGATGATCAAACCCATGTTACTAAAAGAATGTCATCATCAAGCGATGAAAGCAACATTGTGCAAAACAATGAGTTCTCTTTCAACACCGTTAGAAGAAGTTTGGATTACAGTGGGAATGCACAAAAAAAATCAGGAAGATGGGTTGAATTTTGGAGTGATGTAGTTATTGATCGGCGAAGACGACAAAGAAGAAATTCTTCATTTTCATCTTTATCTTCATCTTCATCTTCATCATTATCATCACATTTATCAACATCACCAGACCGTTTTCTTCAAGAACCCAAATTACAACCGAAATGGGTTGAAGAATATTTGGACGGAATTGGTTCGATTTTAAGAGAAAGCGGTTGGAATGAACCGGATGTAACTGAGATTATAAATGAACCGGCTTCAGGTTTTCTTGAAGGTGGAGAAGGGGATGGAGAATCAGTTATATTAGACAGTCAATCGGTTTATGATGCTTTGCTTTTGGGAGCGGATCGGCTATCCGATTCACTCAGACGAGCTGGTTGGAGTTCAGAAGAAGTTACTGACGTTTTGGGGTTTGATTTTAGACCCGGAAAGGTTCAAAACCGGTTCTAAAATTATCTCCTGAACTATCGACAAAATCGGGAAACTTGCTGAACCGGTTTACTGTTCTTGAGTTTTTCCATTCTCATTAATAACCGGCAGCCGGGTAATATTACTGGTATAGTGGTATAGGGTTTAGTTTTTCCTTCCCGATTTTATTACCGACTATTTTTAAGCTTGTATTTTGCTTTGTTACTTCAATCGGTGAGAAAATCGGGAAACGTGATGTACTAATCCACAAAACAGTATTATAAACGTGTTGCACTTTTTCGAGAACAGTATTATATGACGGGGATGAATTCCCAATGTACAAATATGTTCTAAACTTCCATGGTTCTAAAAGCATTCACAGTCACGAAAACGTTAAATATGTTAAATTATATTTAACTTTTAAATATAACTTTCAATAAAAATTCATATCGGAAGAGGAACTAGATTTAGTTTTACAGAGATAAAATTTACGTCTTAATTTAGATGCAAATTATAAATGCGTCTACTTTCATTCAGACACATTATAAAAGCATCTCAACTTCACAAGTAAATTATAAATGCTTTTGGACTCAAATGCAGTTAATACGGTGTTCGAATCCAGAAGCAGTTATAATCTCCATCCTATTATATTTGGCAAAAACTAAATTTGGTCGCTAGATTTGGCTGTCCTTTTTAACTTTTTTGACGTTTACCTTTTTTATATCCTCACATTACGTTTCCAATTTTTTTTCCATATTTACTGCGGATGTTTAATAAAGGTTAAAAGAAGGCGATTAATTTGGAAAATCAAAATAATTTTCATTTTACAAATTGTACAAATTGCAATATACTCATGGCTCGGTATCGGAAATTAGTATGTTCATTCATTACTGATACAACTACGTTACGGTGATATTAATCGAAATTGGCTGATATTGATTAAAATTAGAAATTATGTCTAGTTATGGTTTTATTCTTCTCCGTCATTTAGATTTGCACATAACAGTTAAATAATTCTGATTACATTACTGAATCCGGAAGATAGATGAAAGAAACCTTAATGTTCTAAGGGTGGCGTGACAAAAAATAGGGAAATATAGAAAACTGTGTAAGAAAAGTTTTAAGGACTATTTATAAGAAAAAAAAAAGCTAAAATTAAATTTGTAGTGCCTAGACAATGTACCTGTAGTACAGTGATCAAGTCATTGAATGATGATACTGATGATCTGAATTCAGAACTTGTCAGTATAAAATTCTTTAATTAAAAAAAAACAAATGGTACTGCCTAGTATGAAATAAGATTAGTCATTCTTGGATGCTAGAAGGTGCTATCTTCCTTAAACCGCAAGTAGGATTCGATCCAAAAGCAGAGAATAGTGATCTGTTTGGATCCAGGTGCACCGATACAAGGAGACTGGAACCTGGAGCACTACGAGCTTTGAGATATATTTAGACATTTTAATGTACCAAATAGGATTGTTTGATTCATTGTATAGTTGGAAAAGGTGAATGGAATTTGCCTCAAGTAGTAAAATATTAACATTAAGAGGGGAGCACGAATTAAGAATATATTCGCACGTACATTTTTGATTTGATTTTTGTGTCCAGGAGTAGGATTAGTGTACGTTGAGGTTTAATTAATTTCGATACACCATCACCATGAAATCGAAATTCACTATTGTGGTTCTTCGAACGGCACAATAACGATAGGTTGGTTTGTTGGAAGGGGAAACGAGGTTTTTATTTTAGGAATGGTAATGAGAGTTAGCTAATTTGGGAACTCTAATAAATGGTATGTAAAAGACGTTGAAACAACGTTATGTGATGAATGAAACGAAATGTGTACTCTGCATTGGTAATGTTGTAACTGCTAATTGAGTTGTTCGGTGCTTATGTTCTTTGATAGGGGTTTAAATACAATTACTGCTCCCATTGGAGAGGTTACGTACCTTAAGGTTTAAATGAGTGGCAGCTTTAGCTCAACTCTAACGAGTTGATTCCATCCCCAGCAGTCTCTGCAAAATGCAATCCAACACAAGGTGTAATAAATCATAAAAAGCAGTTTGTAAACTTTGTTCTGAATCAATACAATCATTGGCAGTTCAATTTAATTTTTTGTAACTCTTTTCCAGATGCGAGTGCGTGGATTCGGAACGACGACCACCGACCAAAATGGAACTTGGATTAGGATGACATTAATTTAATAATCGACTCTTATTTTGGATGTCCATTGTCCTAAATTATGCTAATGTTGGTTACTCCTAAGACTCTAGATTCTAGTGATGGAAGTATTTGGTTCCCCAATTATTATTATTCATCCGTTCTTTAATTGATGGATGGTATAGCAGGATAAGATAATGGTGGTCCTGGTAGAGATAGGTGCATGCATGGACTTTCCCCATATTTCAGGCGATGGGTTGTGGCAACTACTCATGAGAGGCTAGGATACTGAAGCCTTCCATTGCTTTTGTTTATTCTATTTTTCTCGTAAAAAACCAGTTTATTAAAAAAACATGTCCCTCACTCACCCGAATAAGGGTTTATTAAAAAAAATATGTAATATCTCAGGTTCAAACTGGGGACCTTTAGTGTGTGAGACTAACATGATAACCAACTACACCAACCAGACATGAATAAAAATCTCTCTACGTTTCTCTCTTCAACTCTGACTTTGTTTTCTTTTCTTGTTTTACTTGGTCTTTCAGTTTTTTTGGCAAATTAAGTCGGGGTTTATTGGTATCAAAGATATGTCCAATTCTTCTGATCAGTAGGCTGACATGTGACAAATGATCTTGGGGCTCCAAAAAGATGATGATAATAATATATATCTGTATACTCCATCTATTGAAAACTCTTCAAATGCTAATTTAGTCTGAGCACAAACGAAATTCAGTCTGCAAGAAAGGGTACTTTTCCCTAAAGCAAAACCATCAAGGACCTTCTTCATGGACCACCACGTCCACAACTAATGGTTACCAAATCTCTCTTGGGAGAAAATCCTGAGTGAGTAAAAAGAAATGCAAATAGTTCAAGGCCGGACCTGAACAAGTACTCTTACCAGTGAAATGTCATGTCAGTTTGCTTGGTTCATTGGATGTGCTTAGATTTTTTTAAAGATTGCAAACTCAGACGAAAAAGAGATACAGAGACACTCCAACCATTGAAACCTCTTCATAACGTTCATTTCAGTCTTCTTTTAATTGCTCCTAACAATTCCCAGGCTCTTCATTTTTCACAGCCAATAAAAACTCCTCATGTGTCATTCTTGTTAGCGAATTCTATCATGTTATTCAACTGTTCTGACATGATTATGATCTAGGGTTATCAAGCTTGCTATTTCATATGAATAAATTAGAAACAAGTTTTGAAAACGTACCTGGTTCAGCCATAATTAATTGATTAGAACCCTTGTATCTTTTATTAGCTGAAACATCAAATGGACTTAATGGAAATGATGTTGAGAGTAAACTTTAATCCTCTAACCATTTCTTTTCTAGTTTCTAATCTTAATGATGGTTGTTCTAGTAATTACCTTTTTCATGGTAAGGAATAGGTTTAGCACCTCTCTAATGGCTATTTATAGTTATGATTTTTCTTCCCATTAAAGAAAACATGATGATTAAACTATATTTGTATAGCCTGAGTTTTGTTTATGCCAAAATTCTCATTAGCATTAACAACCTACGATTTGTCAAAAGATCTAGATTGAAATCCTTATCTTACATTTTGTTACACTATATCTCCTTAACATTCAAATCATAAGATGGGGGAATTGACAACAATTGACAATAATTAAGTAGTATGGAAACATTCAAATAGACTTATATGCAGGAGTTCAAGATCCTTACAAGTATGGAAAAAGGATTATATATATATATATATATATTCATACATCAATAGTTTCATACTACATCACTCTGTAAATACATACCTAATAGCTTTACTCTAATTCCAGTATCTTTCCCTCGTCTTTTCTCTTCCAATTTTTCTGACCCCTTCTCTGTTGAATGAACTTCTCTATTTATAGGTTGTTCAATGGGTCCCTCTTTTTTTCCTTTCTGTTTGATGAGTCATGTTTTCCCGATCTTGTCTGTCAATTTATTGATTATCGTTCCAATGTATTCTTTTGGTCCGATACTTCTTGTCCCGTTACTTCCTTGCGTTCTCTTTATTTTATGATTATCTTCGGATCAGGATGGTCGTGCGGTTTGACAGGCAACTTCTTTCTTATGCATTGTTATGCTTTCGCCTTTTTGGCCCGTTACCTTGTACTATTGACACGTGCTCCTCGTACTTTATGAGTCATCTTCTTCCCGATCTTCACTGTCAGTTATACAGTTAAAGTAACTTAAGCAATTAATGCTTTCACTTTTCCGCTCTATACGCATTTATTGCTCCTGTTTTTCCCGTTCCATTTGCATTTAATGCTTTCTGTTTCGATCAGAGTACTAACACTTTCTCGATCTTACGTGTCGATCATGCAATGATATTTTCATTCTTTTACATCTGTCATCCACTCGAACTTTTATAAGGTTTTGATTGTGTGTTTCTCGCTCTTCTATAAATCTCTGCTTCTTTTCCTAATCGTTTGACATGTGTTATCTTGACTTTTATTTCCTAACAACTTGCCCCCTTCTTCTTCTTTTTTCAAAATTTTTAACGGTTGATCCAAAGTTTTGAAAAAAGTAGAAGAACAATAATTACTCTCCATCTTTTCTATATCTGTCACAACTTCTTTTCGCACGTTATCCCGGGTTTTCTGCTAGCAGTAACTTCTATTATCACGTTTGTGTGAGTTAACATTTTTTGAGAAAATCAAATCTTTGCCTCGATTAACACCTTTTCAATTTTTGACGGTTCGTTTATCCCTCCCTCTTAAATAGGATTCAGTCTTTCCTACTTCTGTTTTTTCCTCTTAAAGTTGCAACTCTTTCTTTTCCTTAAGCTTTTCAAATATCCTCATTATCTCTCTGTTATTTTCTCATTGTCCAACGATTCAGGAACTTTTTGCATCAATCATATTTGGTCTACTTTCGATCAAGAAACTGTTTCTCCTCTTTCTACATGTAAGTGACTTTCTGATCCTTCTGTATCTGTTTTGTTTTGGTGTTTTACCATGATGAATATTGACTCTATGAAAACAGAGATGATTGAAATGGTGATTGTTTATGATTTTTTTCCCCTAATTGCTTCTTTTTATGAACTTGAATTCTTTGATTCCTTCATGCATTGATTCTTCCCTGTCTTTTTCACAGATAAAAAATACCTTTTCACTACGTCTTCAAGAACTCAAAATATTGCTCCTGAGATTGATTCTCAACACGATGATCAACCAGAAGTAAGGAGATCCTCTCGGAGTAATGCAACTAGATATGCCGCAACTCGGCATACTCGTGATGCTGCATATGACCCTTCTGCGGCCGCTAATGTTGCCCCCAGGAGTAAGCATGAGCATGCCAGTTTTAGCTATAAATCAATGAATATTAAAGAGTTCAAAGCAAAACATCATCTCGAGGGATTTAGAGTTTCTCTTTATGGTGGAGATAAAGATGTAATGACTCTGGGAGCAGCCGAAAGCTTTAAGTATTCAACCAGTATATTAATGATTTCTGCCGGTGCATTGGAGGCTGGGCTTCGTCTTCCCCTATATCAGCGGGATCATCCCTATCAATTCGAAGTTCTTGCATCCCGCTGCAATGCTCCTCACGGTTTAGCTCGGTCCGTTATCCAGTATAACGGAAATTGGTGGCGGATACTTGATGAATGTAGCCTCCGGAGCGAAGGACAAACTAACCTTACCTGTTATACTCCAGACATCACAGAGCAACAACATTATACAATTGAGAATTTTCACACTACCTATGCGGATAGTGTTTCCATAAGGAATTTTGTGAAGTGGAGTGTTAGTCCTCTTCGCAAGTGCAGTTCGCGATTCCCCTTGTTGCGCGAAATTGACGATCCGAAGCTCAAGTATGTTCCGGGAAGTGGAGAAAGAATCCGATTGGAATAAGAAGAAAGAATCCAATTGGATCATGACTACAAGTGGTACCAGACTCCACTAGTGATCAAATGTGCTTGGGTATTCGGTCATATTTCCAAGGATGAAGTTCAAGATATTCGTGGGCGTTTCCCCAATTACTATCCCTGGAAATTAAATTTCTGTGATTATAAATTCGATTATGAGGTTCGCACGACTCTTTTTTTTTTTTTTTTTTTTAGTAGTAGTACTTGGATGCTTCCGTCACTGAGTTTGAACTTTGTGCTACAGGTTGATCCATCTCTTGAGCCAGATTGAAGCGCCACCAGCACGCCCAATGCCCGGCGTGCAGATTAATGAGGGCAGGCAAAGAACTGATAAAGTGTAAATAGTTGAGGGTAAAGGGAAGCGTAAGATGGTAGCTTCCCCAGAGAAGAAGAAAATATCGAAAAGGTCAAGAAATGCTTCTCTCACTCCCTCTGATAGAAAAGAAGGTGAGATTAGAGATTCTCTCATCCGACGCAGCAACATTGGGGGTGAGGGAACTTCAGTTTCAAGATCTTATGCTGAGGGTGCGGACCAGTCTATATCGAGACAGCCCGATGCTGTTGCGGAACGGTCCGTTGAAGATTATGATCCAGTTACATCGGGAGCGGACCAGGCTATATCAGGACAACCCGATGTTGTTGCGGGACGGTCCGTTGAAGCTTCTGATCCAGTTGCATCGGGAGCGGACCAGGCTATATCGGAACAGCCCAATATTGTTGCGGGACGGTCCGCTGAAGCTTCTGGTCAAGTTGCATCGGGAGTGTCCGGTACTATTATGGGCCATCCCGCTGCTACTGCAAGTCAGATCATATTGGCAGAACCCGCTGCTGGCTCTGAAGGTGCTCCCATTAAGGCTACACCGATAAATTTTTATCTGTCCCTGTCTCCACTTCCCTTCAACTTTGAGGTTGAAGTGGTCTCTCCCGAAGAGGGTATCATGACAACTGATAATCAACCAACTGTGGAAGGAGATGTTGAAGGAGGAGATGCTTATGATGAAAATATTGAGAATGTCGCTCCTAGCACTTCAGCCATAGAAATCCAACCTCTCATCCCGAAGAGGATATTCCCGCAGCCATCTGCGAAGCAAGTGCACCTTCCGGGATATTATCAACGGTTCTTCCCCGCCCCGAAGCTGATGTGCCCAATGCAGAGCCTTTAGACTTGCAAGGATTCATCTCACAGATTGATAAAGGCAGGAGGGTGATAGAAGGATTAAATCTCTTAGGAGATGAAAATGAAGCCTACAAGTGGTTCTTAGCAAAGGGGCTACTTACTACTGCAGCTTGTCCAGAGACATGAAAATCCGATAGTGGTTCCATGTCCAGGATACGGAGTTCATTGGGAACTATCCCTCTGGAGGATACAAGGGAAGCTTGGTATGATAGTGACTTCGCTGAACAGACATTCCCACTGAACCCTCCTCCTTCTTTGGATCAAGATCTAGCTTTTGCAGAGGGTCCGCTGTATTCATATCCACAGCAAGCTCTAGCTCAGGTATTGCTGTTCATTAGAACTTTTGATTCGTTTCATCTTTTCTTCCGATACTCATGACTTTAATTTCACAGCTTAAGCATATTTCCGATTGCTTGTTTGCTGCATTCAAGTTCTACAAAGCTCGGGATGTTATGATGGAGTCTGTATATAAGAATGAAGCTGAGAAAGTGCAGCGGGAAAATGCCAATCTGCAGCAACAAAATGAAAAGCTCCAACAACAACTAAAGAATCAAAATCTTCTGAATCAAGGTATATTTTATCACTTTTTTATATATGTATTTTTTTTACACACATGCTTTGGGACCAGAGGGGGATTCCGAACTTGTATTTAGGATGGAGCGTAGGATGACTCAGTTGAATGATCATGCGAGAGATATTAATAGGGAAATGAGGGTTTTTAGATCAGAGTTAAAAAGATTGTCCGATAGTCTTGACCTGGCCACCTGGAGACACACTAGAGCTGAATCAAAATATCAGCAAGCTCTGGAAACTTTGGTTCTTAAGGAGGCAGAGTTTAAATCCCTCGCTGGAGGTATATTCTTAGGTTATATGTTTTTGTATATAAAATTTCTTATAGTATTTAACACTGGCTTTGTTCGTTAGGCCTTGAAAAGAAACTTAATGAAGCAACTGCTCGGGCTGTGAAGGCGGAAAGAAATCTTGCTATTAAAAATAGGAGAATTGAAAATCTCAATAAGCAAACGGAAGAACATTCTTTTAAAGTGCAAGCATTGCAAGGTGAAATAACTCTTTACGCAACCAGAGCTAGAGATGCTCAATCCCGAATTAGTGTATTGGCCAGAAAAGTTACAACATGCGAAAACATGCTTGTGGATGAAAAAGCAAAAAATGACAATCTATCAAGAGAATTGAGTGCTGAAAAAGATCAGAGATCCCGCTTGGATGAGCAAGTAAAAGATTGTCAGCGAAAAATTCAAGAACTTCAATTAGATATTGAATATGGATGTGCTTATACAACGTGGGAGAGACAAGATGCAAAAGCAAAAATTGCAATGTCATTCAACACTGCCTTGGATCGTGCACAAGCTGACATCACTATACTCAATAGTCGGGCTCCTGTTCCGAAGGTTCCTCCGCAGCCATCCAGAGGCAACATTCCCGATGCTTGATGATATCTGATTTTCTTTTTCTATGTAACTTGTATTCCGCTAGATTGATTCGATCTTGTAACTTGTAATTTGGTACTTTAACTGGTAACTTTGAGTTGGAATCTACCTTTTATAGCCTTTTGAACAATGCTATTCCTGCATAAAAAATAACATATTTGTATGAAATCATTCGGTTAATCAAATTGTTTCATGAGTACATTGCATCTAAGTATTTATACCTCAAAACATGTAATTCGGGAACCCAACACATACGAATCATACCCGGGCCAGGAGTAAGCTACAAGGTTAGTCCCAAACGTACCCTGAAAACGATAACTATTGATTATATCATTAGGTATCCCTTCTTTATAAGAATCTCGCACTTATGGAAATTCTTTAAGGGCTTATACGTACCTATATTTTTATCTGTTTGAGTTACGATTGTTTCGCTAATCGCAAACGTTCTTCAGAATAAGATGTTCCTGGAGTAATTAATATTTTCATGTCAGGCATCTCTTTATTAGGAAATCCCATTGTCAAATGTATTATTAATCAAGGATTTTCAAGAGAAGGTGCATTATTTATGCTTTACCCAACATGAATGCAATGTACTTTCGTAATTTCATTATTGATTAAGGATAATATAGCTTTAAATATTATGCGTTCCATGGGTGTTGCAAAACTTCACCATGCATGTTTCGCAGACAATAAGATCCTTGTCCTGCCGGTGCTTGTATTGTGTACGGACCATCCCAAGTTGGTGCGAACTTGCCTGCATTTTTATCCCGATGGTACTCTGAAATTTGACGTAAGACATATTGTCCTTGAACATTTCGTAACTTAACTTTCTTATGGTAGTCCCGTGCCAACTTTCTTTGGTAATTTTCCATCTTCTGGAGTGCCACCTCTTTTTTTTCTTCCAAGTCATCTAATTTTTGTAAAATTAAATCTGAATTTAGATTTTTCTCCCATGCTTCTGTTCTAGTTGTAGGAAAAATGACTTCTGTTGGTATAACTGCTTCCGTTCCATAAGTGAGTACGAATGGTGATTCTCCAGTGGATTCTTTTCTTGTGGTGCAGTATGCCCATAATGTGTTATGAAGTTGTTCACACCATTGTTTGTAGAGCCCATCTATCTTTAAATTTGTTGCAATTGTTTTATTTGTGGCTTCGGCCTGTCCGTTACTATGGGGATAAAACGGTGTGGATTTATGTTTCTGAATGTTGAATGCTTCAAACAACATATCAATATTTTTTCCTTGAAATTGTTTTCCGTTATCAGAAACTATAGCTGCCGGAATCCGAAATCTATAGATGATATTTTCAAATAAAAATGTGAACACATCCGAATCTCTGATTCGATCTAATGCTTTGGATTCTACCCACTTAGTAAAATAATTAGTGGCCACAATTAAGTATTTCCTCTTCTTGGTTCCCTCAATTAACGGACCTACAATATCCACCCCCCATTTCGCAAACGTCCATGGACTGAGTACAAGATTAAGTTTTGTAGCAGGTGCTTTGATTCTTTTTGTGAAACGTTGGCAGTCTTCGCACCTTCGTACCATGTTTTCCGAATCCTTGAGCATGGATATCCAATAATAACCTTGCATTTTGGCTTTCAATGCGAGTGAGCGTCTTCCACTGTGATTTCCTGCATCTCCATAATGTATTTATTTGAGTATGCGTAATCCCTCCTTATGTGACATGCATCGAAATAGTGGTCCTAAAAAGGACTTGCGGTATAAGATTCCATCCCGCAACTGGTAATTTTCAAATTTCAGTTGAATTTTCCTTGCTTCTTTAGAATTGGTGGGTAATATTCTATCTTGTAAATATTGATGAATTGGGATCCTCCAATCTTGTTCATTTAACTCATCATCTGCTTGTTGAGGCATAGGTGCGGTGTTTTGTATTGCTGGATCATCAATGTTTTCGGTTACACCTTCTTCTATGTTATCAGTTGTCTTTAACTTTATGTATGGTCATATATTCGTCGGACTTTTATAGATGTAACATTGGGATCTCTTATCATTGATGAAATGAATGCTAGTGCGTCAGCATGTCGATTCTTGTCTCGGGACAGATGCCGAAAAACTATACTTGGAATATGATTTGCTAGAGTTTGTACAAGATTTTTGTACTCTGTTAAATCTTCGTCGAGTGTTTGGTATATTCGACCTGTCTAATTATCAACTGTGAATCGCTTGTGAGCCGGACATTGCTGATTCCTAACTCAATGATGAGCTTGAGAGCATGAACCACAACTTCATATTCTACTATATTATTTGTATGCTCATCAAACTCAAGAAGAAAAGAATGTATCATCCGTTCACCCATGGGTGCAGTAATTACAATGCCAATTCCCGCACCTTCCTTATTTCGGGACCCATTAACAAAGACTTCCCACCTTTGTGAATTTGCGGAGCTCAAAATATCCCGTGGATCCTCTTCCTCACATCCTGGCAATCCTTTAATACAAATGTACAATAAAAAGTGATGAAAATTTTAATGATAAAAACTGTGATTGAATTAATTTTTTTTTTCGTCTATCGGACCTTGGATTTCATAATCTTCCTCAATCGGGAAGTCCGCAAGGAAATCAACTAAAACTTGGGATTTTTGTGCAGTTTGCAACTCAAAAATGATGTTGAATTGCTCTGTCCGTGCATTCCATTTTGCGATCCTTCCTACTTTCCCGGTGTTCTTCAATACTGATTCTAATGGTGCTTTGCTCGGGACACGCACGTAATGTGTGAGAAAGTAGGTACGTAATTTTTGGGTAGCAAAAACCAATGACAAAATGAGTTGCTCAATTTTGGTGTAATTTCTTTCTGCTGAATTCATGGTCTTGCTAATGTAATATACAGGTTTCTCCATTTTTTCATTCGTACGCACCAAAACTGCACTTATTGCATCCTCCGTTGCCGCAATGTACAAATTCAATATTTCTTCAGGTTCTGGCTTCTGTAACGCTGGCAATGTGGCAAGATGCATCTTTATGTTTTGGAAAGCCTGATCATATTTTTCATTCCAGTCAAATTTATTTTTCTTTTTGAGTATATCAAAAAATGGTTTGCATCTTTCTGAAGATCCGGCAATGAACCTACTGAGAGCATCCAAACATCCATTCAATTTCTGTACAGTTTTAATGCTCTTTAGGGATGGCATGTTCGTTATTGCTTGAATTTTTGCGGGATCAACTTTAATTCCATTATTTGTAACCAAATATCCCAAGAAACGTCCCGATGTCACACCGAAAATGCATTTTTCTGGATTGACTTTCATTTTAAATTTCCGCAATGCACCAAATATTTCAGTGGGATCTTGTAGATGATCCGCAGATAATTTAATTTTTACCAGCATGTCTTCAACATAGACTTCTAAAATTCGCCCAATCCAAGGTTTAAATATAGCGTCAACCAAGCGTTGATATGTTGCTCCTGCATTTCGTAATCCAAATGGCATCCTGGTATAACAATACAACCCCCGTGGGGTGAAGAATGCAGTATGTTCTTGATCCTTCTCCGCAAGTTCAATCTGGCTGTATCCCGGTTGACCGTCCATAAGGACAATGCCTCATGGCCTTGTACGACATCCACTAGATGATCGATATTGGGAAGTGGATAACTATCCTTTGGGCATGCCTTGTTTAAATTGGTGAAGTCTATACAAATTCTTACTCCACCGTTCTTCTTTGGAACGATCACCATGTTGGAAATCCATGTTGGGTATCGTACCTCACGAATGAATCCTACATTTAAGAGCTTTGTTAATTCTTTTTCTACAGGATCGTGATATTCTGGAGCGACCTTGCGTATCCGCTGCCGAAATGGTGTTGCACCGGGTCGTATTCGCAATTCATGTTGTACAATACTTGGGTCTATCCCCGGCATATCCTCCATTTTCCATGCGAATACGTCCACAAAATCATGAAGAAGCTTGATCAAATTTTGCTCCGTATCGGCCTTCATCAGCGTTCCAATTCGTACCTGATTGGGAAATTCTGTAGTGCCAATATTTATAATTTTGGTTTCTTCTATAGAAGTGAAAACAGGTTTGGGAACTCCGATAGATGTTGGAGTTCCTTTTAATTGCTATGATGGTAGTCCTTCAGATTGTTGGTTTGATGAATTTCCTTGATTTTTGCTGCTCTCCCCTATTTCATTTGTAATTTTTGGTCCGATACTCTGTTTTAAGTATCGGTCTATTTCCTCTTCTTTTGCTTTTGCCTTGCGGTCTTTTTTCTTATCCCGCTGTTGTTGTTCCCTCTCCTCATTCATCCGTACTTCCGCCAAAATACACAATTTAGCATCGTCCTGATCTCCTCTTATCTCCATTTCCCCTTGTTGTGTTGGGAATCGCAAGTATTGGTGATAGGTTGAGATGGCACCTTTCAACTGGTGTACCCATCGTCTTCCGATAATTGCATTGTACGGGGACGGAGCATCCACAACACTGAACCTTGTCAAAAGTTTTATCGTTCCAGCAGAGACTTCCAAATCAATTTCTCCCTTTGGTCTTGAAGCTATTCCTTTGAATCCATAGATTACATAATGGGATGGAATTAATTTATCTTCACTGAGTCCTATTTTGCGAAATGTATCATAAAACATGACATTCAAAGAACTTCCCCCATCCAGAAGGATTTTTTTGATATTCCATCCGGACATCGGCAAAGTGAGGACCAGAGCGTCATTATGCATTTCAATTTCTTGATCCACTTCTCCCGCTGAGAAAGTCAAGGGGGATGCAATCCAGTCTTCCCAAGATTCTGTTATCCTTCCCGTTACTTTAAAAATTTCATGGTCTCGGACCCTCTTGCACAATTTTTTGTCGATCGCAGCATTCACATTTGTATCGCTTTTTTCAGAAAAGGAAATCATATTGATAGTTTATTGTATGGGATATGAACTGCCTTTCCTTTTTCAGGTCTTGTTGTTGGTTCGGGTGTTTGAATAAATTCTTTCCACTCTCCAGCATCAATCATCCTTTGTACCAGAATAATGAAGTTTCTACATCGATCTGTTGTATGCCCTTTATAGAAATGATACTCACAGTAGTCCTTTGATTTCTGTGTAAACTCCGGTTGTCGCCCTTTTGAAAGCGGCCACGGAAAGTCTGGTTTATTTTTTATGATTTTGTAAAGTCCAGAATATGAAATGTTAATTTTTGTAAACACTCTTTCTTGAAATTGCTGAATGAACTTTTTGTTATCCCCTATTCATGGGCGTTTTGATTCGCTAGCTTCATCTTTATTAGAATTTTTTTTCTTTAGCTCTGGTGATGTTTCAATTGAATTTGTGCTTTTGGTACTACCTTCACTACAAGAAAAACGGGCTTAAGCGTCTAAAATCTTAGCAAGAGCACGGAAATTTAGTCGCTTAAATAGTTTAAGCGTCTAAAATTGCAACTGCCCGAAATTTTGGTGGCAATAAACATGTGTCCACTATTATTTAGCAACGAAAAAATATACTTAATCGCTAGATCCTTTGTTCAAGTAATTTATAGCAACTAAAATAGTGATCATGTAGCTATTTACTTTGAGGCACCGACTCGTAGCAACAGCAAAAAAAATTGGTTGGTCAAACCTCTCTCAGCAACTAAGTTTGAGCCACAACCAAATATGTTTAATTGCTAGATCCGTCTTTCAAGTAATTTATAGCAGCTAAAAGTTGATCATGTAGCTATTCAGTTTGATGCACCGACTCGTAGCAACAACAAAATAAATTGGTTGCTCAAACCTCTCTCAGCAACTAAGTTTGAGCCACAACCAAATATGTTTAATTGCTAGATCCGTTTTTCAAGTAACTTGTAGCATCTAAAAAAGTGATCATGTAGCTATTCACTTTGAGGAACAGAATCGTAGCAACAACAAATGAATTGGTTGCTAAAACCTCTCTCAGCAACTAAGTTTAAGCCACCACCACATGTTCAAAAGATAATTATTTGGTAAAATCTCTCTCAGCAACTAAGTTTAAGCCGCCACCACCATTTCAAAAGAGAAGTCAGTTTTTGAAGTAGACATTTGAGAACTTAGTATTAATCCAACAATCTTATTCGGATTTGTTTAATGGAAACATGAAAACTTGTTCAAATCATTGTTTTAATTCACCATGAGTAAATATTTGGATGCACAAATTGTTTTTTCTTTAACATGAGTTGACCAAATTGACTATAATTAAACAAACTCTTTTACAAATCCCACAACTCATATCATTCCAGTAAACTAAATTGAGTATAATTAAGCAAATTGTGTTCTCAGGATGATATTAAAGGCATCAAAGAATATTATGGTTAATCATTTTTATCACAATAAAGTTCGCAATAGTCATTAATATTAGTTTCCCATATTAAAGCATGATATGCTAATTAAATAAATGATCAGAATGTTTTCAATAAAAAAAGATTAGATGTTTCTTAATGTAAACTACTCCAAATATTACTAGAAAAAAACTCCAAATATTACTAGAAAAAAAAGGTCAGATACCTATGTGCATAAATATTCTAAATATTATTGCATAAGAAGGCACAAACACTTCCAAAGAATTCGAGTCATTACTTATCCTATGGTTTAACAAAAAAAAGAAATTTTATTTTTGAAGTTTAGTGAAATATAAATCTGTAATATAAATTCTCTTGTTATTAAACTGAACTAGATAGCTATTACAATGATTGGTATTTATAAAATTAACTAGTATAATATTGACTAGTATAACTAGGACTCGTGCCCTTAGCCCACTTACAAAACCTGCACACACTTGAGCCCTTAGATACTTAACACCACTATTACACACCATTACCCTCCCTCAAGCTCAAGGGGGATGGAGAAGACACCTTGAGATTGTCCTTAACTCAGCACCACTATTCCACACTATAACACCACAAGAGGAAGGATGATGAAGAGTGAAATTGCTTCTCTAGAAATGAACAGTGATTATCACCACTGACAGTTAGAATAATTGCAGCAGAAAACACACCATAAGGGAGCAGTGATAAGGCTGTCGTCGCAGACCATGAGTAAGAAGCTGTTGAAACTAAAAATCTCCATGGAGTATAACTGACCAGTAATAGAAGATACTAGCAATAATTCCATGAGAAGACATGCTCACACCAATGAAAATTTGAAGAAGAAACCCAGCAAGTTCAACCTCGCATTATTTAGAAACGTTGTACAACATCTGTTGTCGAACTTCAACTTGCTTCTCTTACCGCTCATACTCTTGTCTGATCTTCTTCTTCTCAGCTTCAACTAATTGTAACTTCACAATTTTAAATTCCTGTTACCAATCACCAAACAAAATCATCAACTAACTACCAAAACCGCACCTCATCATTTAAAGCAACAAAACCGCATTTAAACTACCTGTACCAAAAATTCGCCAAACCCTCCATTTCCATGCAGAGAAGAGAAGACTGACAACCGAATATTAAGGTGGACATGCTTGACTTCGAGAAAAAACAATAACTATACACTGGATACTAATCCGCAGTCAATAATTCTGTCTTAATAGTTATCTTCATGAATAATGCAAATAGGAATAGACAAACTAAACAAATTATTCTGAAGGCTGTTATGTCTGAACATACACTCAACCCCAAAAAACACTATATATGGTTGCGACATTTTTTTTTATTCTATTCACTTACATTTGAAGGTTGAGACTTGACTTACCATCAGTATGTACCATATCATCCGCCATAATCACAACTTTGTCTATGAAATCTCCTATCAGATTCACGACCTGCAAGACAACATTTTATCACAACTCCTAAGTTGTATACTTCAGTATTAAGCATATAAATTATATGTTCTTTTATTACTCTCGGATGCATTAATGTATTTGCCTAATCAAAGTAAAATGAAGACTCACACTGTAGTTCAGTTAACTTGAAAAGGTTCCAGTTATCCTCTAACTTCCTATGGGATTTTAGAAAGTTTTCTTGTTTTTTTTACTCATCAAAATCCACACACTGCATTACCATGGTACAATACTCAGAAAACTACTGAATATTGAATTTTGAGGCATGCCAAGAACAACAAAAATATGTCATGAGAACCTGGTAGCTTTTGCGAGAATTTGCCCTGTATTGGCATCACGAAGAAGCCAGTGGTTTGCAAGACCATTCTTTTCAGATGCACTAGTAAACCAAGTATATATTTGAACTGCATCGCCCCTGCAACAAAATACAAAAAATGATCATCCTTGTACGACATTTGTCCACAGACTTGATATGGTGAATAACTGATAATGCAGGCAAGGAAAATATGCAAGAACTGGCTTACCAAAAAGGATATTGATCCACAATAACTTGCATCTTTGCAACAACCCATATTAGATTTCTTCTACTCATTTCCTGCAAATGATCAAACCAACAACATTAAAACCATATGTTAACTTGCATAACTAGTATTCCTATGAGGAAAATCAAACACAGGACATATACATACCTGTAATTGATTTATCAATGCTCCTATAGTTGCATTCCGATGAGGGCCTATCTCAGACGATCTATATAGGCTTCACAGAAAAAATCATATAGGCTTCACAGAAAATATTTTTAACCTTTGATTATCGAGAACTGATCTCGAATGAAACCGAAAAAACATTGTGTGACCTAAATGAAGAAGACAAAGTTGAAGATGGTTAGTAGTGTTGTAGTTAGATCCCAAAGACATTACTGGGAACTGAACATACAATTCAACATATAATAGAGAGTTAAAACATTAGAACAAAGAAGATAAAAGGTGAAATACCTTTAGATTTACGTCGTGCAGCTTCATGTTTGTCATTTTCCTGATAAAACATATCCTAAAGATTGTTATCACTCAACGAACAAGGGCTAATTATCAATGACTTAAAGATCATACAAAATGAAGGCATGTGGGAGAAGCAGCAACAAAACCCAAATATCAAAACCCTTCTCTATTTTCAAAACCCACATCAAAAGAACTCAAATTACACCCAATTACATCAACACCCGAAAACCTACTTCAGAGAACAAATTGAATGATTCTTAAAACCTACTTAAGAGAACTCCCCACATTAAGCATTAAAATCCTAAAATATTAAAAGAAAGAAGAACACATGCATTTACAGAATTTCAAGAAACAAAAATCTTAGATGTTATTATAAGTGAAATGATCAGTATCAACCAGTAAAATTAAAACACAATCCATTAAACCCTTTAAGCATACAGAAAAGACAGATGGAATTAGGGAACGTACATACCTTTAACCAACCAATGATTTCACTTAAAATATGGTGTCTGTGATCGAAATAGAAATGAAGATGAAAATAATTGTAGACTAAAAAAAGAAGATTTGGAGATTTTTGTGCTGTTTATTAGTATCTTTAAAACAAACAATGAGAAACAGCGTATCATCGTGAGTCTGATATGCTAAACGGACAAGGTTGAATGATCCAGATTCGGTGGATGGTGATGAAGGTATCGATGAACCCTAGTTTTTCTTCTAAGGCGGCTGTTCTGGAAGAGAGACAAAGACAAGGAATGACAATGAATGGAATTTTTTTTAGGGTTTTGAAAACAAAATTTGAATGGTGGATAAGCCACCTCATACGGATCATGGAAAGTTTTGGATGGTCCAGATTCGATGTTGGATTTTCATACGGATTGAGTCAAATATGTTAGTTAAATGTGTGTTTCTCATTGTGTTTCTTGCACGAAATTTTGAACGGTGGATAAGGCACTTCATACGGATTATGGAAATTTTTGGATAGTCCAGATTCGGTTTTGGATTCTCATACGGATTGAGACTAGTGTATGAGTAGCATGTTTGGTAAAACATCGGTAGGTTTAGGGTGCCGACGAAGATTCCGAGGGGAAGAGGTTATTAAATCACTTAATGCGAGGCTAAAGATTCCGAAGAAATATTGAGCATAATGAGAGGCTAAAGTTTGTTTCGATGATGTTAATGAGTTTGATTTATTTTGAATTCATTCAATTTTGTTTTATCTTACTAGAAATCACTTAATGTTTCATCAATCTCACATGAATACAATCAATTTTGATCGATCTTACTCAAATTATATCAATTACATCAATTTCGCTCAATTCATTAAGTTTTATTCAGTCTCACTCAAACTCATTCATTAAGTTGTATTCAGTCCAAATTTATATGAGTTAAGTGAATATGAGTGAAATCGAAGAATATTATATGAATATGAGTGAGATCTATGAAAAATGAGTAAATTCGAGTGAGATCGATGATTTGATATTAAATAAAATTTTAGTTAGTCATATCATAGTAGTCAGAGCCTACATGGATGATTTTAGCTTTCAGACCATGTTACATATCCAAATTGAGCCATCAATAACGTCATTTACATCAGGGAAGATAACAACATGTTATATTATGCTTGGTCATGTACCACATTGTACTGGAACTTTGAAACATCTAAACGAGTGCATACAAATCATAGTTTGATATCGTTAGATTTGTTAGATCGATAAAAAAATGAATAAGTTTGATTGAGATTGAATAAAATTCAATAAATCTAAGTGAAATCGAGTGAAATTGATGAAAATTGATATAATTTGAGTAAGATCGATCAAAATTAAGTGTATTCAAGTCGGTTCAATAAAAAATTGAGTGAATTTTAGTGAGATTGATGAAATGACGGTGGAGAAACAACAGATTTTGTGGAACTAATTGAGCCAGCTGAGAGCAGTACCGATGGTGGAGAAACAAATTTGGTGGATCTAAATATACAGTAAGAGAAGTTGATGAGAGGGTACTGCTCTTCGACAGGAGATTTTGTGGAAGTCTAAGCTTTAATGTGTCGTTAATATTTGGGTTTAGGTAAGTGTGTATGAAATTTGGACAATTTAAAGTTAGAGAAATGGTTTTCTATTAGTGAAGTCAATTTTGTCGGTTGATTAAAGTTAGAGAAATCGTGTTTTTTTTATGAAGTTAATTTTGAGGGGTAAAGTGCATTGTAAATTTGAAACAATTTCACCAAAAAAAATTTAAAGAAAATATATTAAAAATATAAAATACACGTGGGAAGTTATATGGTATTTCGTAACCCTGAACTCCAAAATATGCCTTAATAACCTCTTCCCCTAAGTTTCGTCGATACCCTGAACCCTAAACTCCAAAATATGCCTTAATAACCTCTTCCCCTAAGTAGGAATCTTCGTCGATACCCTGAACCCTGAACTCCAAAACCTAATGCAGTTACTTCTTCCACTAAGTCGGAATC
>JAJJMC010033083.1:268022-284025 GCA_023531435.1 Papaver californicum | reverse complement strand
GATACCCTGAACCCTAAACTCCAAAATATGCCTTAATAACCTCTTCCTCTAAGTCATATCTTCGTCGATATCCTGAACCCTGAACTCCAAAATCTTCCTTAATAACCTCTTCCACTAAGTCGGAATCTTTACCGGTACTCTAAATCCATCGATGTTCGTCATATTATCCTTAATAACCTTTTCCCCTAAGTCGGAATCTTTGCCGATACCTTAAACCAAGCGGTGTTCGTCAAAATTTCCTCATAGTGTTTATTCCCATGAGTAATAAGTTTCACCGGTACCCTAAACCCTAAACCCTTTTCGTCAAATATTCCTCATAATGTTTAAACCTACCGATGTTTTACCACACATGTTACTCGCAAAATAATCATAAGCTTCATCGGTGCCTTATCCACCGTTCAAAATTTTGTTTTAACACAACGAGAAATACACATTTATCTCACACACATACTCAATCCGTATGAAAATCCAATATCGAATCTGAACCATCTAAAACAAAACCATGATTCGTATGAGGTGGCTTATCCACCGTTCAAGTTTTGTTTTCAAAACCCTAAAAAAAAATTCCCTTCGTTTTTGTTCGTAGTCTTTCTCTCTCCTCGTCTCTCTTCCAGAACAGCCGCCGAAGAAAAGCTAGGTTCCACCGATACCTTCATCACCATCCACCGAATCTGCTCTCTCTTTGTCTCTCTTTCTCATTGTTTGTTTTAAATATACTAATAAATAGCCCAAAAATCTAAAAATCATCTTTTTTTAGTCTGCAATTATTTTCACCTTCATCTCTATTTCGATCACAGACATCAGATCTTAAGTGAGATCATTGGTTGGTTAAAGGTATGTACGATACTGATTATTTGTGTACTCCATTTGTGGTTTGTGAAACTTACTAATAAAATCCCTATAGGAAACATTGATGTAGTCTCCTGGAACCTTTTTGGGAATTAGATTATAAATATATTTTCTGGAAAACTGAGCAATGGTTGGACAGTGGCTACTGAATGATGCTTTGAAAAGATCAGTTTTGAAGTTTAATAATGATTAGTGTAGATGATGCTTCAAGTTTGAAGATGAATAATCTTCATACTCAGCTACATTATCTTTACTCATATTGGAATCTTCATTATCTGTTGTATCTATTATTCATTTTTGAGACTAACCCATATTAGAAAGATGATAACCAAGCTAACACCTAGTTTCTAGTAGTAATATTCTTGTTTCTTGATGTATTCAGCAAACCACTTGTGTGTTATTAGTTCTCTGGTTTACATGGTTATGTATTATTAGTTCTCTGGTTTACATGGTTGTGTATTATTAGTTCTCTGGTTTACATGTATTCATTGTTTTCTGTATCCTCATATCATACCTAACATTTCAGGTATCTCATTAAACAGAGTATTGTAACCTTGGAGTTCTGGATTTAGGTTTTTTAATGTGTCAAGTTAGGGTTTCATACTGAGAATTACTTGCTCGAACTAACCTTGCTTAAAGTCGGGATAAGAAACACCACTGAAGTTCAAGTTAAAGTACAATTTTTGAACGTTTACACTTTGGGGTATTCTAGTATCTTAATTCAAAGATATTGAGTTGAAGTTTTAGGGTTTGTTTCAGAATATGATTCTGGTATTTTAACACTGCACTAGAATACCTAGAAACTTTGTTTATATCATGAGTCATAAAAATAAAAATTCAATTTGTAGATGAATGATATAAATGAGGCCTGGCTAGAAATTTCGTTTATATCATGAGTCAGAATTGCTATTCTTCAGTTACGATATAAATCAACATACATTTTAGGTTGAATTTAGTTTACTCAAGAGAAGATTATAGCTACAATGGCTACTTACAAGGTTGTTAATTCTGTTTCAATCTATGTTTCAATTTTTCCTTTGCTTCTAGTTTGGTTTTCGATTTAACTTTTGTTTTATGATCTATGTGTAGGTTGAAACTGAAGTGAAAAAACAACAACAGTTGAAGTATCTATGGTTTGTTAAAATTGCTGTTATTCATGGAAGCTAAGAACGGAAAGCACTATTTCAAGTATCATCTCATGCACTACTTGTCCGCTGTATGATTTTTGCAAAACAATTAGTTTGGAATCTTGTAGCCATGGATTGCCATGAAATATCAGATGGAAAACGAAAGTAGCCCAATTTGCTATAGTAAGGTTTATGCTTCCTTTAGCTACTAGGATATCATTGAGAAGCTAAAAATTTCCACTTCTTCCTCTTCTTTTATGCAATCTGTCTTTTGTTGAACCATGTGGAACATTTGTCAGTCATTGTTGTTACTTCGAATTTTTCCTCCTTTAATAAAACATAACGTTCTGAATTGTGTATAATTGCCTACAGATATGTACATTTTTCATCCTATAGCCAAGCTCAAAAAACATTTGAAGCTTCCAAAGAAATGCATGACCTTAATGGTATAGCAAGTATCCTACAGTACTACCCTTATCACGTAGGGTTCCTCTAGTTTTGGTCTGCTACAGATTCATCACCTCGGTGGCGGCATCAGATATTACGTACAGATTCACCACCTGCTGAAACATATGAGTGCCAAGCAGAAGTAGGACTCTTTTACTGATTTTTGTTGTTTTTTTCTTCTTCCTGATATTTTGGTTTAGAGGCTCATAAAATTTAGTATGTTTTGTGTTGACTGGTTAGTTGTTCAATGGATCTCGAATCTCATCGTTCACAGCTTGTATAGTAACAAATAAGTATTTCTCCAAGAGCAGATCAGGTTTCTTTTGGTTTGCGTTCTGTATTGCACTTGGCACCATTTTTACTCGGCTATGTTTGTGATATCTATTTATCGATTTTGTTTCATGTGTAATGTTTTGCTCGGTTTTCAATTTATTGTGTGTTTGGCATTCTATTATTCACTAACATCATTTTAGATTTAGAATTGTACTGCTAACACATATTTTTTTTGCAATATAAAAATTCTAGAGAGGAATTCTGGTAGAGATCAACCAATGAATTTCTATTTTCTTCATAAAAGGCTACAATTAATGACAACAGTCCTTAGTATGATAGTGTTTGTAGGTTAAAATTTGTTTGCAATATATAGATTCTAGAGAGGAGTTTTGGTAGATATCAACCAATGAATTTCTATTTTCTTCATAACGGGCTACAATTAATGACAACAGTCTTTAGTATGATTGTGTTTGTAGGTTAAAGGCATTTCTGACTTGTTGTTTGATTATCTAATAAGTATCATTTGGTGGTTGTCTTTTGCAGGTTGAGAGATCAATGAGGAAAGCAGTGATATTCTTACAATGGATCGATGGCCTGGTATGCATGTGGGTTAAACATGTTACTGCATCTTTATCCAAAAAAAAGTTGTCTGCTCCTTACATCATCATGAATATGATTAGGATGCATGTTGTTTGTTTCTTTTTTTTGCCAACTGACTATTGAAACAGGGAAATGCAGGAGAGAACTTCTGTTTTTTGTTCGTGAACATGATCTTAACACATATTGGAACACATAGCTCTCATTTTCAGATGCCATCTTGTCTGGTGCTATAGCTTCTTGCTCAGTATTTGCAAAATCTTTGTAAGTCTTCTTTACTTCATATTAACCCATTACCTTTTATTTTAATAGTATTTTGAGATTGTGTATTTATACTTGTGCTCTTTGATGCCTGTGTACACTTTGATGCCTGGGTATACATTATGTTCCTTGATTTCTGGATATATAGTTTGTCATTTACATTTGATGTAGCACTATACTTTACTTTTGTATTTAAAGTTTATTATTGCTGCAGGTACACTATTCTGCTCAACTCAAAGCTTCAAGGGAGAGAGCTTAATGTCAGAGTATTTGAATGAGGCTTTGAAGAAGATTGGTTGTCAACCTTCTTGTTCTTTTAGGAAGTGAAACTAGTCATTAAGATGATACAAGTACTATTAATTTTATATGTATTTTGGTTCTTGTTGGGATGTGTATGAAATAATATTGTTAAAAGGTTATGCTTTTTGGTGGGATACTCAAATGAAATATATTTGTAATTATCTAATCTTATTTAGATGTTTTTATTTTAATTATATAATCTTAGTTATAACTTTTTTTTAATTATAATTAAATTTTCGGATTATTTAAATCAAATGAGCAAAAAAATTTGAGTAGCTTAAATACTCAAGCAACCAACTTTAAGCCAATTAAAATCTGAATTCTAAAATAATTTGGAAGCTTAAAAATTTAAACGATCAACTTGAGTAAAAACTTTGATACCTTAAAAGTTTAAGCAACCAACTTCAGGACAATCAAAACCAAAAATCGCTTGTATTAAGCAAAATCATTTGATCGCTTAAAATTTTAACCAAGTAACATCAGGTTAAGTTGTTCCATGTATCTTCCAACTAGGTAGTTTAATAGCTCCTAAGTCACAAGTTGCTTCTAGAGAGTAAAAAATTTTGTACCTCAAAAGCTTGAGCAACCAACTTCAGGCCAATCAAAATCAGAAATCACTTTTAGCAAGTAAAATTATTTGATCGCTTAAAACCTTAACCAAGCAATTTCAGGAAGAGTTGCTCCATGTATCTATCAACTAAGTAGTTTACTTGCTTTAGAATGATTGGTATATCTGAAGCGATTGATATTTTACTTGCTATATTGGTTGGTCTAGATGTTAAGCGATCACAGTTTTACTTGCTAAATGTTAGTTAGTCTAAATGTTAAGCAATGAGAAAAGTACTCGCTTTAGGTAAGTTGGTTTATTACTAGAGTGATTGCATGACGCTCAAGGCTTTGACATACATGGCTTTGGGCAACCAACGGAGCGAGTGCCACCTTTAGTCGCTATAAAGGTTATAACGACTAGGCTTTAAGCGACTTAAAACGAGTAGTCGCTTAAACCTATTTTTTTTTTGTAGTGCTTGCTGTCGTGAGGTTATCCTTGGACATTATTCTTGAACGTCTTGTAGCCTTGCACATGTTTCTATTATTTCTCAGAGGTGCCCCTCAGTTTTCGGGTTATTGCTATGAATGTCAACAAAAAACTGGCATCTCCGGTCTGCTATTCCCCACTTGTAATGGTTAACTGCAGCATTTGACTCAACATTTCCGATCGCCTGGCAAATTGCATGCCAACGGGCTGTGTAATCTCGAATTCATTCTTCTGGCCATGAAGCAAGTGAATATAACCTATCTATCCCCGAATCAACGGGTTTGTTATACATGTACGCCTCGAGGAGTTTCCGAACTAATTGCGCATATGATTGAATGGAATTTTCTTGCAATTTGTCATACCATGCTAATGCTGAATCCTTCAAACTTGAGGGGAAACACCGGAACATTATAGCATCATTTCGGTCCCATCATGACATCACCCAATTGTAATACTTCAAATGCGAAGTCGGGTCCTTTGTCCCATCGTAACATTCAAACGCCGGAATATTGTATTCTCGAGGCAATTGTGCACATGCTAAATGTGGAGCCAACGGTGTTCGCTTGGCTTCCTTCAACACTTCTTCTATTCTCCCTCCTTCTTTATTCTTCAAATTTTTTATTTCGTCCTTCATTTGTTCCATTGCTTCAAGACATCTTTGCCATTGTGTATGTTGCATCTCCTGTCCTTCCCGTTGCATCCTTGCTCGTGATGATGATCCCGCTAATACTATTTTTTGATCACGATTGTTCCTTACACTTTTGGGTGTTTGTCTACCAGAAGTTACTTCTTGGTCTCCTGGTCCTGTTGCAGCTGGTCTCACCCCATGCTGAATTCTATCCTTTAATGCTTGATTTTCCCTGGTCAAATATGCAATTCGATCAGTACAGGCTCTTTGTTCTCTTCGCATCCTATTCATTTCCTCCATCAAATTTTGTAAGTAATTTACATTATTTTGAGTATTCTCCTGAGGTGGAGAATGATTTTGGGCTATAGTATTTGGTGTATATTCTTGAAAAGGTGTATGGTTTCCTGAATCACTCTGTTGAACCTCTGTCTCACTCTCTTCTTCCCTTTGGTGATAATTTCCACTTGTATTACTTTCTTGATCTCCAAAATTTGCTTCTTGTGACATATCTTCTTCTGGCTTGTTTTATCTTGGTTGTTTCTTTTCTTTCTTAGATGCTTTCTGAAAAATTTCCTTGTGCTAATAGATTTAAAAAAGTTAGTCATATAATTTCAACAAGATAATTGAACAAAGAAACAAATAGAAACAGATTTATGGATCTTCTGATTCCTTTGAAATCTAACTATATTTTTGGTGGAGAGAAAAGTAACATCTAACATAATACTTCTTCAATCTTAAAATTTACACGCAAAGAAATCAATCATTAGGAAGAATTCATTCAGACTAAAAATTTCTAAGTTTCACCGAAATACAACTTCAATTTTGTAAATCACACAAGGAATTTCTTGCAATAAAGCTTATCTATTGGTAAAAATTCATTCAAGCCAAAAATTTCGAAACTTTACTTTAGTGAAAGTCTTCCATATGATTACTGAACTCCCGATATTGAATTTCTCTACTTTTGAATACAAATATAACAAAAAAAACCATTTTTCTACAACAGGTAGGATAAATCCTTTGACACTGTCCCTGTTTCTAGAGCCAAATTGTTTATGCCAAAATTCTCATTAGCATGAACAACCAATGATTTGTCAAAAGATCTAGATTGAAATCCTTATCTTACATTTTGTTACACTATATCCCCTTAACATTCAAATCATAATATGGGGGAATTGACAACAATTGACAATGATTAAGTAGTATAGAAACATTCAAATAGACTTATATACAGGAGTTCAAGATCCTTACAAGTATGGAAAAAGGATTATATATATATATATTCATACATCAATAATTTCATACTACATCACTTTGTAAATACATACCTAATAGCTTTACTCTAATTCCAGTATCTTTCCTTCGTCTTTTCTCTTCCAATTTTTCTGACCCCTTCTCTGTTGAATGAACTTCTCTATTTATAGGTTGTTCAATGGGTCCCTCTCTTTTCCTTTATGTCCATCATTTATGTTTGATGAGTCATGTTTTCCCGATCTTGTCTGTCAATTTATTGATTATCGTTCCACTGTATTCTTTTGGTCTGATACCTCTTGTCCCGTTACTTCCTTGCGTTCTCTTTATTTTATGATTATCTTCGGATCAGGATGATCATGCGGTTGACAGGCAGCTTCTTTCTTATGCATTGTCATGCTTTCGCCTTTTTGGCCCGTTACCTTGTACTATTGACACGTGTTCCTCGTACTTTATGAGTCATCTTCTTCCCGATCCTCAGTGTCGGTTATGCAGTTAAAGTAACTTAAGCAATTAATGATTTCACTTTTCCGCTCTATGCGCATTTATTGCTCCTGTTTTTCCCGTTCCATTTGCATTTAATGCTTTCTGTTTCGATCAGAGTACTAACACTTTCCCGATCTTACATGTCGATCATGCAATGATATTTTCAGTCTTTTACATCTGTCATCCACTCGAACTTTTATAAGGTTTTGATTGTGTGTTTCTCACTCTTCAATAAATCTCTGCTTCTTTGCCTAATCGTTTGACATGTGTTATCTTGACTTTTATTTCCTATCAAGTTTCATGAATCTTCTTTAGAGCATTCACACTTGTTTACCGGCATTGATGAAGGTTCTAGTTCAAATTCAAATGTATATTTCTCTCAGGATCAAACCCAGATGGTTATGGGTAATATGGGCCAAAAAAAATGCAATATTCTCCCACTTGTCCCATATAACCCATACCAAACTTATATATTTATTAGGGGTTTTATATGAAACAAATATACGCGCAATCTTAAATGAGAGATTACTCCGTTTTAATAAGCCATAATATCATTGTTTAGCAATACATTAATGCAATTCATGGAGGTCATACATCATTTAACGACATACTCCCTTCCATGTACTACAATATTGACATATTACAAAATAATGAAAACATAAGTTCTTCCCAGTTCATAAGGCTAAACCTCATAAGAGCCTTAATACCATCAATTTGAATTACCAAAGATTCATGTATTATTCATTCCATCAATAATTATGTGTGCACATATGAAATAATAGGAAAGCGGAAACAACACCTTTTCGTGAGATCTCAAGGAGTGATGTGGATACCAACAGTTTATCCATATATCAACTATCATAAGGGTCCAATACATTATGATGCTATGTTATACTCTAAGGCATCACATGGCAACCCTTGCTTTATATCGATAGATATGCACTTACAAGTTTTATACTTGTATTTTCCACATCTACTTGTTGTTTCCGATCCTCTTTCTGTACGATAGGAATATGCTTACTAGCATATTAGGTTTCACTACATTGCTTCAAGAGAAAGAGATTGTTGTGCACAATAAATACTTAACAACTTGGTTATAACGTCGACATTCTCCAAGTCTTGAGATAAGCTGCACAACCTCAAAATTGTGGTGTTATTCAAATACCACATATTAAGACTCTAAAATCAATGAAGCACTTGCAAACGATACAACTCAACATTAGAATGAAGACACAACCCAAAATGACTTCATGAATCATGAACTTCAAATGAGTCTGAATAATTTACCATCTTCATGGAATCAATTATATGTAGTTGTATACTTTCATGTTCTTTAATAAGTTATATTCTTGGGTTACTTTGGCAATAACCAAGAATGCCTATTATTGAAACTCATATAAATTTCATATAAAACACATTATACATGAAAATTCTCAGAAACAGAAGCATAAGGTATTCCTTGCATTTTCTTGAGATTTCTAGATATTCATTAAGTATGACTGACATTTGTTACTAATCTGTGTAACTTCAACACTACCAGAGCAACTTCCCATGATTTAAATCTTAAAACCTTGCTTTACTGAAATGTTCTTCTTTGCATAGATGCAAAATTCATCTCACTCATTCAGAAGTTATTGAAAGAGGATTTTCTTGGTCTAAGCAATCACCAAGATTTACAAAGAAAATTGTGACTAGCGTGTCATCAACATACAATCAGTATATATGTACTTACTCCACTGATCTTCAGATTTATAACTTGATTGAGAAAGAATTTCTCAAATCTGAAGGTTACTAATAAGATGGGTCTTTAGAAATCCATATACCGATCCCTCAAGATAACATGCTAAAAGTCCAATTTTTCTTTTCAGAAAAACCTTTTCGGTCCTTCAATCCTACAATTCTTACATAATCGTTCCCACTTTTATTTGATGAAACTCCAGAAACTTATGAGTCATCAAACTTAGTAATACAAAACCGTACACTTGTATGATCCAATATCAAAATTCAGTTCCTGGAGATGTGCCACATTATCCGAAGAAACATCAAATTTCCTTACTTTCTGAAATTTGAGTAGATCAACTGATTGTGGTTCTTCATACATTGGATCATATCAAATCATCATGAGAATAATAGTTCAATTTTTGAAACTACATTTCATAGTTTACAACTCCCACTAGATTAACCATTAATCAAGAGTTTTTATTTCTACAATTTTTATACTACAACCGAGACAATAAATATACATGCCCATTCGATTAATAATCTTTATAAATCGAATTCCTTTATGCAGATGGAAAACTCTAGCTTATGTTGCTCAATCTAATCATCCTAAACTGGGTTTCCATCCACTTAAAGACTGATAAGGCTCTTGAGAGAAGCTTGCTGGAAACAAAGTTTATGATGTATGCAACAATTTTAAGAATTTTCATCCACAACATAATGGGAAAGTCCTAACCAAATCCAAAACATCAACACAATTACACTTTGTAGGAATAATTATGTATCTTAAGCATTGTGCATTTCACACAACACAACATTCTAGGAATTCGGTTATATGACGAGAATATTATCTCCACCCATCACACCTTTCAAAGTATACTTTCACCATTTCATACAAACTTCCGACTTTCACATTTTCACCTGGTAATCTTTCAAGCACTAGTAACAAACACTATATTCCCTGTTTATTGTATGTAGCTAACTATAATGTGAAAGCCATTGATGATAATGGTGAAATACATTTTCCCGAAATTCCCTAACAATCATCATAAAAGTCTCAAGAAATTATGAAATTGCAATATTTGTGAATACATTTCCTTGTTGCTCAAATTCCACTTTTCTCGAACCAAAACATTAACTAGTCTGAAATAGAGAATGCAACAACCCAAAATAACAAGGAAATATCACTCTGCGACTACATCAATAATGTGGCTAAGTTACAACAATATCTCTCAATATGCTTATGCATACTCCCACTCTTATCATATTTCATGATAGAAGGTGACTTTTAATGTGCCAACTAAAATCATCCAGCTGCACAAAATTTATTAATCACCAAGAGTAAGAATATAACTATATCATGATGCCATCAACAATTAGCATCCAAAAGAATTAAGTGCATAAGCATTAAATAAAAACAACATAAATTTTCAAAAGAAGCCATTACCTCTAGGGCTGCACATCGGGTGGGTCGGGTCGGGTTTGACCTCACCCGCACCCGACCCGTCGCTAGGCGGGTTAAATTTTTTTCACCGCACCCGTCCCGCCTGGCTGTTTTTTTTCATGGACTTGGCTGTTTTTTTGATCCTCACGCGCGCCACCTGATAAACCATTTTAACCAACAATCGATAATCTTAAAATCTAAGTCCCAACATTCAAAATTATACAATAAAATTGGAGTTTTAATATGCAGTTCTACGACATTTCCCAACTAGCAACAAAAACAAGTTCATCTTAGTAGCAGCACCATCCAGGTCACCGAATAGGAATCAATCGTCATCTATGATGATGGAAGAAGCAGCAAGGTTACCAAATAGCTCTACAACAAAAGAAATGAACAATTAGAATGAAAAAGATTAAAAATACCAATAGTAATAATAGTATATGAAGTTAAGAACCATGATCCATGAAGTACAAATTATACCCGACTCAAGAACATCAACCTCCTCCTCCTCGACTCCAAGGCTAGAAGAATCTTTGTCAATTGGTGTACGTAACCAATTTTGCAATAAAATTAATGCCTCAAGTGTTCTAGGCTTTAAGGAACTTCGAAAAGGATCCAAAATTCGTTTTCCGGTACTAAAAGCTGATTCAGAAACAACAGAAGAAACATGTATAACAAATATATCTTTGGCTATGAGTGGTAAAATGCCAAACCTCGCAGAGTTGATCTTCCACCAAAGTAATATATCAAAAGAAGAATCCTCATTGGCCGGAGAGTAGATAGGCTCAGCCAAGTATCTTTCCACCTCAGATCTTCTATGATCCTCCACAGTACTCAATTGGTTTTTGCGTTTATTCCTTTCTTCCCTATACTTAGCCTTGCCAGAAATAGAAGAACCTTGAGAAATAGAACTAGAGTTACCTAGAGACTCGGATGAAGATATCACACTTTCAGTTGTATGTTCTAATTTATAAGCTGTGAAAAGTTCATCAAAATCCTTTTTAACTTTATCAACCCAAGCTTTTACCTTTCTTTGTTTCATCATAGGGTCGTAATGCACAACTAAATCTTCAACAGTCACATACAATCCTTGTTCTTTCTCTCGTGCATCCAGAAGTACAACAATAAACATCAACGAATTCATTTTTTCAAAATCTCCCCAATACTTGTTGTACTTGAGCAACATTACATCGCCCATGTGACTTAAGAAAGGATCCTCGTATCTATTTTTCCAATCTTCTAATTCTTGACGAACAGTACCGAGTTCCTCCAAGAATGAGTGGGAAACATATGTAGAAGCTGAAAAAGCAACAGTTGAATCGTAGAATACCTTTAGAAACTGAATCAGAACTCTGGAATTGCACCAATCATATCTTTCAGGAGCATGCAATGGAGGCCTTTTCTTCTTCTTGGATTTTCTAAGAGCAACATCTACTTCTTCATCTGGAATATCTACTTCTTCTTCTTCATCGTCAGAATCTAGATCAAAATCAGCATCTATATCAACATTGTCATCACCGTCACCCATAGAAAAAAATGGTACTGAAATATCATAACAAAACTTCTCACGGAATGCCCTATCTGATAGCCTTTCAAAAGCTTTTTCATACCTCTCTGCAGCAACTAACATCAAATAAGTAGAATTCCACCGCGTTTTCACATCCAAAATCAAACCTTTTTTACAATCTATCCTTGCCATCTCAGCAACATCCATAAACTTCTTCAATCTTGCGGGAGATTTTGTGACATATTTTACCACTGCCCTGATTCTGAGAATTGATATATGGTACTTTTTTAAACCATCCTTAACGACAAGAGAAAGTACGTGAGCCGCACATCTAACATGCAAAAATTTAGCTCCAAGTAATGAAAAACCCCAACTAACAACTTGTTTTCTCAAATAATCAATAGCAGTTTTATTCGCAGATGCATTATCAAGAGTGACAGTGAATACTCTCTCAAACCCCCATTCCACCAAACATTTCTCCAAAGCCTTACCAATTTGTTTACCTTCGTGACTTTCAATCAAACAAAAACAGATGATTCTTTTATGCAGCTTCCATTCCCGATCAATAAAATGAGCCGTTACAACCATGTAATTGTAGTTCTGGATCGATGTCCAAGTATCAGTAGTAAGACATACCCTTGTCTTATTTGTCTTGAAATAACTTATCAATGCGGCCTTTTCATTCAAAAACAACGTGCATATATCACGATACACTGTCATACGACTTGGAATCTTAAATCTCGGCTCAAGAAACTTACTGTAAGCCCTAAAACCTTCGCCTTCAACAATTCTAAAAGCCATTTCATCTGTAATAATAAGCCTAATCAACGTTTTTCTACATCCTTCTTGAGAAAAACTGACCCCCACCAACTGTGGTTCCTCTCCCGACTTGCACGGCTGAAAACCAAGTGTCTGTTGTCCTCCCTGCTCCTTATTAACTGATTTCTTGTACTCAATACACTTCTCTAAATGATGAGAAAGATTGGTAGTCCCATGTGTTTTACCACCAATCTTGTAACTACCCCGACCCTTTGGACAATGCTTACACTTTTCTTTAGCACCATCTTCTATAATATCGAAGTGATTCCATACCCAAGATTTCTTCACACCAACTCTAGGCTTCTTATTTGATGATGAAGGTTGAGAAGATGGTGTCACGGATGATGAAGGTTGACTAGATGGTGACGCTGATGACCCAACTTTACTCCTTGTCCCTGCTAAGGATGCCGGTTGACGTTGAGGTGGAGGTCCCATACAACTTTGGGATGGTCTTCCTTGTACAAGTGGAAGATCTGAACTAACGTCTCTTCTGAGATTTCAACCATGGTGATAACCTACAAGGCAGAGATGGCAGAAGGGGTGAGTTATCATATATACATATGTATTAGAATTAGTCAAATACAGTAGTACTATTAATATGGATTAGTTATATGTCAAATTGGTTAGCAAATTCAAAGAGAATCAAGTAAATGTATAATGTTCAAAAAGTAATATAAGACAGTGTTTACTGTTTACAACAAAAGTACTATAAACAAAAGTCAAAATCTGTTTCCAATAACAAGTAACATTAATACAAAACTTGGAAATTGGGTGGTCTCATTGAAAGTGTATTATTGAAAGTGTATTATTTAACTACTCTAAGGTCTGGTCTCATTGAAAGTGTATTAATCAAGTAAATGCATACTTTAAGGTCTGGTCTCATAACTCATTGAAAGTGTATTATTTAACTACACAGGAAAAATAGCTTTTTCAATAACTAACCTACATTAATCAAATTCAATTACTATCTTAATCAAATGAATTTTATTAGCTACAAATTGGGTCAGATGTTGTTGACCAGAACAAAGGGTCAGCTGGGAAAAGTGTGTTTTGGAAATGCAAGTCATGTGGCACAAACACTGAACTGAATAAGTAGATGAATACCAAAATGCAAGACCCGCCAATACGATAGTGTCAAGCAAACTCAAATAACACAATGCTCAACAGAAACAAAAAACCTCTACTTGGCAGACGAGTTTTTATTAAATTCAGCATTTTATATCAAATTCAAAGAGAATCAAGTAAATGTATAATGTTCAAAAAGTACTATAAGACAGTGTATTAATAAAGTGTATATGAGATGGTTCAAAGAATAACCAATTGCTTGAAACTCTAATAATAACAACTTGTTCATAGCTGTAACAAGGAACATTTAAGCCTCTACAAAAATATAAAATGTTTTTTTAAGTAGAGTTTACAAATCTATAACAAGGAAGCATTGGCTTCAGCTGCTCAAGGACTATAGAGAGCTCCTACACTGTCTCGTCGAGACAATTTCTCGCCTTTCATCAAAAAAGAAACAGTGCATTCCTCCCATTTGAATAGAATTTTTACTAATGAATGCACATAACTGTGAATGAAAAATCTATATCATATGGAGTAAGTTTGCACCCAAAAACATAGCAATGAGAGAATCATCAATAACCCAAATGGAGTTCAGCTTCTAGCTATTAACATGAACAGTTGCAAATATTTGAGAATGAACATCCAATATCCTATTAAGCAAAAATATTATGTTGGGTGAAATTCATCCACCAACCACATTAAAGAACTAGCACTTAGATAATCACAATAACCTAAGAACAGAACAACCATACACAATCAAGAAACAAAATAAAAATTGAGTCTTTATCAATCAAAAATCAACAGAAAGACCCATGAAATCAAAATCAAGAAAAAGGGTTACTTTACTTACCCCATTTCTATGAGCTCTTTGAACAAGTGCAGTAGGAGATAGCTCTAAGAGGGTTAAACAGTTAAAGTACCACTAAAATCTGAATCAGACTCTAACATAAAAACAACAAAAACCTAAAGGTTAATAACCCATCTTCAACAGAGAAATAACTGAAGACCTGAACAGAGAAAAATGGTTCACATCTTCACAGCAGCTGGGTATGAGCTAATTGAAATTACCTAAAACTTACCTAAAAACCCTAATTAAGAAAACAACAGCTGGGTATGAGCATCACAGATTCACAATCACTCAAAACTAATGAAACCCATAATCAATTGCTACTCAATCATGTAATGAACTAATGATACAAACATTAATTTCAATTAGGGCAATTTTTTTTAAAAAAAAAAACAGTACCTGTACCTGATAGAGATTCAACAGAAGAAACAAGGTGGTGGTGATGATTCTTGGGTTCACGGTGGTGGTGGTGGTGTGCTCTGTAACTTCTGAAACAAATGAAGTGAAAGAGAAGTAAGAATCGTTGAAGAATAAATGAAGAATAGAGAACAGAGAAGAAGAGAAATGAAGAATAGAGACACAAAGTCGATGTTATGACTCTATGAGTGAGATGTCGGATGGGCGGGACGGGTCGGGTGAGAGGAGTTATCACCCGCACCTGACCCGTTGATAAGCGGGTATAAAAAAAATCACCTGCACCCGACCCGTTCATCGACGGGCCGCGTGCGGGTCGGGTAATTTTGGGCGGGTGTGGGTTGGGTTGGCGGGTTGGGTTGGCGGGTTGTGCAACCCTAATTACCTCCGAAACTTCTCCTTTGGGACAAAATACTGACATACAAAACATTCATTTCTATTGCCACCCTATTAACTTTAATTGTCAATGTACCATACATCCTCAAAACTAAAAGGTCTTAACTTATTTGGTTGTTAAGGCTATGCATGAGGATATCATATACTAACCACTTTACATAGTGATGTCTTTGTAGAAATCACTAATACAATAATTGATTAGAATATGGAATTGACAATGTTATTATCCACATATTTTATGAGTTCATCATTATTCAAGAGTTTTATGCAACCCAATTTACTGGTTAAACTCAATGCAGTTCACCTTTTTTTTTGGCAAAATAGAATTTACATAATCATTGCAATAAGTGAATAATCAAGTATTAAGAAGTCATATGAACATGATACACATCAACCTCAAGAGGTACTTTAATCATGTCTAATAGATTCTTTTAGTATTGTGGTCGTGTCGTAATCAACCAAAATAATCGAGTTCTTACTGATGTGATTTTGTATAGTGGTAAAAAGAGATTCGTTTCTCGAACTTGTGAAGGTAATGAT
>JAJJMC010033083.1:233918-252315 GCA_023531435.1 Papaver californicum | reverse complement strand
ATAGCACATAAGGGTCAGGAAAAACTACTTTAAATGTATGATTTATGTACCTATGATATTGCAATGAAAATATGGTCAACTTTTTGAGCTCTTACTACTGCTCAAAAACGAAACAACCAACAAGTTACTAACATTATGTAACTTATGAAACAATTTTACCATAACTATCATTCTAGTTCAGACGACATCAACATGCAAAAACATGCCAATATTATATACGGAACAACCAAATGCAACCAAACTAATGATAACACAAAATGTCAGCTTGTCATATATATCCTCTATAACATGAGCTTGACACCTTTAGGTACCAAATCACTCTTTAAAAGAGAATATTTCACCTAATTACTTCAGCCAATGCCGTCTTTGGACAAGTCATCAACAACGTAATTAGGACATACAAGCGACTTTGTCACCATAATTCTTAAGAGAGTTTACCCCTTTACATTGGCTACTTTGGCAGCACAATCTTAATAGTAAAACTCTACAACATCCAGGTCGCATTCTATGTATGCACCTTAAATAGATAAACTGAAACACAAAAAATTTTCCTTTGGGAGGAATTAAGATACACATAAAGTTTATCCAATATACGACCCTAATGGTCGATTTCCATTATCTTATATCCTCACATATTCATACGGCATGATACCTTTGAGTACCAAGACCACCTTCATATAAGAGTACAAGAGCTGATTAATCTTCTTAATATATATTTTTTTTTAACACCGACTCAGCTCGAAAAGTAAACTACTATTTTATCTATGAGTCTAACCCCTTACGAATGGTTACTTTAGTAATCCAGTCTAATGGTTAAACTCCATCAGATATATAAAGCAGGGCCATATAAAATATATACATGGCATATTTTATTATTACAATGGCATATCACAGTCTCATAGTAACCAAAACTGTTAATTTCAATGATAGACCACACTTTGAAAATTGCAACAGCTGTGGTCGTTACATTTAGTGTGTAAATTATGCAACAGATATTTCTGTCCCTAAAGCATTCAACAACAGGTGTTTCATCACACCCGTTTGACACTGTCATAAGCGTCCAAATAAAGAAACAGTGGCCGTTTTGGTTAATTAGTCAAATCAAATCTTATTTTCACCGCCATCATATGAATATGAGTTTAGCTTGCCAATGACTTGACCGGACCCACAAACTGTTTACCATTTAGTCGTTTTGAAGATTACACAGAAGAGAAAGGATAAACATTAATCATAGCAATATATCCCTATAAAGTTGACTCAAACGAACATTTACACTAAGTCGGCAACATTCACTGAGGTGTTACCATCGTAAAATTGATATTCTTATCCGTCGTTAAGTCGGCTAACTAAATTGGTCGAGTAGAACAGCTGTCTTGGTTAAGCTACCTTGGGCCCACGTAATACAGACCGAAGAAAATCTTTATTCACATTTAGTAAGATCCAGGATAACTAACTTAAACATGTTTTGGTTAGACACGCCATCATCTTCTCGAGAAGATAATATACCAGTAATATCAATACATGAAATCAGGAATACAGAATACAAATTCTCAACAGCATGTCTATAAATGATTATATGGATTGAACACTCAAACCTCAATCTTTAACATCAATAGCATGTACTCGTGTTCAAACATCACAAATTCAAACATGTTTCTTATGATTCAATCATCAGAATATTACCAGCTTTTATGAAGTTAACATTCAAACACTCCTTAAAACCAAATCCAAAACCAATAATTCATGGAGGTTTCTCTCTCTAATGGTGGTACAGTACACAAACAGAAGACATGGAAGCCTAATTCATTCTCTAATTTCACAGGAAAAATCATTAACCTTCGTTAATTCTCAAGAGTGAATTTGGATTGTCTATTCTTATCTAGCATGCTCATGATTGCAAGATCAGACACCCAACGAGTTATTCAATCATCCTTAAATATCAGTACAAGGATTAATTGACCATCATGAAACTATTATCAAGATGATTATTACTTTCATTAGGATTAAATAAACAACCATAAATACAATCCTAAGAATCATGCATATACTATGATGAGCAAACATGAATAATTCACCATGCTCTGATACCAACTGCTAGCGAATTCTATCATGTTATTCAACTATTCTGACATGGTTATGATCTAGGATTATCAAGCTTGCTACTTCATATGAATAAATTAGAAACAAGTTTTGGAAACGTACCTGGTTCAGCCATAATTAATTGATTAGAACCCTTGTATCTTTATCAGCTGAAGCATCAAATGGACTTAATGGAAATGATGTTGAGAGTAAACTTTATTCCTCTGACCATTTCTTTTCTAGTTACTAATCTTAATGATGGTTGTTCTATCAATACCTTTTTCATGACAAGGAATAGGTTTAGCACCTCTCTAATGACTATTTATAGTTATGGTTTTTCTTCCCATCAAAGAAAACATGATGATTAAACTATATTTTCATAGCCTGAGTTTCATGAATCTTCTTTAGAGCATTTACACTTGTTTGCCGGCATTGCTGAAGATTCTAGTTCAAACTCAAATGAGTATTTCTCTCAGGATCAAACCCAGATGGTTATGGGTAATGTGGGCCACAAAAATCCAACAATTCTCTGCCACTTATCACAGTTGAAACCCTTATTTTTTTCGCATTGCACACAAGACAAGAGTTTCAGTAATCAGTTCATGCACATCGTATACCAAGATGAATCCTTCTGCACCCACCGAAAGGAGATCAGGAGTTTCGCACGGAAAGTTTTTGTATGGAGATGAAGAATTACTGTGACAAGAAACTCTTGTATGGTAACTTCCATAAAAACAATGCCAACGGTACTTTTGTAAGGGTGCGCATCAGTCGGAGTCCAACCACTTTATGTCTTTTAACAGTCTCTAGTGTTTGACTTGACTGTTGAACATAACCGGTGGCCTGTGTTTATTGGGGATAAGAGTTGCACCATCAAACGCACATGCCGATGCAACATATTTTTTTTAATATAATTTATGCTTCAAAAAAAGAAGTGGTGCGACTAGCGGAAGAAGAAAATGTATAATGCTATATTAAAAACCCTTCATAACTGGAGTATGTTCACAATACTGTCACCACATTCAGCATAAGAGAGTTTTCATGCTTTTTTTCTTCTTTTGACCATGTTTTCATGCTATTCATGACCAAGTAATCTCAACTTTGGTATGGTATTAACCCACTGAAATCTTCAAAACAAGTTATTAAACCCATTGAATGATTTATCAGAGCCTTCAATACTAGAATTCATAAAAATGGAACATAATGATCAGAATTTATAGGAAAGTAAACAAGATAAAAGTTAAACAGATACATATGAGGACCGACAATTTGTATTCGAACATTCTAATTTTCTTTCACTATATACATACACATCAAATACAATATGTAAACAGAAGACAGCAAAGTTGACTACCTGACTGATACAACAGTGAAAAACCTTGAAGGTAGTACAACACTGCTATGTTTGATGCTCTACACGAGTATTCCTACATCTCGTACAAAAATAGCGTCGACAAAATATTTTGCTTCGACAGTATGAATGTTTACTGTACAGATTAATGGTGATACCAATGCTTAGGCTTCTCATTGTCATACGGCATTAAGGAGTGGAGTTTCTTCTGCCTTTGGAATATTTGTAGGAGTTGCCAACACCTTTACCCGAAAGGCAGCCTGTGAAAAAGATTTGCATTTAGACAAAAATTATGTGTTCACAACAGATATAAGACAAAAGAACAAAGAAGTATCCAAATTGACTTATTATCACCTTCTGATCAGAACCAAACTCAATTACGTCGGACGGATGGAATCTTGAAGGCAAATTTGGAGGCACACGATAACGCCTTCCCTCAATACTGCACAGGAATTATAAAGTTAAAAATGTTTGACATTTTCTTGACAGGAGAATATGTAATATTACGTCCTTTATTAACTTACTCTGTGATCCAGGTGCCGTGTTCACTCCGCAAATCAGTAATATAGAAAGCCCCATCGTTGCAGCTTATACGAGCATGCATACTAGATATCTGTGATGATATAAATTTAGTCAATGAAATATTTGCAAATAAGAACATCAGTCAGTAAGGCAGGTAAAAAGCTACTTTTTTTGTAGTATAACCACAAACCACTCACCTGAGGTGAAGGTATTGCTATGGAAGATCCTGCAAAGTTGGGATGTGAAGTATTCCTGCCATACACAAATATCTCGTGTTTAGATGTTTTATCGATAAATCTGGTTCATGAGATATACTAGACGTCATCAGTTTAATTCATACACATACCCGATAACACATGGCACGTTTTCATCTCTACTCAAATGAATAGCTTGTGCAGAACCGTCAAGGTTATCGTCTGATGGGAAAAGAAACCATCTACAAAATAAATTTGTATAATAGTCAAGATATGTACAAATTAGGAGAAAAAAATGATTCTGGTACTAAGTTATGGCAGATATACATACTCTCCATTAAGGGCACGCTCCAGTGCATCATCATCTTGAAACCATCTTCGTAGATTATCATTTGCCTTGATAAGATTTAGTGTAAAAAGATCAGCTTTTTAAGATGAGTAACTCAGAATTTCTTAATACTAAGCCAATAGCAAGCATATGGCTGCATTGTGAAATAACTACAATATTGAACCATAAATATTTGAACCACATACTTTGTCTGAGAGCCGGCAGGATAGAGACCTTCCTTTGAGTTTTTCACTGTAACAGGCAATAAGTATGATTACAAACATGTTAAAACCAAATGCACTTTCCTTCAGAAAAATGTGTGCTAATTTTACTTCCAAGGCTATTTCTTCAGGTGAAAAAACTATGTTTTCGTTGGCAGTAATATGAGGGCCTACTCTGGGTTTCGAAAATGTAGAGATCTACAAGATATTACCTATTACCACCCAAGACCCAACTTAGCATTAGAGGCATGCCTATGTCGATAAAAAATCTACCACCAACTCTTCCTGGATGTGGTATCCTGAACTTCGTTATAAACTGCAAAGAATGTGATTAAGCAATTATAAAGATAACACAAACCTGACCAAATTAGACCTTCTATTTTGTATTTGTAACTCATAAATTCGTACCGAAAGTGGCCCAAGTCCTACTCCCAGATATGGTTTATAAGTGGACGCCATTATTGCAGCCATTCTTGCCATTCCATAAATAATCGCAACACGCAGTCTTCTTTCTTTCTCATAACTGAAACATAAAAAAAACAAGGTAAATCATAATCAAGGATGTAGCGGAAGGCAAAGATCGGAATATTCTTAGCTATGAAGACAGATAATATCTACCGTGTTCGCACTAGGACATCTTACAGAAATAACGAACCAACATATATTATCACGATAGTAAATTAGATTCCACAATTTGGAAAGCTGATTTTCCTTCAAGTGTGTTGACAGTAGAATAGTAAATTACCGCTTCAAAGCAGAAAAAACATCAACAGAAGTTCCAGAGTCTACACTTTCTTTCCATGCTTTATCGAGCTCTACAGCAAGTTGGTAACTATCCTATAAGAATAAGTTCAAATCAGCATAGTGAGATACACATACTGAAGGTCATTAAGATAGTTTCTGTACCGAGGATATAACTTTTCAAGTCTGTAAATGTTTTAGTAAGGCATACCTCAATAGCCATGCATCCACCTTGACCCAAGTTTGGCTGCATAGCATGAACAGAATCTCCAAGCAAGGTAACACGACCCTTTCCCCATGTAAAAATAGGTATGCGATCAAATATGTCACGTCGAAGAATGGCCTCCTCATCTGTGGCATTTAGCAAGTCGACCACATTATCACACCAACTCCCGAATATCTTAATCAAACGCTCCTTTTTAGCTGCATAAAGATCCCATAGGCACCATTAGAAACTGATCAACAACTAATGAGTGGTAAGTCAGATCATTTAGCATTTTAGTGACAATACAAAGGGTTAGTTTGACATGTCTCAGTCAACTCTTTGTTTTTGATAACTGAAAAAAACACTGATATAACCTAGTTCTCGTGTTCCTTTAACAATGCAACAAAGAAACGTAACGTCCTGCAACTGGAGAAAAATGAAAAACTACTGTTCAGCCAGTAGTACAAGGATATTGATGCGGTTGGAAAAAAAAGGGGGGGTTAAAAACTAAAATGTACATGATTTTAGTTAATTTTAAAAAAAGAGGAGTAGCATTGAAATATTGTTAACCATGTGCCGAGGAGTCAGAAAAGATTGCAGAGGGAGAAACAAACACAAGGAAAGAAAGAAAGCAAAAAAATAGCAACAAAACAGTAAAGAGAGTAGCACTTAGTCCTTACTTAGCCAAAACAATAACAAGGACCCCCTAAAACCTTTACAGCTATAAAATGTACACAAATCTCCCTTGCAAAATAAAACCTATACTGATCTGTTGGAAGCAAGACGTAGCTCCTAAGGATGACCACGTTTGTAAGACCCAGTCTACTGATAAATTTTCCATTTCTTTGACCTATTTTGAACTCTGATTTCAAATGAATACATAGGTTTTGCTTCAGATTTTTGCATCAGTATTACTATTTCATGATGGATCAAAAGGGTTTGCTAACAATATCGAAGATCCTAAAAAACTAATGTAAAATATAAGAAAAAGACCTACCATTTGGAGCATCAGTTCCACCAGCTGGTTCATTATAAAATGCATACCACTGCATCTTCCCACCACCCACATCCGAAGAAACAAAGTATTGTTTGTGACCCAAAAATACTCGGTACCTTTGAAAGAGAAATTTAAATCTTAGAGTCATTAGAGCAATTCTATTTTATACTACGGAAGGGTACTCATATACCAAGCAAGCAAAACAGAAAAACGTACCCAACACTTTCAATATCTGCAGGAACAAAATTGCAGATTCCTGTATAACATGTATAACCTGAGTATTGCGCTTCCTTAGGCCCAAACAAATTCTTCCTCACCTATCCATGAGAATCATGAAGATCTTCTTTAACACATTGGGATCAAGGCCATATGCTTTTCTTTTCGGAAATGAAAGGAAAGTTTGCAGATATTGTACCTTGGACCCAATACCATCAGCTCCAACCAGAAGATCACCTTCATAACGCTGTCCATTCTCAAGTACTGCAGTAACCTGTGTGTGATGACAAGTATAAAGGACTTAATTAAACAGGAAAGACATAAAAGCGTAGACCAACTTTAGCTTATGAATCGAATTACTCAAACAAACTACAAACCAACTCAAAGAAGTCTTATAGTGTTGCACTACCTTATTACCATCATCCTCAAAATCCACAACATTACTTTCATTAATAATAGAATCCGGTCCAACTGCCTTCGCCAAAATTTGTTGCAAAGTCATTCGACTAACAACCCTTGTGACTGGAAGCCCTCGCTGCACCGCAGGTGTAAACGTATCAAATTTGATATACCTGAAAATCATAACAAGTAGGGAAGTATATATGATAGTACAAAAATTGGAATTTTACGAAAAACGAAGTGAGGGCAGACGAAATACACGTTATCAGACAACTGATTAACAGATAATTAAGCAAACCTTTCAAGATTTAACCATTCAATTTCAGTTTAAAAAGAATAATCAAATAGTCTAGCAAACTCTAACAATATACTTCATTGCAATCAAAAATTGAAAATGAGCCCATGATTAGTACACTTACCAGGAACCAGAAATCCCATCAACCAATCCATTAATTCTTTGGCCGGTAATACAACCAACTTTCATAATTTCTTCAGCAACATCAAGATCAATAGCTTCTAATGCAGCTAATGCATTACTCTGTATCTGAATTGGACCTCTATATTGACCTTCACCTCTTATAGCACTAACATCTCTTTCAAATACTAAAACACTAAATCCTTTCCTCAGAGCAGCTAAAGCTAAAACCAATCCACCGATTCCACCACCAGCAATTAAAATCTTAAGTTTCTTTTTAGACTGATCAATCCCACTATCACTATTGACAGCTTCTTTATTAGGAGCTGTTACTACTGCTACTGGTTTAAGTGATTTTCTCTTCTTGGTTGCAATGGGTTTACTTCTAAATAAGTAATTATGATGCAGAGATGGTAAATGTTTTTCTGAGAAAGCTTTTGATGTTTGTTTTGGAAGATGGGTTCTTGAAAATATGGTTACTGATGGATTATTTGTGCTGTAAATTATTGTTGAAGACATTTTTAGTAACTTCAGTTGAAGAAGAAGAAGAAGAAGAAATGAAGGTCCAAAGTAGTCTTAACTACTGATTATTGGCTTTGCATACTGAAGAGAGCAGAGGAGAGTGGGAATTTTAAGATGTGGGCAATCGGTGGTTGTTTGAGTAGTGGTGGGGTATGAAAGAATTGCAGCCAATCCGTGGATTCTGTTTTGATCCCGTGTTGAGTTGAAGTGAAGACATGTGGTTTTCCTTTGTTCTTGCATAATTTCAGTGTTATTACCATAAAAAATAAAAATTGTAAGTTAGGTGTGTATGATTTATGTCTGAACATGCTCTAAAAAATTGGCGTCCACTTAAAAAATTAAGATATTTTAATTGTAATTTTCTGCCGATTGACAGCAGTTGAAACTTGAAACATGAGGTATACCGAAGAAAAGAATAAGAAGATTCAAATTGGTGTCAATTTCGCCGAACCGTTGAGACTGCGCTATTGCCAAAATTGTTGTAAGGGCATATTTTACCGAGTTGCCAAATCTTTTGACTTCACTATGGAGGGTCCAAATGGCCAAAACGAATGACCAAATTCTCAAATATGAGGGTTTGTACCCTGCGACAGAACATTAACCGCACGTCTAATGTTTATCGGCGGCTATGTATTACCATGCAACCAAAAAATTTCCGCTGATTGACGATAGTTGTGTCTCTTCAACGTTTTTTTTAATTCTCTATAAATACTTATTGTTTCACTCTACAACTATTTTAATCACGCAGAATTTTTTCTGATTCAAATTTCTTATAAAAATTGAAACAAGTTCGCAACGAAGATCACTCTAAGTTTCCGATAGAGTTCGTGATCCGAAGTACCTTATGGATGAAAATGAATCTATTTGTTAAAATATATATAATTTATAAATGATTCTATCAATGGTGCATATCAACAAGGTTTAACCTTTTGGCAAAAAAAAACTCAATAAATTCTATGAAGAAATTGGAAACGCATAGTTGGTGAGCATGTAGATGCGATCATACAAATTAATCTACTGAAGAAGTGGCGAAACTAATGTTGATATGACAAGAAGAATTCAAATTTTAAATTTAATAAATAAATTTGTTAAATTATTATGACCTTTAAATGTGATTGTTTTTCCCAAATTGTAGGAACGAAGATGTAAAGAGGGTTGGCAATGAACGCTCAAAAATTATTTCATATACGAAAGTTGTTTCAACATTGTAAGGGTGTTGAACAGATTTAACCTAAACTTATGAGAAGGTAATCAAGTACCAGCTAGATTCTCATGTTCACCTATTTCACAAGCATTTCAAAATAGCACACCATATTCCTAACCAGAAAATAACTTCACCCCAAAAGAATAAAAATCAAAATCAGGGTCATTCAAATTCCAATCTCAATATTAATAAGACTATCAAAAAACCAAGAAGCGGGGGTCAAAGGAAATCCAAACAAGCGAGACACCACATCCAACAAGGTTTATCTCAACCAACCGAGTTTAACATGACCAAGTACATGGAGCACGAACGTAATCCAGAACTAGCTAGATCAACACCTCAGGGTTTGGCGGTAAGGCAACTTCAAAAAAGTCTTCTTTCGCAGGAGAAATATTTCTCAGATTTCAACAAGACTTACATTCTTCTATGATCACTTTAACAATGAATGATCAACAACGTAGGTTATGTCAAAGGGAATCTTAAAAGGTACAAAATTAATTGGACGAAGAAACAATAACACCACATGCCCACTATGAAGACGACGACGCCTCTGATGAAGAAGATGATTACTGCATGGATAAATGGTTTTACTACTTCAATACATTAGTTAGTTAGTTTTAGTTAGTTTAAATCAAATGTAGTAGTTTTTAACTTATCCCTGAATTTAAATAGTCCAAAATTTGCGTAAAGTTTTTTCATTAAATCTATTTTTAAATTACATAAACTAATTAAATAAGTTAATACAAAACAACATTTAAAATGCTGAAAATCTAACTAAACTTCAATTGGACTCGCGGTCAGCAGCACCCCTGGCTCTATACTAAGCCCAAAGATGCACATTCAGATCATGTCTTAGTTGTTGATGGAGATCCCAATTTTGAATTTTGTCCGTGGAAAGCGTATATTCTCTTGTAGGAAGTCCACGAAATATTTTAACATCAGTCCTCAAATCTTCTTTTAGGTAACTAGTCCAGGTAAGATCACACCATATTTCCTTGATGATCATGTTATGCAAAATTATGCAAGTGAGCGTAACCTTATTATTTCTTGAAGATCAAAAAAATGATGGCCCATAAACAATGACTAACTTCCTTTTCAAAATTCAAAATGCGTGTTTAACATCCTTCCTCATAGCCATTTGTTGCGTGTTATAATACTTCATGTCCATTGAAGCAAGATCCTCGCCAATCTGAATGTAGGCTTGACTTAAAGTTGACTATTGAGAATAGATACCGTCTGCCAAAAAATGCCCCTGAGTGTAGTTATTACAGTTGATGGTAAAATTACAATTAGAAGCGATTCCATGCTTTAGATCTTCAAAAATGGTGATTCATGCAAAACAATGATGCCATTTTGTGAACATGGAAGTCCAAAAAAACATACCACCAAATACAAAAATCATAAGTAGCCGGAGCTTCCAAAATTACAATTGGTTTTGGGTAATTACCTTCATACTGAACATCTCATTCAACAAGGCATCTCTACCAAACCTAATGCATGCAATCAAGACTACTTAGCATTCTTGTAAAACCCTTTTTTGTGTTTTCCTAAAGAATTCTATCAACGTCTATCTGAGTAGGTTTTTGTAGCCAATATCGAACAAAATGGTTGAGTACTATTTTGTAAAACATTGAGAGATAGTTGAATGCAAATGTTTATCCCATACGAATGCACTCATCAGTGGGATCCGCTGGTAACCCATAATATAATATTCGTAAGGATGCAATGATATTATGTTCATAACTAAATCCTAGTACATGAATAGAGGTTGTACCTGACAAAGCCCGATAATAATTCTGCCAAGAAAGTTGCGGGCCACGGGGAATCGACGTTAAAAATTATCATCAGATTACACATATCCATGTTCAAAATAGTCATGCATCAACTTCTAGTGGTAAAAATGCCGCCCTTACCACGTCCATCTTCTTGTAAAAACTTATTTTGGCTCAAAAGGCCTAGGTATTATCTTCTTTTAAAAATTTCGTCCTTACAACATCGTGTTTCGGCGCCTTCTAGCCTCATCTTACTCTTCGCCTAATGACATAATTTTCATACTTATCTTTCTCTTCATTGTAATAATTCGTTTCCTTGTCCTATTTAAAAGAATCAAACTCAGAATTTATGGTTGCAAAAGTTAAATTGAATGAAATTGAGAGTATTCTTTGTAAAAGAGGTTAATTAGCGAGAAGAATGGTGGATCATTTATAATGAAAGTAAAATAATCGTTGATGCAAATGTAGTCGTTGTGAAAATAGTCACTGGCGGCATGGATCACATCTAGATTCAGAGGCATGGCCGCTGGCGACATATGTTCTGCCCGTCCACATGTCGCGTGACTAATCTTTTATTGTTAATTAACATTTCCCACAGTGGAAAAATGAGTTTTCCTAACAAATTGGCTTGGAAAATTTCTTCATTTATTCATTATCATAGGAATTTTCCTAGGGGAAACTCGTATTGTATGGATGTTAAAACATCCACGACCAAAGGAATATCTTTAAAAATATAGGTAACCAAAAAGATATGGATATTTTTGTCACTATGAGAGTAAAAAATAAAAATTCTACTTCTCTCTTTGCGAACCCACTTATTTATATTGAAATATTTTAAAAAAATACAATAAAATGTTTATTATTTTAATATTAAATAATAAACATATTATACATAAAGTATAAAAAATAATTTTTTTCAAAAAGATTTGGATGATCGAATGCCTATCCTGTTATTCAAAGACCTTTTAGATTAATCCAGAAGGGCTTCCTCAAATTTAAGGGGTTTCTCTAGACTTATGAATGTAATATTCTGTCATAGTAACATTTTTTGGTTCAAATATTGTGGACCATCACAACTTGTATATGAGTTATTGTTAGGAGTTTTCCTAAGAGTCTTGGTAATTCTATAATATTTCGTGATTATTTGTAATTAAAATTATTTATTTGGTTTTCCTAAGGTGGATAACAACAAACTAGTTAAATATGATAAAAAACAACAACACCCATCCATACACTTTGAACTTTGGGGATGATATACGTTTTAGAATACTATTTTATCCCGTCGTTTATTCTATCACTTTTTTCTATTATGGAAAGAAGAAGGTTACATAGATTCAAAAGAAAATTTTACATGGATCATTCAGAAAGGAACTAGCAAAGCGCATGACATTCAATACAAAACTAAATTTCAACCTCAATATGTTCTCCCATTAAAACAAACTTGAGCAGAAGTAGGGACGGGCCTATGAAGGGATAATTATGGCTAAACCATTGTTTTTAACTTTCACTACATCTGTCATTAAATATTTTTCTAATGCTTCAGAGAAGTATTTAGCTTCAGGAGTACGTTTGTGCCAACAGGTAACTATATTTTTCCTGTTGATCCCGAATCTGCAGGTGTTTTTTTTTTTTTTTTTTTTTGAGTTAACCCCATACTCATAAGATGTTTAAGGCTAGGCTGACTATTTACAGTACATTCAACAACAGTTCCAACACCTTGAAACTTATCTTCTCCATTGACAGTATAACAAGTGGGAATAATACCTTCATCCGAATATACAACCACTTTCGTTCCTTCCAGAGCACCATCATCTATCTCACGAACCAAACTAGAACTAATAAATTTTTTTGTTAATAACTTCAAATCGTCAGATCCGAAAACCACAAATCTTGAATTTGCATGGTAACAACTTCTTTATCGTCACAAGAAGACCCATGATTCTTCCCGCACTCCTCGTCGTTAATTGAATAATTCTACAGTGTTCACAAACCTAACACGACACATACATTGCCAACAACAATTGTGAATGCCACTTGCATATCGTTTGGCATACAATTGAACCCTTAATCAATATAGGATGGGGATCAGATAAGTTTGTTGAACTTCCCAGATCAGCTAGAGTTTGTTCTACATAGTAAAACATGTCGGAGAAATTTAGAGAGAGCAAGAATGTATCTAATCTGCAATGCACATTTGAGTTATGCCAAGTAAATTGACTATTTAATAATTTAGGTTTTTTCAATTTGTGACGGAAAATAAAATTATTCATCAATGGGCGGCTTGGGTTGTGACCCTCAGCATGGCTTCTTTCTGAATCATCAACAGTGGCATTATAATCGCCACCGATACACAACATATCTTCATAAATCCTATCAATCTCTTTCCAGAAAAGATGTTTCTTAATCTATTATCTTAATATATTACTTATGTGCATTAATACTAAATTAAAAATAAAAATGTGTTTCATGTGTGAAAAGACACAATTTCTTATGATATGAATTTTATTTTTTTATTTAAGCATTCTCAAATGAATTTTATTTTTACATATAATTATTCTTATATGCTGTAGTATATTTTTTTGCATATGTTTTATTAGTGAGTTTGACTATTTTGGTATACATAATTATTTTTTCAATAAATCATATTAAAAAAACACAAGCTTGAAGTGTTATAAATTTTTAATAAGTTTAACATCAGAATCATATCTTCTACTATCGTTATATGTTATGTACATTCTTGATTATGATCTTCAAGAACAAAACATGCCCCCATTGAATTATTGTTCTGGATTCATCATTGTGTACATGTCATATGTTTGACAACACAAAGTGATGATTTATCACTTTTTTCATTTGATATATATACATATTCGGTACTATTAGTAAGGGGATGAAAACAAATGAATAAAACATCCATATTATACAATGTTCATAAACCTAACGCGTACATTGCCAACAACAGTTGTGAGTGCCACATGTATCTCGTCTAACAATACAATTGAAACCTTAATCAATATAGGATGGTGATCAGCTAAGTTGGTAGAAGTTTCTAGGTCAGCTAGAGTTTTATCTACACAATAAAACATGTCGGGGAAATCTGGAGAGAGCAAGATTCTATCTAATCTGCAATGCACACTTGAGTTATGCTAAATAAATTGTCCATTTAATAATTTAGGGTTTATTAATTGGTTTCCGACAATGAAATTATTCATCAACGAGAGGTTTGGGTTGCGATCCTCAGCACGACTTCTTTATTAATCATCAACAGTGGCATTGTAATCGCCACCGATACACCACATATCTTCATAAAGCCTATCAATCTCTGGCCAGAAAAGACGTTTCTTAATATATTACTTATGTGCATTAATACTAAATTAAAGATAAAAATTTGTTTCATGTATTAAAGACATAATTACTTATGATATTAATTTTATTTTTATTATTTAAACATTCTCAAATGAATTTAATTTTTACATATAATTATTCTTATATGATATAATATATTTTTGTGCGATGTTTTTTTTAGTGAGTTTGACCATTTTGGTATATATAATTATTTTTTTAATAAATCATATTGAAAAAAAGTAAGCTTGAAATGTTATAAATTTTTAATAAGTTTAACATCAGAATCATATTTTCTACTATCATTATATGTTATGTACATTCCTGATTATGATTATTAAGAACAAAACATAACCCGTTGAATTATTATTCTGGATTCATCACTATGTACGTGTCATATGTTTGATAACACAAAGTGATGACTTATCACTTTTTTCATTTGCTATATATACACATTCGGTACTATTAATAAGGGGATGAAAACAAATGAATAAAACGTCCATATTTCTAATATTATGCTAATTCTACTAATTTGATTGTGATTCTCCAAATACAAATATAGAGTTGAAGTATAAATTCGTTGAGTGGTTGATAATATAACATAAATATCTTTACAAATCAATTTCCCCGTAACCATATATGCTCCAACTCTTTCAATATCGGCGTGCACTCCACCACTTTCCTTTAAAGATAATTTTGTATGGGACTAAGATGTCGATACATAAAAAATCCTTTACATTTCTTCTTATACTCATTTAAACCCAGGAATCTCCTTTTCTTGTTCGTAAATAGTTTCCAAAAATATTGAATCTTTTATTTTCTTATCCTTTACATTTCTTCTTATACTCATTCAAACCCAGGAATCTCATTTCCTTGTTTCGTAAATAATTTCTAAAAATATTAAATCTTTTATTTTCCTTTCTGCTCGGACTTCATAGTGGGCTTTGATATCACATGTGTATGGATGGGCTTGTCTTCATAATTAGATTGACTATTTTCACTTATATAATCCACGAATTATCGTACACCCGTGCCTTGGGATAACTGGAATTGCAATTAAGGTCAATTTCTGCTTTTTAATACATTTTACCGGCGAAGTTCCATGTTTTGGTCCACTGAGCTTAATTTCCTAAAAAATACAATACTAAACAAAAACATCAAATCTTCTCGCTTTGTTTTACGTTTTTGGTTGTTTATTTCACTTCCTTCCCTGTTGCTAATTTCAAGAGTGGGTAGTTTGTATTGTGCTAATACAAGCTATATCGGACAGTCTTATCCTGGACACATCTTCGCACGTTGGGGTTTAGCATTGCTCTTCTCGAGTATACCCGCGAACTAATGTGTTAAGGACAAATTGTTGAACCTGTGATTCTTTCCTCGTAGTTGTCCGTGGTAGAGTTGTTTTTTCAATTCAGTTCTTTATATATATTATTCTGATACATCTAACGCTGCTATTCATTGTTGCAAGATTCTAATCTTAACACATTAGCTTTTATCTCGTAACAATGGGAAAGAACGATGTTGAAAAAACCACAGAAGTTCAACGGAAAGGATTTCAAGAGATGGCGATCCAAATGCCTATTTTTCCAAAGTTTTGCCATGTTGCTGTTGCGGAGATCTGGGAAGCTTATCCGTTTCGTCAAATCGATCATTTCCAATACAAAAGAGCTAATTATCAATAATTTTTGGTTATTTTTGAATCGTTGACATTGATATTATATTGGAAAACAAAGGATATTAATTGTGAAGTGAAAAACAAAATTGAGTTTTTTGGTCAGCTGTAGAGTTTCGAGTATATCTCTTAACTTAGAAGGAATTTCGACAAATCCTTTTAAAAGAATATAGTACACATCCTGATAGTTACCCACACCAAATTTCAGAATTTTTGGAGTTGTAAAGGTATTTTTTAGGTATTTTACAAAACTGAGAAACGTTCCTGAAAAATTCTGACGGACAGAAAAATATTGTTGACTAAATTAGTTTTTCTAGCCTATCTATGAGTTTTATTTTTAAAATGGCTCATGTGGGTATATTTGATATCCTCCAATACGTGGTGCACAGTGTTATATAAATTAAACACCTCTTAGTTCTGTGTTTAAATTAATATATCAAACATGTTAATCGATAAATTTGAAGTTAAAATATTTTGTCTCGCATATCTGTTTGATATCTTTCCAATGAGAAATTACTATCGTTCCAATTTGATACCATATTTTTAATATACTGTATCGGCTCATTGGTTTGTCTTGTATTTGAATGCTATTCTTTTACACCCCATTTTGGACTCAAAGTGTAAATACATATGTTGTTCTGTAAAGCTCATGATCAAGTTTCTGATTAGACTCATGATTTAACATTGCAGATGGGTTGATCTACTTATGTTTCTTGTATCTCCCATTTAATCAAAGTGTGCTCGATTCCTTGATCAGCAAGAAGCTACCACATGTTTGGTACCTTTATAAGTGTATCAACATTTCGACTTGATACTTTGGACAAAGAGCCTGACAATTTGGGGACTGAGAGTTTTCTTGAGAATGAGAATCAGAGAGGTATTTCTTCTGTTGGTATTAAGGTTGGACCTCGTCTTTATTTTACAACAACATGGAGTGCTAATGATGTATCTATTTGTAAATCATGCGGGTTAACAGAGATTACCCGCTTGGAGAGGTAAAGACGGTATATTATGATTCTTGGTTCACGAAGTAAGGGGTTAGAGGAATACTAAGTGAATGAGTTTGCTTCAATGGTTCATGATCGAATGACTGAGTGTGTTTACCCTCAACAGCTGTTGTCATTCAAGACTAGTGCAGTTTCAGAAACAGTTGAGTACATTGATGTCATGGGGAAAGGACGGAAAGCATTGGAGGAGATCAATGAGAAAATGGGTTTAGCATTTGACGAGCAAGATTTACAATACTACACGTGGCTTTTCAGAGAAGACATATGACGAAATCCAACCACTGTTAAACTATTTGATATAGCACAATCTAATAGTGAGCATATCAGACATTGGTTTTTCAATGGAAAGCCTTTTATAGTTGGGAAACCTATGAGTAGTACACTCTTTCAGATTGTGAAGAGCACTTTGAAGGCGAACCCCAACAACTATGTAATCGGATTCAAGGAAAACTCCAGCGCGATTAAGAGTTTCTTGGTGAACCAGTTGTGCGCATCTCAACCTGGTTTGACATCTTCTTTGACTCCAAGTACTCGTGACCTTGATATCTTGTTTACTGCAGAGACACATTTCCCATGTGTTGTAGCACCTTTCCCTGGGGATGAGACAGGAGCAGGAGGTAGGATTAGGGATACACATGCAACAGGAAGGGGTTCGTATGTTGTGGCTTCCACTGCTGGCTACTGTGTCAGTAACCTTCAGATTAATGGTTCATGTTCTCCATGGGAGAATCCAGCATTCACGACGGTATGAGTAAATTAATGTGCAATTCACTCCCTTCAATAATCATGCAAAGGTACTGTGTTATTTTGAGTTGTGTGAATCTCATCTTGGAGTAAGAATTGGTAAATTATGGTAAAGAGTCCTATAACAATTCTTGTGTGTGATTACTGTTCACAAGCTATTTAGGTTTTACACCTTTATAATGATACTTTTCAGAACAATAACATTTTAAATTGTGCTAAGGATTTCAACTACAGGGGGTGATCTTATCTTATCATGTTAATTGTTGTACTTGTAGCCGATATGCACTTGCTCAAAGTAAGAGTTAAGTGTTAAATAATTTTAAGGCAAACACTTTAAATGTTGGGGACCTTATGCCTCAACTGTGGGGTATAAGATGGAAACAAGTGTTTGTTTGATTTCTCAAGAAGATTCATAGAAGACCCTAAACTTATATGTGCCCTACCCTGTAGACCTCAATTGTGGGGG
>JAJJMC010033083.1:213170-233518 GCA_023531435.1 Papaver californicum | reverse complement strand
TAGTTTAGTCCCACATTGGGTATTCTAGAGAAGGATGTCCACTATATAACTATTCTCATGTGGATAGTTAGACAAACAAGAGGGTGGAATGGGGTGGACAAACAATACATGGGCTAACTTATGTATTGGGCCTACGAATTTGAAAGACATCATCCATGATCTATTATTTTACAAGAAATCCTAAACCCTAACGGTTTCTTTTTATGGTTATCTTGGGAAAACTTGATTTACAAGAAATCCGAAACACTAAAGGTTTCTTTTCTCCTATAAATACAAAACGTTTTCAGAGTTAAAATCTATCCCATAAGCGGCTACTATCCTGTCTTCTTTTCACCATCTTCTCGCTTTGTTTTGCGCTTTTGATTGTTTATTTCACTTCTTTCCCTGTTGCTAATTTCAAGAGTGGGTAGTTTGTATTGTGCTAATACAAGCTATATCGGGCAGTCTTATCTTGGACACATCTTTGCACGTTGGGGTTTAGCATTGCTCTTCTCGAGTATACCCGCGAACTAATGTGTTAAGGACAACTTGTTGAACCTGTGATTCTTCCATCGTAGTTATCCGTGGTAGAGTTGTTTTTTAATTCAGTTCTTTATATATATTATTCTGATACATCTAACGCTGCTGTTCATTGTTGCAAGATTCCAAAATCCACTACCAAGGGTCTTAGACCACAAAATCCCCCTCAAACATGATGTTCAACCTGTCAATCTCAGATTATATAAGTTCCCTTGTATTCATAAAATCAGTTGTGGAGTCATTGATGACAGAAATGATCAATATAAAAATCATTCAAGATAGTCATACACCATTTGCTTCACCAACCCTTCTTGTGAAGGAAAAATACAACACATGGAGATTTTGTGTTCATTACGGAAAATTCAATGATCTCACAATCAATACTAAGTTCCCTATCCATGTGATTGATGAATTATTATTTGAACTTCATGGTGCTAAATTGTTTACTAAGATAGATTTGAGATCTGGCTATCATCAAAATCAGATTGCATGAACCTGATGTCTCTAAAATTAAATTAGAACTCACCATGCTCATTATGAATTCAGATTTCAGTGCATATCTTAGGAAAATTTGTACTTGTTTTGTTTGAGGACATTCTAGTTTATAGTTCCGCCATTTATGATCATGTGCATCACTTGTCATAGAGTAATTACGCCACAGTATTACATCTGAGGGAGTAACAACTGATCATGGGAAGATTTCATGCATGAAAAATTGGCATGTTCCTACTACGTACCATTAAACAACTCAAAGGTTTCTTAGGACCTACGGGATATTATAGAAAATTTGTTAAATGCTATGGTGGTATAAGTAGGCCTCTAACTGATCTTCTGAATAAGAATGCATTTCATTGGTCCCTTGAAGCGTTGTTGGCTTTTCAAGAACTTAAGAAAGCTATGTGTAATACCCATGTATTGGTACTTCTTGATTTTTCAAAAACATTTGTAGTTGAAACAGATGCTTGCTCTTAGAGCGTCCACAATGGCGCGATTAATACATGAAGTAAAGACCAAATACAGTGTTTGGTCCGGAAAATTGAGGCGCAGCGGCGCGAATAAAAGTAGTGGATAGTCCAGATTTTTCACTGTAGTAGACTACATTTGGTATTTATTCCGGACTAAACTTGGTTTAGTCGGGCGACATCGTAGTCTTCCGCCTAGCATCAAGCGGCTTCGTAGTGAACCGCCTGGCATCAAACGTTATCCTGGGACAACGCTTAAAAACACGGGCGGTAACCTAGGAATACGCCTGATCAAGCGGTAACGTAGGAAAATGCCTGATGGGACGAGGGTCTAGAATACCGCCCAAATTAAGCGTAACCCTAGGATACCGTCCATACCTAAACGTTATAGGCGCGGTCCTAGGAGTCCGCCTGGCCAAAATAACAACTTTGAAATATTCATTTCCACGAGAGCGAAACGGGACAGTGGCATTACAATCTAGCATGGGCTCAATTTGACGTAAATTTAAATGGGCTCAATCTAGCATGGGCTCAATCTAGCGAAACGGGACAGTGGTACCAAATGCAACTTTAAATGGAGTAATTCCTAAAGTTTTGAAGGAAATTAGATTCTTTAAAAACTATGTAAATCATGTTGCTATTAGTGATAGTTGTGGAGAGATGTTAAGATGTTTATCAAAACCCAAACAATAGTGTTCATGTGATTTTAAATGGGGCGAGGCTTTAGCATTCCGCTTGGAATTCTAGGCGCGGTGCTAGGATACCACCCGTCTCTTTCTTCTCACACGCTCCATTCTCATAAGAGTTATTTGATCAGGCGTGATGCTGGGACACCGCCCCATCAGGCGATTCCCTAGTGCTCCGCCCGTCTCTTGGGCGTGGTCCTAGGAGACCGTCCACCATCAGGCGTTATCCTCTAATTCCGCCCCACATCGAGCGTTACGTTAGGAGTCCGTCTGGCGCAAGCGTTATGCTAGGATTACGCCCGTCTTAACAAGCGGTACGCTGGGACACCACCCAACACCAGGCGTTACATTTCGCTAGACCATTTACGGCTGTTCTTGGGCCGGACCAAAGACTAAAAATTTTAGTCTTTGGTATTTTGGGATACTCGTCCCACTGTGGACGCCCTTAGGGTATTATTGGAGTTGTTCTTATGCAGGAGGTCCAAGTTATTTACTACCTCCGTTTCAGGAAAAAAGTTACTATCACTTTTTCAAAAGAGTTACTATCACTTTTCCAGTATCAGAGGAAGTATTTTTTATAGCAAGCCTTTGGGCCCTTAAGCTCCTGGTCTTTCAACTTATGAAAAGGAGTTCCTAAATATGGTAATGGAATTAACTAAGCGGAGTCACTACCTCAAATGGCATCATTTCATCATCAACACACACCAGCAGAGCATCGAGTAGTTAATAGATCAGAAGATCATTATTGTATTGCAACAAAGATAGTTCATGAAGCTTTTGGGTTTTGATTACACCATTTCCTGTAAGAAGCCAGGGCATGGAAAATACTGTTGCCGATGCCCTCTTGGCTTCTCCAGATTATCTGTGGACACTCCCTCTTCTAGCTGCAGTGATGTGGCTATCTTGGGCTCATAATATTATTTATAGTTATGACCAAGACACATGGGCTACTCAAGTCATCACAAAGTTATTGGTTAATGTTATTTCAGTCCCATATTATACTTACACGAATATCATCCTTAAATGCAAGGGCATGATATATACAGGGACTAATAACAACTTAATATATTCAATCATGTAGTGTGTGCATCTGTAGTCAATGGATGCTCAGGGATGCAAGACAGTTATATAAAACGTGAGACCTTACCGCGGAATTCTATAAATTAATTGTGTGTGAAGAAAATAATAGTAAGTGAATCGATTGTACTGAGTTTAACTGTAGAGATTAATCTAAATTCATAAACCCTAAAGCGTTCGACCGAGTTACACCTTGAGAGCGTACTTCTTGGTGGCTCAAATGGATAAAATCAGGTGACTAAGCGTACATGTTAGACTGTGATGCAAGGATTTTTGGGGATAGCTAAGCATACATGTTAGACGCTGATGTAAGAATTTTTGGGGATAGCTAAGCATACATGTTATCCTGTGGTTGGTGATGAATGATTCTAACGAGAGATAAACAAGTAACTAAGTGAGTTAACGTTTTGTAACAATGAATGACTCCTTAATCATCCTTTCTTTCTTATTATCTTTTTATTCTTCTTTTAGCTAATACTCCACCAATCCCCTTTTAGTATTGACTTTTATTCGTGTTTGTTTATCTAAATAACATCTCAATTATATAATTTTTTGTGGAAACGATCCTTACTGCCGCTATATTACACGTTAATAGTAGTGAGAAATATCTTAAATACTTTGTTGCACTTATGATATGCATCACTCACTAGTCAACCGTCCACGACAAAACTATTAACAATAATCATTTTATGATTACCAGGGTAAAAAGATGGCATCTTTATTATTAGCTTCTAAACACGCTAAAGTTACTGTGATGGATCAGAAAATTTCCTTTCTAATGGGTTGATATTCAGCCCATTAACAAGGCTAAATCCCTGGTACGTCACTGGAAAGCTATGTGAAATATATAAACCCAGGGATCCATTTCGAAGAGCAAACAAATATATTCAAATATATAATAGAAATGCAGACAGAAAGTTTTAAAAAAATAAGAAACTCTTATGTGGTTAGTAAAGTATTTAATAAGAGATCAGTAGACAATCTCGTGTCCCGCAGTACTGGGATCAGATCCTGTAACATATTTTAAAATCGAAAGGAACCATTCATAAATAGAATAAAAATATTCAGATGAGATCGCATGGACCATTTACTCACAGAAGAAATACGTTTGCAAAATTGGATTTCCATAAAGGAATAAATACATAATGCTTAATAGTTCATGCACCCAGTTCTAACTCCGTTTAAATGAAGCTAAATAAAAATATGCATTCCATTTGAGAAAAATTGGGCAACATAAGGGATCAAGGCCAAAGGCAAGAATGGAAATGTATAACAGAAGTCATTTATCATAAGTGCACAGTTCAAACTTAGATTGCACAACAGTTCTGAACTTGATTTGTTAAGTTCAATAACTAAAGCCACGAAATTAAAGGCTCAAATTATATTTTCATATAGCAAGTTTCGTGTGCAGTTTTATATACAATAAAAATCAGACCCTTTGGTCTCGGCATAACCAAGTCATTACCTACAAACCTCACAAATATCTTAGCATATATATTTACACAACAGAAATGCGTCAAAACAAGAAATAAAGACATGGGTCGACACCGATATATATATATACATATAAAGGCCTGCAATGCAACAAATCTAGATAGCAAAATGAGTTTGCAAATAGTCCCGTAATGCACTGAAATATTTAGACCATTCGTTTATGATAAGACCGAGTTTCCATACTCACAAGACCGAGTTTCCATACTAACTACGTAAAATACTTTGCATAAGATCCCATTAATTATGTACACAACAAAATATAACAAAAGAACCATAAAACTACCCTAGATCTCCCCGTCATATACACATTATAGACAAGCAAAAATACCAACTTTTGCTCAAACGTTTCTTGTCGCAAGCTCTTCCCAAGCTTACTGCCTCAACCTCGCCTCGTACTCTGTGGGAAAACAAAATCAAACCGGATGAGCCACAGCCCAGTAGGGGTTACGAGATAATGTACCGAAAGTTTAAGCAATCGAAATGTAAGTCAAACTTAAAAAATGAGTATGTCCAAATTCAGAAATATATATAGCTTGACAATTCCACATTCATTTGGAACTTTAGAAATGAAACAGTCGTCAACCGATGGTAAAGAAATTCACATGTGCTACTTGTGAGGACCAGTCTCTAATGTTAGGATAGTCGGATATCAGCTACCGTTCCAGACGATCTTCCACGGGTAACCATTGAAATGGGATGCTCCTATGGGCCTAACAAACTCACATGTAGCCTTCCAAAAACCTTCAAAACATGCTCAATAAATTGATTACGGAAAACACAAGTAAACTCAAATGTACCGTAGCTCTTAAATCAAATTCCATTAACCCAAATGTCAAAGTATAAAGAAACGTTGCTGCGCGTGAGACTAGTTTGCGAAACACAAGACAAAACCAATCAATCCATATAAATCAGTAGCATAATATCAAATATGGTTAATGGTTTAAAAGTGATAGTAACCAGTATACAACAATTGTTAGACATTTTTTCAATAATTTATTTATTTAATTAATTAATTAATTAGTTAAGGGAAAAAGAATGTGATCCATTTAGTGAAAAGTTGCAATTGATCAAGGTAACTCCCCATGACTCCCCCCCATTTTAGAAAACCACCCACTACATCCTATCATGTAACTACTCTATGATGGCTAGAGTTAGGATATGGAAATGATAGCAAGAAATTAGAATTAAGGTCACCAAATTCACTTCATAAGAAAATACACCATCTAAAAAGTGAGAAGGAGGGTTTGGAACCAAAGTTCATATCAACTAAGAAATTGGGGCATACTCAAGGATTAAGCTTTCAAATTGCAATGGCTAGAGGTATTTATAATCAATCTCTTTTTACTTCCGCTTTTCATTATTGTATGTTCATATTGTGATTAGAACATACATGTAGATACATATAGGTTTACATTTGGTATCAGAGCCTATAATCACCTTTGCCTTGCTTGCTATGGAATTGTACATGTTTTACATTCCACACTTGAAATTCAGTTTAATGATCCGTTTTAGACCGAGTCTGATGTAGAGATCATTAACAGTTTGCTTTGTCCAGCCTTTAAAGCTTACTGTCATCATGGTTAAAAGAAACTATTGACAAGATATAAAAATCTGAGTTGAAACCTATGTTTTGAACTGTAGTTATGTTGTATTCAACTGATTGGTAAGAGCTTTTTAAAAACGGCTATGCAATAGTAGTGTGTGGCTGATGGATGTACATTATCTAGTGATTTAATTGTCATCATCAGATTAATTACTCAAATCCCACTAGATACCTGATACTGTGCATGGAATATATAAGCAGTAGGAAATGGGATTCCATTTTGTTCATCCCTATTCTATTAATGCTGTATGTGTATTTCTGTTTTCCGTAAAATAATATTGGCGGAAATTAGTTCCAAGAGTCCATTGGTATTTTCCTGACATGCCTTAAAAATCATAACTAGACCAACCCTGTGAATACCTAACATATGGATGTTCTGTGTTTTAGGTTTCCGATATTTTTGAGATGAAAATACGGTAATACGTCTTGAAAATCGTTCTTAGACTAATAGTGGGAATATGTAAGTTATGGATTTTCATGTAGTTTATCTCACAACATTGTTATTTGGATCTCGAAATAGTGCTTCAAACATGACTACAACCATTTGTGCAGCTGAGATCATCCGATCATCTTAAAGATGTGGGGGTGTCTGGATAGTAAAGCTTACACTTTGTAGTTAGGATCTCATGTATTGTATTTTGCTGCTGTTTGAATCCTGGGTAGCATCTTTAAATATCTCGGCATCTCACTGGAAATTTTAGTGCCTTCGATTGTTATATTTATCTGTTAGTTTGGTGTTAAGAAGCTCTAGTACCATTTGGTTCCTTTATATGAGACAATTTATAAATTGGATTGGCCAAAGATGGTTTGGGAGAACCAAGTATTACGGTTTTTAGGGTTCCTTTGTCTGTGTAGTGTTTTCTCCCAAAAAATTCATAACTTAGATTAGCCGAACAAAGATTAAACATTAGTTGATTATTGTGACAGGGATTTCAGTCCCTGAATCCCTTTTCATCGCCAGTGCTGAAAAAAATCAGGGAGAAATCCCAATTCCATGGACAGTTTTCTATGTTCTCTTCCCCTCTTCTAATTCGGCTGTATTCAGTTAGCTAAAATATGCATCAGGTTTTGTCTAGATATGCTAGTTGATCGCATGTGAAATGTGTCACAGTTCTACTTTTGGATTTTTTCGAACTACCATTCTAGGCTACATGAGAATTTACATATAGCATTTGTGCAATAGTAACGCTAGGTCTCAAACATACATTCTCATCATTATTGTTAACTAATGGTTCTATTTGAGACCATTATATTTGATCCATGTGCTACTGATAGTGCTAAAGACATATTTGTTGAACCCAAATAATGCCAAATTGCGGAGTAAGAATCCTTCTTACTGATAGTGCTAAAGACATTTGTGATGTCCGTTTTCTCATGGTGTATATTATTTGTTGACATGTGCAATGGTTATAAATAATTAGTTATATATATATATATATTATGACCATTAGGATTGTACATGAAAAAAGATTAAAGAAATATGTCAAGTGATTTAATAATTTTAGTAATTAGAGAGTAGCCACATCATCTCTAGTTTTTTTTTTTTTTTTAGAAATCACATGTGGAAACTAGACATAAATTTGTAATTAATCATATGTAATATGATAAAATATGCCCACAAGAAATTTTATTATATTTGTATGATTAATTGGGGTAAAATATTGAATTATGTTCCTTAATCTACCTAGGAATTAAGGAATGAATATGGTTTAATAGTTTCGTCATGTAGTTATGAATCTAATGTGAGTAGGACTGTAGCCCACAAGCAAGTTTTATGTCACTAGATTCATATTTTTTATGCATGACTTGCATTGGTAAATCATGATTAAGTTTAAGTCTCAAATTTTTTGTTTATAAGCATGTATATATTTTCTTTACAACAATTTTAACTGGAAACATTTCTGATGTCAATTGTGACATTCCTGAATTAAAGGGTGATAACTATAAGGTGTGGAAAGAAAGAGTGATTTTACAACTGGGGTGGATGGATATCGACTATGCTATTCGGAAAGACGAACCACCTAGCATAACTGAGACTAGTACTCCAGATGCAGTTGATCTTTATGAAAAGTGGGATCGATCTAATCGTCTCTCAGTTATGTTCATAAAGACCAAAATTTGTGCTAGTATTCGGGGTTCTGTCGATAAGCATACTAAGGTTAAAGATCTCCTTAAATCCATTGATGAGTAGTTTGTAAGTTCCGACAAAGCTCTTGCTATCACCTTAATTATGAAGTTTTCGTCCATGAGGCACAATGGGTTTAAGTGTGTGCGTGATTATATCATGAGCATGAGGGATATTGCGGCCCAACTTAAGGATTTGGAAGTTACCATGTCTGTTTCTTTCCTAGTTCATTTCATTTTGTGCACTCTTCCTCCATAATATGGCCCCTTTAAGATATCTTATAACACACATAAGGATAAATAGTCAATTAATGAACTTATGACCATGTGTGTTCAAGAGGAGGGGAGATTGAGAATGGAAGAGGGCGAAAAGGTGAACCTTACTACTGCTTATTCTTCAAAGAAGAAAAATGATTACATTAAGGAAAACGGAAAGCTTTCAGCTAACCAAGGCATAAAGAAGGAGTCTACGTGTTTCTTTTGTAAAAAGAAGGGACACATGAAGAAGGAATGCATTAAGTTTAAGACTTGGCTTGAGAAGAAAGGTAATTTTCTAGCGTTTGTTTATGAATCTAATATGGTTAATAATAATCATAATACATGGTGGATTGACTCTGGTACTACAATCCATGTTTCGAATACCTTGCAGGGTATGACAAACCTAAGGAAACCAATGAGAAGTGAATACTACATCTATTCAGGTAGTCAGATGAGTTCACATGTGGAAGCTGTTGGGACATGCAGTTTAATTTTAAGTAGTGGTTTTAATTTGCATTTAAAAAAGACATTTTATGTACCAGGTTTCACTAGAAACTTGATTTCAATTTCAAGACTTGTACCTTTAAGAATTTCCTTTAATTTTTCGGATTCTGGTTTTAGTATTCTCAGAAATTCTGAAGTTATTGGTTATGGTATTTTGTCTGATGGTTTATATCGTCTTTATTTGCAAAATGATATCACTCATAGTTCTATGCATGTTAATACTGGGTTAAAAATATGTATTATGAATGAGGAATCCTCAATTTTGTGGCACCGGAGATTGGGACATATCTCCATTGAGAGAGTTAAGAGATTGGTAAAGGATGGGGTACTCGGTACTTTAGACTTTACTGATTTTGATAGTGTATTGGGTGCATTAAGGGAAAGCAAACTAACAAACAAAAAATTGGTGCCAAAAGAAGTTCAAACCTATTAGAGATCATATACACGGACATTTTTTGTCCAGACATGAACGCTAATGATCTGAAATACTTTATCACCTTCATAGATGATTATTCACAATATATGTATCTTTACTTGTTTCGCTCCAAAGACGAAGTTTTGGATGCCTTTAAATTGTTTAAGGTTGAAGTAGAGAAACAATGTGGTAAGCACATTAAGATTGTGAGATCAGATAGAGGTGGAGAGTACTATGGTAGATTTATTCATAGCACTAGAATTGTGGAATCAAGAAATGCTAAATTTCTTGAGAATGACTTGGTTAGTGGGAGTGATCAATTTCAGGATATTTTTCCTGAAAAAGTAATGATCAACTTCCACCTACTGTTTCAAGTGACAAGTTGATTGTCATTTACGCACCTCAAGCTAAATTGCGTGTTAGACAACCAACCATTGAGGTTCCACAAGTTGACAACAATCTAATAGATCATGATGGTAATGAGGAACAAACTGTTCATCGTGAGGATGAACAAGTTCCATTGATGAGACCTAATAGAGCAAGGAAATCAACTATTTCTAGTGACTCTATAGTGTATCTGCGAGATTCGGATTGTAATATTGGAGCCGATAATGATCCTATGTCATTTTCACAAGCCAAAAATTCTACAGATTTAGACTTATGGATCAATGTATATACCTTAAGGTCAGTGGGAGCAAGATTTGTTTCCTTGTGTTGGATCAATGTATATACCTTAAGTGTAGCACCCATTGTAAAAGGCGATCGGTTCAGCTTGGACCAATGCCATAGGAATGACATTGAAAGGGAACAAATAAAAAATGTTCCATATGCTTCAGCTGTTGGTAGCATTATGTATGCTCAGGTCTGTACTAGACCCGACATTTCATATGCCGTTGGAGTATTAGGAAGATATCAGAATAACCCAGGAATCGATCACTGGAAGGCTGAGAAGAAAGTGTTGAGGTACCTTAAGGGTACTAAGGATTACATGTTTATGTATAGACGAACAAATAGTCCTGAAGTGGTAGGCTAAGTTCGTTTCTTGTTTTGAGGCTACCTCACATGGTGTATGGATGAAAGGCTTCATATCTGGGCTAAGAGTTGTTGACTCTATTAGCCGACCAATAAGAATGTATTATAACAATTCAGCTGCTGTCTTCATGGCTAAGAATAATAAGAGTGGAAATCGAAGTAAACACATCGACATAAAGTATCTAGCCGTAAAAAGGACGTGTGCAGGAAAATAAAGTGATCATTGAACACATTAGCACTGAATTGATAATAGCTGATCCCTTGACTAAAGGCATACATGTTAAGGGATTCAAGGATCATGTAGTAAGGATGGGACTTGGTCCCATTATGTAGTACATTCTTTATGTTTTTCTGAAGCTTTCATTTAGTTGGATTATTTCTCATTTGGAATTATGTACGTACTTACTTTGGTTATCTTGTTGAGAAATATCATTATAGTTTGACCTAGAGTAAACATATGGTTTCTCATTAAGTTAAGTATGAGTGGTGAAAGACTATATATAGTTTGACCTAGAGTAAACATATGGTTTACTCATTAAGTTAAGTATGAGTGGTGAAAGACTAAATATATTGTGATACATGAAAGATTAATTCTTGCTCTTAAAGAGAATTAGTCGCCATGATCCGTATATGGAGTCTCTCGTGAAATGGATCAAGTGGGAGAATATTAGACATTTTTTCAATAATTAATTAATTTAATTAATTAATTAATTAGTTAAGGGAAAAAGAATGTGATCCATTTAGTGGGAAGTTGCAATTGATCAAGGTAACTCCCTATGACTCTCCCCCCACTTTAAAAAACCACTGACTACATCCTATCATGTAACTACTCTATGATGGCTAGAGTTAGGATATAGAAATGATAGCAAGAAATTAGAATTAAGGTCACCAAATTCACTCTCATAAGAAAATACACCATCTAAAAAGTGAGAAGGAGGGTTTGGAACTAAAGTTCATATCAACTAAAAAATTAGGGCATACTCAAAGATTAAGCTTTCAAATTACAATGGCGGGAGGTATTTATAATCGATTTCTTTTTACTTCCGCTTTTCATTATTGTATGTTTATATTGTGATTAGAACATACATGTAGATACATGTAGGTTTACAACAATGACAATAAAAATAAATAAATGAAGTTGTTAACCAATGAAACTAAGTTGGAACCACAAGCTGTTGAAGAAATAAAGTCAGCAACGTATAAAAATGAGACCTTTTCCTGTGTAAAACCAAAGCTTATTGAACTTATCAGTATAAAAAATTTATTTCATTTGACAAAATGAGTGAACTAGACAGTGAGAACAAGGAAACGTATAAAGAGAATTATCCATAAATTGAAGCAAGTATTACTAGCTCGCATGGCACACCATTGTCATTTTAAACATAAGATTTATGAAAGACCAAATGGGAAAACAGAGACATGAACAAGAGGGAAATATATGCGTCAAATATTGATATCAAAGATTAAACTTGAAAAAAAATATTACCGACTGTTCAAGGAGCTTTAATGGCTAATGTACTAAACCGAGATCGATGGTTTTGGAATAACGATAACTGATACCAAATCCCAATTATTATGATCTAAAAATACATACATGTCAAAAACAAGTGCCATGCGTGTTATTAAAACAAAAGAGAGATTCATTTGATCACTTTTACAAACAACTAATAGGTTAGTTACATGGTTAACAACTCAAACAATCAATTCCAGATTTGCAAGAATGGTTAAAACAAATTTTAAAATGTTCTAATAATCAGGACATCAAAATAAAGAAGGCATCAACAATAAAAATGAAGGAAAACCCCCTACCTCTGCGTAATACAACTTCTAGTCACATACAGAATGTGATGGAGCTTGAATTTGAACCAAAATTTCTACTTTACTTTAACTGGGTTTGCAAATAGAGCTTGAATTTGAACCAAAATTTCTACTTTACTTTAACTGGGTTTGCAAATAAAATCGGTGGTTGTTGAAAGAAAGAAGAGGAAAATAGTGACACAACCAGTAAAAGAATTGTAGATTTTAAATTAGAGTGGTTTTGTAAAAAGATTAAATTATCCTTAATTGTTCATGTCCAACATGTGTCAAGCATGCTTGAAAATTCCCAGAGATTTCCATAGTTTTACTAACCAAGCACCCTAATACTACTAAGGGACAATCTATTTATTTAAAGACATTTATGTTGGTTTAGGACACTCACCACAACTATAGATATTTGATACTAGTACTGCATGCGCACACTACATGATTCTAGCTTCCCACTTAAATGGGATGAGTTCTGGCTCGAAGGAAAAATAATTTTTTTTATGTTGTTATAGTTATTGACGACTTGTTTGAGCCATTTTTTTATTATCAGGCTAAGATATATCCAAATTGATATCGTGATATGAAAGAAGAATATCATGTTCTTATGAAGAATGTGACCTGATCTCTTATCAATCTACTTCTAGTAACAATATTAATTGTTGGGGAAAATGGGCTTTTTCGAATGCTACAAATCACAAGAAGACATTGATTAATGGAAAAACCTTTTAGTTTTGTTATTCAATCTTGTACTCTTCGAGTTATTTTAACTCTTGCCTTATCTTACTCTTGGATTATTTGTCATCTTGATATTCAAAAAGCTTTTATTAATGGTATTCTTACTGAGCTGAGGAATTTTCCATGACGTACGTAACCATCTGGAAATACATATCCTCAACTTCCAGATCATGTCAGTCGATTAAATCGATCTCTTTATGGCCTCATACAAGCATCTCGAGTGTGATATACTCATGTAAGTTTTTCTTCGGAAGCTTGGTGATAAGTGTGTAAATTTTATATTCTTAGTATCAATTTCATATGATTATTTGATTATTTAATTTCTTTTTAATTACGATGTATAACATTTATTTTTTATTTTATGTTTCATATTTGTTTGAATTATCCATAATAAATGAAATGGTTCTAAAAATCCAGGAAGATCTTACCACCATCTAGTATATAATGAAAAGAAGATTTTAAAGGAAAAATAATGAGGTCAATCCGACGTAGGGGGAATAAGTTATGAACAAAATAACCAAAACTGCAGATATCAATAATCGGTAGAAAATTCTGCCGATTCTAAGCACTTTCCTCTACTAGAAAAGTTATCAATTTTGGGTCTCAACAATCGGCAGAACGTGGGGATCGAACCTGCTGATTATATCAAGTCGTTGGGTACTTGTTTGACGCGTTATTGAGCTTTAAATTGAGAAAACATGGTTTCAGTAAGACTCTAAGACCATTATTATTGAAGTTATATAAGAAAACTTTTTAGACTCAAAGATGGGGATCTTATAACGTTTTACAACATATGGAGCAAGGAGTTTGGAAAGGAATAAGGTTTTTTCCCTTAACAGTTTCTTCTTCTTATTCCTCTTCTTTTGTATATTTTCCATGAGTTTTGAGAAATCCATAATTAGCTAGGTAACACTTTTTTTGATTAAGAATTTAATGTTTTAAATATGATTTATATTGGTATATGATTTTATTTTGAGTTCTTCACATGTTGTCGTTTGTTTTTACTAAGTGAATAAGTTTGATTTTTTAATTGTTTAGAATGCACGCTAAATTAATCTAATAATTAATCTATCATTATTATAGAATTTGGGCGTTCGTGATTGTTAATCATCTATCTAGACAAGTAGAAAACATGATACCTTGCACTAAGAGTAAGAAAGACCTTGCACTAAGAGTTTTGATGCTAGGATCAACCTAAATTCATGAAACGTAAAGCATTCGACTGAGCTACACCTTGAGTGCACCATTTTTTGGTGGTTTAGATGGATATAATCTGGTAGTCGAGCTTTTTCGTGTCCATTGATATTTGGATCTTTGGGGATAGTCATAGCTCTTGCACTATCTTACAGTATGATTAACAAAAGATAGTTGAATATGTTAGTTTAGAGAGTGTTTGATAACGATGAAGGATTTCCCTAATCATCTTTTCTTCTTATTGTCTTTTTAACTAATAAACCAATCCCTTTAATATTTTCTTTCGAACTGTTTGGTTAACCTGAATAACATCTCATTTTCACTACTCCTCATGGGAACGATCCTTACTATTATACTACTTGCTGGTATTGTAGAAAATAAGTGATTTAATTTTTTACACCTACGACAACCATCACTTAGACTTATAATCTCTTAGTTTGGTTCCTTTTTGTACATTCGTCGGTCTGTTAATGATAATTACCTTTCTATTAGTTTATGTGGTTGGTATCATTCTCACAGGATCTTCAATGACGTGTTTTCAATCCTTGTTGGATACTCTTCAGCATGAGTTTGCTCTTAAGGATCTTAGTTATCTTTCATTATTTCTTGATATTGAGGCCACACGAGTTCCAGATAGATTATTTCTCTCTCATAGTCGTTATATTAAGGATTTTCTTATTTGATCCAGCATATAGAGTGCTAAACCTGTTAGCTATCCGTTTAGCATGTCTACCGATTTTCATCCGGTTAGTAGTCCTGAAAAGACGAAATAAAGCTTTTATTTTGTCCAGCGTTCGTGCGACACTTTTTATTAGTATTTTTAAAATATTATATACAATTAAAGGTCCCACGACTTCATTTCATGAGGTTAAAGGTATTTTGATAAGGTTATTTGCTCCAAAAAGGAAATTTGATTATACACAATTAAAAAAATGATCAAAATGGAAAATATTTCCGATTTGATTCCATGATGATTCGAAACAAATTTACTTTATGAAATAATCTACACCACTAATTCTTTTGCAATAACTTGTATCAGAAAAGCCTTGTATAATCTTTTCGAATCTCGCGGATACAAAAGTTTAACTTGACATGGGTATAATCTATAAAACCACTCAAGTTATGGATTATGGGATCGATCCAAGATCTTTGTTAATGTACAAGTGTATTTATTTTAATGATAAAGCTAAACAATATAATGCGGAAGTAAAGTAAATAACATAGATACACAAGATTTTGTTAACGAGGAAAACTGCATGGCAAGAAAACCCCAAGACCTAGTCCAGTTTTGAATGCTCTCAGAATTAAACCGTTGTGCAAATTGACTAACGCAACTTTGTATAGTTGAGACCGAATAAACTACCCCTAGTTACTCATTTTTTAGTATCCTTGCACCTACAACCAATCTGGCCAACACATGTGAATCATTTAACATAATCCACTGCCAAGTGTTGTTTTACCCATGTAAAGACTTCTGCAACCGAATTCCTTTTGAGACGTCTTACAAATAGAATCAAACTTTTTGCTAACACTCAAATCTAGTAACGAATACACAAGATATTATATGATTAATCAGAGTCAATGATCTTCCGTTTAGATCTAAGATACCAAGATAACAAGATATGATAGGTCTGAAACTCATTGATTAAGATCAACCAAAATAATGATTATCGAAATAATCAATCTTGATTCTGCAAGTTAGATTTGCAAGCACCAACTTGTCGATATCTACAAGATTTACGTTTATCAAAGATAAATAACTTGTTTGTCCCAGACAATCAAGTCAAGTAGATAATCACGCCAAGATTAGAAACACAAAATAACTCCAAGTCTTCAAAGTCTTCAATCTTTTTAATCTTCAATAGCAACAACCTGCACTTGATTCCACTAACGATTTGTCAACAGAATGAAGTCTGTTAAAGTTGGAAAATCAGTAGTTTTATCCCATACATCTAAAATCACTTAAATCTGCAATATCAAATCTTCGAAGTCTTGAGTGGCCATATATCAGAAGAGAAGGACCATATAATAAACAAGAACTTATCTAGAAGATAACTATGATGTTAGTCCGACAACGAGTAATAATGAACAAAAACTAAATAACAATGTAGTTTCCCACCAGCGGTACATTTAGTGCTTCTTAATCCCAAAGAAGACTAGAAAACGCAAAAGCGTTTTCGCCTAGAACCAAATCATATTTACTCGTCACTATGTTGAGTTAACAACAATATCAAAAAAGGTGTGAGTCGGGATGAGTTTGTAAGAAAACAAGCTCCAATATTTATAATGTTATGACCAATGTTTTTTTGGAAAACAAGAAACCCTAATTTTGAAAATTCTCAAAGATATTTTCATTAACATCAATTCCGAAAATAAGATATTTTGTATAGTCCTTTGATATATAATTTTGTAATAAAATCTTATCGTATATTTCCAACTAATATATAAGAAATCCGACTAGTATGACAACTAATATTATCTAATAAAAATATATGTACTTTTCTAAATTAGAAAATTAGTTATGTGCAAACTTCTGGGAAAGGAATGCACATAAATGTCGATTCCAAAACTTGGATTCGAAAATCTTTCTCACAATATTAAATAGGATATAAGCCTTGAGTATTAAAGGAATAAATATGAAAATTAATACATTCAAAGTTAATTATATGTTCAATATTTACTGGCATAGAACTTTTTTATTCAGACTTGCCTCTTTTTGTTGACAGGTGACGAACTCAAAGTCTTCCCCCATCTTTCACATCAACTAGCCCCAACTTTCGAAATCTTGAAGATATGAAATGAAGATAGAGATTTTGAAATTCATAAGTCTAGGATCGGTCCTGGTATTGGTTATGAATCCTATTTGACATAGAAATTAAGTTCTAGTTAAAAAAAACTTAGATTATGCCTAGGAAAAAAGTTTTCCTAACACAAGTTTAAAGTCCGATTTACCACTAGATACATATATATAGTTTCCCGAAAGTTCAACACTAGTTTATGACAAAGTCATATTAGTGTTGGGTCGAAACAGCGAAAGTATAGTAAACTATATACTACGTAACTCAAGACAATAAGCTCAACCAATGTATATCCTTCCTTTTACACTTAGATATTAAGAATGATCAAGTCATCTAAACAACTAAAGTCATGTAAAATACTTTGCATTTTATGTTTTCAATGAATATGACTGTAAGAACTTGGTAGAAATGGAACAAGTCAAAGTCAATAGCTACTAACCTCAATTTGAAAGATGATGTCTCCGTTTGTCTTCAATATATCTTCATATCTTCAATGAGTAACTAAAGATTTCCTCAGTATTTCTATGTCAAAAGTCTAACATAACGAAGTTGACTTTAATAACTAATTCAAGCGACCGAGTTTTGGAACTAAACTTGACAACCAAACTTGGTATATTAATGCTTGTTAGTTCAAGCGAGCATTTCTCTAACAATTCCTTTGCTCTCTGATGTCACTATGTGCATAAGTTTATCATGTGGGCTTCAATATCTATCTGTGACACGTCCTGGCTTTGTATATGTTGTCAACAATGTATGTCAATTAAGAACCAACCTACTGAGCCTCACTTGCTACTTTTTAAACGTATATTTTAGTATTTTCATCACGCATCCACTTTTCGTTTTCTTCAACAAATTGTTTATTCTTTTCGTCTAAGTTTCTCGGTCTAGATTGATGCTGGTTGGGTTAGGGATCATTTTGATCGTCGTTCTATAATAAGTGGTTTTTGTGTGTATCTTGGTTGAAATATTATTTGTATAAGTTCTCGTAAGTAACGTAAAGTTTTTAGGTATGACACTGAAGTTGAGTATCGTGTCTTGGAAATTGATACGACTGAATTTAATGTGGATTGAATCTCTTCTAGAGAACTTCATGATCCTATTCGATTTTCTCCCACTCTTTGGTATGATAATTTGATTACAACATATCTCACAATTAACCCGGTATTTTACTGCAGAATTAAACACATTGATACTGATTATCATTTTTTATGAAAGGGGTTCAAAGTGGCAGGCTGAGTGTTCGTTTTGTCTCATCCAAGGATCAAGTTGCAGATGTGTCTAATAAATCCACTCCTAAGAATCACAAGGTACTTTTCTCTCTAAGCTTATTGTCATTGATCACCCGCTTACATCGAGGGGGAGTATTGAAATTCCATAAGGAGGGGTTCTCGAGGAAAGAGAAGTGTCCTAGTATAAAAGTTTTGAAAATTTTACAATTGTTTTATATTCTTGTTATACAACTGATTGGGTTGTAAAAAGTTATATATTTTCTATTCCTTGTATCCTAAGAGCAAGGGCTATGGGATAGAATGTTTGAAAACTATCCCTTTCAAAAAGAATGAGTGACTAGGCGAAGGAGTGATTTCTGCACTATGATTTAGTGAAGTAGAGAGACGAGAGGGTGAAGTTTCCCCGTATAGTATAAAAAAGTTCACTTGGACAGCGAAAGATCCCCCGTTTGGGAGTTTATCTAGTTTTTTTTTAATAATAATAACCTAGGTAGGACCTGCGTTTTAAGAGTTTAATATTGAAATAAATACCCAGACGAGAAAAGATCCCCCGTTTGGCACTAGAAGGATGAAGTTTACACGTCTAGTGAAGACTAGCGACCACTCCTTCGATTGAAGGGGTGTATGAAAGACTTTGGGTGAAGGAGACTCTTTCCCCTACCCATAGTAGGGTCTAATTTGCTAAATTTTGGTGAAACTCATTCACTTTGAATGAGAACTCTCTATACATAGTCCTTGCTTTAAGGAATACATCTTTGTAACCCTATTGAATTCTTATAAATAGATTATTTTTCTCATGTGGATCTCATTTATTGAGAAACCACTTAAAATCTCTATTTTTTATTTCAACTGTTCCAAAATATTTCAATGGGAATCAATCTCAAACTGGTTCTCTATAACAACTTTCAGGATCTTATTACAAACTGGGAAGAAGTTTTAGATTGTAACTAGTTCTGTTGGATTTTTCGGCTATGGAAGAAGGTTTGCTTTCTATATTTTGTCATTTAGTTAATGATATCTTGTATGGTGCTATGGATATGTATCTTACTGTAGGTTGTACTTCACTTTAGGAAGCGAGTGGATCGATTATTGCGATTGGAGTGTATTATACACTTAAATTTGAGGTTGTATTCATCTTTAAATAAATATTATTTTCCTTGTGAGGTTATGTTCTAGTTTTGTAGCAGATACAACCACTTGTAGATCTGTACATAATTTTTGTTTCAAGGGACTAAATGATTGCACTATAATTTCATACATATTATATTGCACTATAATTGAAAAAGTGATAGTAACACTTTTGTAGAAACAAAGGGAGTATATGATTTTACTAGAATATTTTAGTAATAATGATTGTTTCAGTACTTGGTTATTTACTTTGAACTTGTTTTTAAGAAACCTTGAACCTATTAGGCAGATAAGCAACAATTTGGTCACTTCTAATACCAAAGATCCCCTTGAATTCTTGAACCAACCATCGAAAAGTATATAGACCTCCCAGTGACCCCCCTGTCTAAGTGAGTCTATTGTGTTCAACTTCGGTTTGTTATCTAATTTACTAATTTTTAAGTCAAGGAAAATAGTTTTTGGTGTAACAAAGTCTACTCTCAAAGATAATATATTCATGTTCTTGATCAATTAATGTTTGGACAACATGATCTTACTCAATGTGATTACCAAAAATCTGGGGACTTTGGGATCATAACCAAAAGTGTATGAAATCCAATAAAGTACATTATCTTATCATAAATCGCCTCACCATAACATTTTGAAAGTGAAAAACAATCTAAGTAAAATGAAATGACACAAGAATTTATGTGATTCAATCAGTAAAACTATTTACATCCAAAAATAAAATAATTGGATCCATTAATATGATCATATTTACATCTATACAGAAGAAAAGAGAAGA
>JAJJMC010033083.1:176800-213160 GCA_023531435.1 Papaver californicum | reverse complement strand
ACAGAAGAAAAGAGAAGAGAAATAATCTATACCAATGAGATGACTTCGTATAAATTATAATCATGTTAATCATGAATCAAATGAACTAAACAATTACATAAATTTCATACCTAAGCTCTTTGCTATCACTTCAATGTCTTCAGTCTAATTTCTCTTTAAATTTTCCAACCCCTTCTCATGTTAATGAGCTTGGTATTTATAGCTAAATTGATGGAGCCCTCCAATCTACCTTTCCACCTATTTATTCTTATCCATTCTTGGTGCGATATGTAGTTCCGCAAAGCCTATTTACAATTCCCGCAAGGCCTGATCGTTCCTTTCGCAAGTCTTAGCCTGCGTACTTCCTGTTTCCCGTAGTTTCTTACGGATTATCCCGCACTTCTTCTGCGGTCTTGTAGTTAAGTTATTGTTTTGGATTGGAATGACTGTTGCGATCTTATCATGGCATGTTTGACACGTAGCTATTTAAAGTGATTCGTCATGCTTTAATTCTTTGCGTTCCGCTGCTTGCAGAGTCGATACGTGTCAGTCATGCATCGATACTCATTATTACTCTTTATTGTTTCAGGCTTTCCCGCAACCTGTTGTCAGTCGAGTAATTAAAGTTGTCTGTCTTAATCAGTGCACTTTACTTTCCCGCTACCTAGGTATTGGTCAGGCAGCAAGGCTATCTGTTTTGTGCAGTGTACCTTACTTTTCCGCAACCTACGTGTTGGTCAGGCAGCAAGGCTATCTATTTTGTGCAGCGTTCCTTACTTTTCCGCAACCCACGTGTCGGTCATGCATTAATGCTGTCCGGATCAAACTTTAAAGATTTTGTAGCTGTCAATTCAACGCTTTCAAAAGACTTTGTTCCAGTGTTTCTCGTCTCATCATAGCTCGTTACTTCTCCAATAGTTTTTACCCACGTGTACTTCAGAATTTATTCTCTTACACTATGTGCAAGATGCTATGTTCGCGAAAACTATCATATGGGTGTTAGTGCTACAGAATTCAGAAAGGTTGAAATCACTGAAGCAACTAAGACGGTGACTGGACAGAGAAAGAGACTCTACACCTTCTTGAAGCCATTCAGCACATTGGTGATGACTAGAAGAAGGTAATTGAGCATGTTGGTGGAAGAAGTAAGAAAGAGTGTGTTGCTCGTTTTGTCAAACTTCCCTTCAAGGAACAATTTGTGAGCCCTCCAGACTCTGCGGATGTTGACAAGAACTATGATACAAAAGACCAAAGTGAGACTGAAGCTGGAGTACAAAATGTTTCCTCATCATCCCCAGCAAAGAAAAGGCGTCTTTCACCACTCGCTGATGCAAACAACCCAATTATGGGTCAGGTATATACTTAACTCCACTTTAGAAATAAGGGAAGATATACTTGATTCTACGATTTTGCTTAAGTTTTATTTAGTGTTTGAAACACTCTCGTGGAATGATTAGTCCTCTGCAGTATAGGAATTATTTAATGAGTTGCCTAAGGGCATAAGATTTGAGGGGTGGAGACAGAAGTATATGTATTAATGTTATATCTGATGTGTTCTCAGGTGGCTTTCTTATCTGCTATGGCTGGGTCTGGGTTGCATAGCCTGCATCTCAAGCAGCTGTGACAGCTCTTTCTGAGGAGGACCTTCTTATTGGTCATAAAGGGATCAAAGAAGGATTTGGGTCTCTCCCTGCTGAAACGGGTAAGGACACCTATTTTAGTACTAGCTAGCAATTAGTGATGTGGGAAATGTGTTTTGTGTGTGTCAGAAACCACCATATGATCTGTCAGTATACTAAAACCCCTCCCGAAAATCATTTCCGTCGGACGATGACTTTTTTGGTAGGTTTTTTGGATAATGTTAGACATTTTTTATATTGCGAACTAATGGTATTCATAACTTGCTTCATGTGTGTTATCTGGTACTACTGACAATGGAAATTCCACATTGTCCAAATTGAAGGAGGTTGTATCTCGTGCTCCGGACAATGACAATTCCACCTTGAGCAAATCGGAGGAGGCAGTATCTGGTGCTACTGACAGTTCCACCTTAAGCAAATTGGAAGAGGTTGTTAGAGAAGCACAGGCATCCTTTAAGAAGGAAGAGCAAAATCCGGAGAAATTCTAATCAGACAATGTAAAAGTTTAGGTATGTCTATTTCGCTTGTTTCAACTTGATTTGAAGTAACCTTAATTACAATTTGGGTGAAATCCGTTGTAATAGTTTGTCATCGGGCATTTTATCGTTTTACTGGTTTAACATGTCTTTAAGAAACATTGAACTTGTTAGGACTTGTAGCACTTCTCTTTAAGAAACTTTGGACTTGTTAGTACTTTTATTAGTGTGAACTGAATCCTTTTTTGTATGATTTTGAACTAAATTTATGAGTACAATTTATGGAGTGGTCATTTTATATTGATGAATCATGTTTTATATTTTGGTTTCATTTTAGTTTGAATGATCATTTGAATCAGTTTTATTATTTAGGTTTTATTTTAATTTGAATGATCATTTGAGTTGTGCAATTTGAATCAGATTCTTTTTTTTATATGCATATAAATTAAATGACACTTAAGTAATGAGGTTGAATTTTTCTGGTTAATAATATAAAATATAATGATACGACACTTTCAAAGTGGCGTACATAACGACATTCAAAGAATAGTATATTGAAGTAATTTAGCTATATGTTGCTGGTGTCGTTCCAAGAAAAGACAGCTATATGTTGCTGGTGTCGCTTCTAGGACAAGTTCTATATGTCGTATAGCAACCCTTTCTACTATATATATCTATTTTCTTTCTTTATTTTTTTTCACCAAGCACATTTAAAAACAAGAATTCACTAATTAAACATCTATAGTAATATTCTTATCAAACAATTAGATCAAATTACACGTCAGACAATTATAAGAAATACAACACGATCAACAAGACAACCAATTTCTTAGTTCCACTTCCAACTTCTGTGAAATCTGCAAGAATGTCAATTAACGTGGGATGACAACTCAGTACAATGCATTCCCAATCTCAAAACATGCATAACAATATCAATGAGTTAATAACATACAACATGAGTATACGACATGATTTCGAGCAATAAATGATATATATATATATATATTCAACCAACAAGATTATCACACAAGTATTATTTTCAACAAATCATTTAACTCATTTGTTCAATCATGAATTCACAATACCAATATTATTTCTAACAAATCATCTAATTAAGATTTCAAAACAAGACTTCACAATATTAATAATATTTTAAATAATTTATCTAATTAGATTTCATCACATGAGTTCATGGTACGAATGTCTTTGGTTCGTACTCCCACCTATAGTTTATCCAGCACGAACAACCGCCATCAATGGTCAGGAACATAAGTTCCTACATGGGGATCAAAACCCATTTAACTCTCAGGTATCGTTACCCGCCGTTAGCATGGAACCATGTTCCATCTAACGGTAAAACATGCACTCATTCATTTTTTAAATCATTTTTACAAATAATACAAGCAACCATGGCTTAACATCATATGAACAAACAACATGAATTTCTTCTGAGCATTTAGCGAACACACTAACTCTAGAATCTTATATTATATGTTTCATAATGATAACTTGATCCGATCGTCTTTAAATTTTAGATGAACATTCCAGACATATTTATCTATAACATATCCAAAATTTACAAGAAACCAACGGCTCAAACAAAAGATATTCATTTTACAAGATTATTATAAAACTGGGGAGATTACATTATGTTACCAAAATATTCAAAGTAAATTCATATTAATCTGAAATTGAGCAAATCCAAAACAAAATGAAAGATAAGACATAAACCTACAACTTTTGTTAAGTCCACAAATCATTTTAGTATCATCAAGATTGTCGAACACAGGCAACAACATAACAAAGCGAAACTGTCCAGAAAATTCAGAAACATCACCCAAACTAAAAGATACATCCAATGGTGAATATACGGTGGATTATCTTCAAATTTTAACCACTGATACTTAAGCATGTCATCTAATAATATAAGAAATCCGATCATCAATCAGAGACATATATTTATATATTTAAATTACTGAAACCGAGCTATATAAAATCATACGAAATTGAAATCAAGAAAAACACCCAAAGAAAAAAGGGTTTAACATTCTACCTCAATTCCATAGATCCTCTAATGATTTTCTTACTTAATCTTCCTCAAGAATCTTAGCTCCAATTCATCCCTCTCCATAGCTTTTGGTTTTCTAACTTCTCTAATACCTTTCTCCCTATTTATTTATAATAAACTTTATAATAATATTATTACTAATACTAATAATAATAATTAATACATTTATTTATTGTTTTATTTTATTTATTTAAATTATCTTTTTATTTTTTCTTAATTTTATTTATTTATTAAAATTATTTGGTGACTATGTTTCCACCCCAAAACTTGTAATTTTCCTAGTTCAAGCACACCTAGACTAAGGCAAAAGAAACAACAACCTACACAACAAGATTAGACGAGTCGGGTAAAACCCAACCCAAAACGGAAAATAAAAAATACCGGGTATTACATTTACCCAAATTATAGGTATTACGGTCGGGTAACAAAACTAAAATCTATTTCCTTCACTTTAATTTAATGCTTTTTATTTGATACCCAGGCCTGCTTAGCATACTTTAAGGAGTTCATATTAACCTAATATGTAGAAGAAACAAAAGTAACAAAACAGAAGGGATGCGAAGTAATACGCAACAAAAACATTAAACAAAAAGTCGCAGAAACATGTCTCTGGCAGCCTGCTTTGGCGAGGCTCTACGAACTTCGTTAGAAGTCTGAATTCGACGCTTCACCCCAATTTAGAAACTAGAAAGATCCACCTTTAATTTGCAATTGAAAAATACAAATTCCAAGTTCATTTAGTCTGTGAAACATGTGTACGAACAGTGGACAGAACTGCATTCCTGCAGTTTTCAGATCTGGGGTACTGGACGGTGAAGGCCATAAATCCTAAACGATCGAAACACTAGGCCCTTTAAACCCATTATAGATGAGACATAAATGAACATTTCCCATGCCTAACATATTGTCTAAATCCTTACAGGTTAGTGCCAGTTTCATAGACAACAGGCTGCGGTTAATGTGGTCAAGAAAAAGAGATTTTCAACTGTAATGTTCCAAACTGACTTATAAAAATACATTCATCAAAATTAAATCCTTTAATGTCAGAAGATGAAATTCTAAGGAGTAATTCATGTTTCTAAGTCTCCCACGTTCACTCTCTTAATTAAAAATACTTAAATACATAGAAATAAAACAAGAAATAATGCAATTTAAAGTAACGACTTTTCACTTGCTTCCCCTTCGATAAAATCTGTAAAACGTCGATGAGAGTGAAATGACGGCTCGGTATACTTTCCCGCCCTCAAAGATATGCGGAAGTTGCCCAGTAACTTTGGCTTATTTTGCGAGATAGATGTGACAAACAAAAGGTCTCACAAGGTTTAAAGAAATCAGAAAGCTAAACACAAAAGTCTCTGGGCATAACAACGAAGGATTGAGGTTTAAAGAAAAGATCTAAAACCATGATATGAACTATTAGGTAAAAAGACAGAATCCAAATAATGATTCTGATACTTCCCGATGAGGAGATTGAGATGGTATCAAACTGAAATATTACCTCAAATTATAAGGATTAAGGATAGAAGCAGGTGGAAACCAGGCTTGATAGGTTGTCGATGAAGTTTGGAGCCGAGAAAATTCCGATGAAGAACCAGATCCCAATAGGTAGTACAAAGATAAATTAGAAAAATATCTCCAGGAAAAGAGGTGTATCACAAATTAGCAAGCAAGCGACCCAAATGAGTTTGAAGGGCCGGTGAATCGATGATTTAACCGATGAGGTCTGCTAAATCCATGGAGGTTGATTTAGGGTTTTGATGGTGATGGTGAAGATTGAATGGGTTAGGATTTACTTTCTCTGATTTCTTCTATAGACAGATAAACTAAGTGACTAATTGACTATCTGAAGATTAAAACTGATACTGCCCAGATCCAAGCAGATCTGAGCAATTAAGGTTGCCGCAAAAAGTTTTTTTCCCCTGCCGAAAATCGCCTAAGTAGATAGGAGAGAGAATACAATGGCAAAAAGGGTGCTGGATATTGTTTTGCTTCCTTGGCAGGTAGATAAAACGAGTTCAAATGTTAAAGGAAATTTTAACAACATACGATAAAAATATGAAAGAAATTAATAGCTCCAAATCCAATGGATTAGAATATTTGATGTTGGGTATTACGGGTAATTCAATGACCCATTTAGATTTGTGTTGCGTGTATTCTAGTACAATTGGAATATGGTTGCATTTGAATCAGTAGTAGGCATGAGTATGTTTGAACTATTTTGGATCCGGTCTGTTAGTTACTTGTACGGTTAGTAGTTATGTTTAGGGAGCGGTTTGTGTAATGACAACCTTATTAAAGAGTTTTAAGTTGTATGAATCAGATATGCTACAGGTATGTACTGTTGAACCACATGGTCAGAAGACCAAGTCTGAGCTGACCAAGTCTGAGCTGACCAAGCCTGCAAAAACTGATAACCCTGTCTAGTCCGAGTCTTTAGAGTTTGTTACAGTCTGTTACACTATCATCCTTATCCTCTAAGACTTTGTATACTCTGTAAACTCTATCTGCTATATAAGAGAGCTTTGTTCATGTTAACATTTAAGTGGAAAAAATAATATAAGCATCAGAACCATTGTTTCTACTCGTACGTCTGGAATCTGTAATTTGAAACCCGCCATCTTCCACTTTCACAAGTGGTTACCTGATTTCAATCCACATAATCAAAGCCAGAATTTGGCGCAAGTCTGGGTAAGGATCTATGATCTCTGGCTAGAGTATTGGAAAGCAAAGACCTTGTTTAAAATTTCTAGCGCTCTTGGGGATGCCATGCACATTGATGATGCAACTCTTTTTCGTAAATTTGGTCACTATGATCGAGTGCTAGTGGAAAATGACTTATCGAAACCTTTGCCTAAGGAACTTTTGGTTGAGCGCGAAGGCTTTACTTTCTTTGCTCCAATAATATATGAAAAATCTCCCTATTATTTCCCACATTGTAAAACCATTGGCCATGTTGTGGGAGAATATAAACGAAAGAAGGGTTTTGTTGCTTATAGCACTTAAAGGAGAAAAACAAGGGGTATAGCCTAGTGACAAACAAGGACCAAAGTCACAATATGTACCTAAGGCTATATTAGATGGTGGGAAATCAAATGTTGATACTGCAAAATAAAATGAGGAAATTCCATTTGTGGAAGATAACGGAACAACAAAAGTGGATGCAGAAATAGTTACGTCTGTAGTTCAAGAGGATGCATAAAATACCCATGCGGGGGTGAATGTCTAAGGATGAGCAAAAGGGGACAGTTGAAGACTTACAAACTTCTTCTGATGACGAAGTAGAAGAGAGCACTAAATTTATACCTGGTGTGGAGAGTTCTTTACCATCTTCTGATGATACAGAGGTAGTAGTTGTCGAAGAATCCAATCTCGCATGTATCCAAGAGCTAGGCAGACAAAGTAGATGAAGAGGAAGTTTTTTATGCTTTGATATCCAAATCGCAGCATAAAAAAAATCTCAACATGATTATTTTTTTGGATGATGGGATATCTTAAGTTATATACCGCAAGAACACGACTATCGATGAGACAATATGTAAGTACGGTTTGTTCAACATGGATTTCAGAAGTACAATTTCTAATTTTTAATTAACTAACATACTAATAACCAAAAAGAATAATTTTTTAATGAATAAATTAAATAACTAAAAAGATAAAATAACTATATAAACTAATCAACCAGAAAGAGAAGAAGCTAGGGTTTCAGATTCCACTACTTTTGAGGTTTGTAAAACTGATTAATCACTACTTCAACTATTACTCTCAGATTACTCAAAACAGTTTTGAACCCAATTTCATGTTTTGGAAGATTTATCATTTTAAAACCGAATATTACAACTTTCGTTTTTATGCAAAAATCTAATTTCCTTCGCTTCTTAAATATCAATAGCCTAAATTATTCAGAACAATTAACATGAAGCAATTCAGAAGAAAAATTATTAGTAATTAAAAACATAAATTGTAGAGTAATATATCAAAGAAATTGAAAACTAATGACACATCAAAAATAGCTTCCTCCTACACCCTAGAGAAAATATTTAGCTACTCATAGTAAAAAGAACATAAGAATTTTTATTAAACATATTGATTTATTAAAGTAAAAATTTTCTTGTTGATTTAACGAAAGAGTTCAAATGCATTGAATAAAGAACGGACCCTGAGCGTAGTTCAGAAAGACTGTTTTCTACCGCAACAAAAGACGAATTGTTTTCTTTTGTATTAGACTCCAGAACTGTTGCAGTTCCTATCCACTGAACCATTGTGAAAGGTATTGATTTTGAAAGTATTGGTAATAGTGATTAACAACAGTTTAAAACTGTTTAATCCTTCTTCTTCATCCTCCTTCGAACTATTGATGCAGAGAGAAGTGTTTTCTTTCTATCTCTTCGATCTGGCCAAGCCATCCTTTTTCAATTGTTCTCTCGACTCTTCTCTTTATACTACAACATCGAATCTTCATCAAATCTCCCAATAGCTTCTCCAAATCAAGATAATATCTTTTCTTTAATTCTCGGGATTTTTCTTCCTCATTTGATCTGATTTTCTCGATGATTCTGATTTTCTTTCTTCTTGTACAACTTCGATGATTGATTGTGTCCTGAGTTGTTTTAATGAGTAGTATAAAAATAAAATAACAAAAAACGAGTAAGAATTTTATGTTTCCCGATTTATTCCTTTTCTACTTGTCTGTGAGAAAATATCTCACGAGATTTTATCTCACTTGATCATGTTGTGTTTAAATCTTTTTAAACTCCTCTTAGTAAGGCAAGCAAATATTCTTGTCATAAATCAACCCAAAACTCGTTCACAGACTTTTGATTTTAAGAGAAAAAAAATTTCCCGCCACTTTTGTTTGTTTGAATTTAAGAAGGTGGTGCCCTTATCAACAGCTTGGGTGCAGCTATTAACTTGGGTGTCTTTATGAATTTCATGGGTGCTTTTAACAATTCTTCATGAGTGGCTTTAACATTTTTTGAGGTGATTTTATCAACTTTCTCGCCAACTTTTCCACAATGATTTATTCTACAAAAATACTTAAAAACATAAGAAAATTATAATATTAGTACAAAAATAAATTCCAACAAATAAAAATAAGATGATAAACAATGTATAAATTATACCCTTATCAATGGACAATCATAAGTTGAAATACCCAATCCACACCCTACATGTCATAGGGTTTCTCATAATAAATTGACTTTATAAATGAAGGTTTTATGATGGAACCTTCAAGGTGTTGACAACAGAACAACACGAAAATTATTATTGTAATACTGTCATAAATTTCTTACGAATTTTTTATTCGTCTCTAAAAGCCATGGATTTCGTCCGGCTCTATCTCTCATATTGGGAAGGATTGGGATTGAGGTTATTTTCTGTTAATTTGAGATGAAAAAGGCAGCCTTCACTACGGTGTTTTTTCTCGTTTCATCCAAATCTTATATTGTTTTAGATATACTTCACAAGTGGTAGCATGTGAAGTTCAGTTGGTTCTGAAATGTTCTTTATAGCTGAGGTTATGCTTCCACTTCATATACATTGTTGGGCGTCAATCATGGTTAGAACTAGCTGATGTGTTCACTAATTTTGTAGGCCCTAGGTGTGTGATAGGTGATCTCAACGATGTTTTGTGCGTGCATGAAAAGTCTAGACCGCCCCCCACCCCTCTTCCAAATAAAAAAAAAAACTCCATTTCCTGTGAGGATTTCTTGCATTTTACAGAGACTTGTGAGTTAATCCATCTGGAAACTAGAGGAGCATGGTACACATGGAAAATTAGAAGAGTTATAGGTCACATGGAGATGCGTCTTGATAGAATGCTTTGCATTTAAGAATAGATCAATTTTTTGGACTCGTCTACGTGCAACACTCTAACTAAAACTAAGTTTGATCATCATCCATTTTTAGGAAAGGTGATAGATTATATCCGTCAAGCTATCAATCCCAGAGAATGTAGATTAATCATCTTGGGCTTAAAGCGGTAATTATGGAGGCTTGGAATCGTGTCGTAGTAGGCTGCCCAATGTTCATCCTTATGCAAGAATTAAAACAATTAAAGCTGGTGCTTAAGGATTGGAATAAAGATATCTTTGGAGATATGAATGTGTGTTAGTGAAGCTCTCCATGACCTGGAGGTGGTGCAACAACGTATTCAAGATGAGGGATTTGATGAGCAATTGCACATTCAGGAACAAAATGTTGTTGAAAATGTTGATATGGCTTTGGAAAATAAGGAAACGTACTGACGGGATAAGTGATGTAGATGAGCAGGCTATAGCCTATTTGAAGGCTAAAGATTCGAATGTCATAATTTAGCTCAAGAGTGGTCCATTTTGATTGGAAACGTATCAACGATCAAGACATGAAACAACTTCGTCTCATGGTCTTCAGTTTTTAACCAAATTTCATCCTTTAGGGCTTCAAACAGGTGTTTTTGCTATTTTAGGAAAGTTTTGTTTTGTTAATAACTTCTTCATTAGGAGTTCGTTTGGGTCGCCGTTTGCGGCAAATAGTTTTATTTTATGAGTATTTTTAATATATTTGGTCGACCAAAATTTACCAAAAATAGCAAATTAGGGTTTGAGTCGGTTTAGGGTTTCTTTTTATCCTTTCTTGACTAGCAAGTTAGGGTTTTTCCCCAAGTCTATAAAAGAGTCCTCCATATATTATTTTAAGCAGTTGAATTTGATTAATAAAAATTAATTTCTTAAACTTGCTCAAGTTTAATCGATTATTATTTAAAGTCTGGAAACCGAAGTCTAAGTAATTACCGTTTTTCATAGTCGATATTCCTAGGAATATTTGAAGTCTGAACAAAACCTTTCTTTTCTATCTTTTCTTTATTATCTGTTGCATCAGTTGGTATCAGAGAAAAGTCGATTCTAGGGTTGATAAGATGCCACCAAGAGTAGCAATCGGTCAGGGTCGAGGTCGAGGTCGAGGTCGAGGAGGAGGTCCAAAAGGTTTCATTTCATGGAGATCTAGAAAAGAATTCATTGAAGACGTCCAAGGTTTGTTGGGTCGGTATAACCTTCGGAAGAAAGAAGAAGATGATAACGCTAACCCTTTTGCTAGAGGGCATCGCGAAGGTAAACAAATCAACGAGAGGATTCTGATCGCTGGAAGGCAGGAATAAAAGTAAAGATCCCAGAATTTTATGATGGTTTGGAACCAGAAGAGTTTCTCTCCTAGTTGAATACGGTTGAGGAAGTATTGGAATTCAAAGAAGTACCAGATAACAAACGAGTTTCGTTGGTAGCGACTATGTTTCATGGGAGGGCTAATTCGTAGTAGCAAAACCACAAGCTGCTACGTAGTCATAAAGGAAAACAGAAGTTAGTATCATGGGAGAAGTTTAAGAAACACATGAGAACAAAGTTTTTGCCTCATAACTACATTGGATTGATGTACCAGCAGCTGCAAAACCTACTAAGGGAGTACGTTATATAGACAATTGCACCAATGAGTTTTACCGACTACTTTCTCTTAACGACTTGTCAGAGTCAGATGAGCAAAAAGTCGCTCGCTATATAGGTGGTCTCCCTCAACAATATCAGGATACACTCAACATGTTTGATTGCTGCTCTATTTCGGATGCACATCATAGAGCAAGGCATATAGAGAAACAAGTAGTGCGTAGAAGCTTAAATTGGGGTATCAATGTTGCAGCATCTCTAGCAAGTAACCGTAGCATTTCAACACCTAGTACTGCTAGTAAACTTAATTCTTTGTCAACACAAAATAAAACCCCAGTTACCACTTTTGGAGGTAGGTGTAATAAGTGCGGAGAATATGGGCACAAAGCCAGTAACTTTAAAAAAGCAGAACGAGCCAACAAGGTATTTTTCACTGAAAACGACCGTGAAGAAGATGGATGGGTAACTGATTATGAAGAGAATCATGAGGATGATTCTGAACCTGTCGATGAAGTAGTTGCTGGAATTAAAGGAGTGAACTTTGTAGTAAGAAGAAGTTGTCTCACTCCACATAAAAATGAGGGTGACAGCTGGTTGTGTAACTAATATATTCCATTCGACATGTACGATAGAAGGAAAAGTTTGTCGTCTAGTTATTGATCCTAGAAGTTGCGAGAACATTGTTGATGAAGAGGTCATGAAACGATCCAAGCTGGAAACCAAGGCACATCCACATCCATACAAGCTTTTTTGGCTTAAGAAAGGGAACGAGGTAAAAGTAAACAAACGTTGCTTGATTTCTTTTTCAATTGGTAACAAATATATTGATAAAATATGGTGTGACGTTACTAGTATGGATGCTTGTCACTTGTTGTTGGGTCGTCCATGGGAATTTGACAGGAAAAGTAGTCATGACGGGTGTAAAAATAACTACCGTTTTTTAAGGAACGACGTACGTATAGTACTTGTACCTAGTAAAGAGATTCCACCTACACCATCTACTGGAGAAGCTACCAATCTCTTGTCGTTTAAGCAGTTTGAAGATGAGGTAGAAGATGTAGGTGAAATGTATGTGTGATTGGAAAAGAAGAACAACGGGATGAAAGTAGTATTCCCATTGCAGCTCAACCTTTAATTAAGGAATTTATGGATGTTTTTCCTAAAGAGTTGCCGAACGAGCTACCAGCTCTCCGGGATATATAACATCGTATTGGTCTCGTTCCTGGATCAAGCTTGCCAAAGAAAGCGCATTACAGAATGAATCATAAGGAGCATGAAGAACTTCGTCGTCAAGTGGAAGATTTGTTACAAAAAGGATTGATCCGACAGTGTCTAAGTCGTTGTGCAATACTATCCTTGCTGATTCCAAAAAAAGATGGAACATGGAGAATGTGTGTTGACAGTCGAGCCATCAACAAAATCATAGTCAAATACCGTTTTCCAATTCCCAGATTGGATGACTTGTTAGATCAGTTGTGTGGAGCAAAGGTGTTTAGCAAACTCGACTTGAGGAGTGGGTACCATCAGATTAGAATTCGTGAAGGTGATGAGTGGAAGACTGCTTTCAAAACTCGAGAAGGATTATATGAGTGGCTGGTTATGCCATTCGGGTTGACCAATGCGCCAAGTACATTCATGTATATCATGAATCAAGTACTCATACCCTTTATCGGTACTTTTGTGGTTGTTTATTTCGATGATATTCTTCTTTATAGTGCTAACATGGACTTGCATGTTCAACATCTTCGAGAATTGCTCTTAGTTCTACGCAGGGAGAAATTATTTGCGGCCATCAAAAAGTGTTCATTCATGACAAATCGAGTTATATTTCTCGGTTATGTCATCACCAAGGATGGAATCAAGGTAGATGAGTCCAAGGTTGAAGCTGTGAGAAATTGGACTACACCTACTACATTATATGAGGTAAGGAGTTTCCATGGTTTCGCTTCTTTTTACCGGCGTTTTATTCCCCACTTCAGCACCATTATGGCACCCACTAGTGAATGCATGAAAGGAGGAAAGTTTTCATGGTCTGAGGAAGATGACGAAGCCTTTGAAGCTGTCAAGACAAAGCTGATAACTGCACCATTATTGGTGTTACCTGATTTCAGCAAGCCGTTTGAACTACACTGTGATGCATCAAAGGTGGGAATTGAAGATGTTTTTAGTCAGGAAGGACGACCTGTAGCGTATTTCAGTGAGAAGTTGAATGGTGTTAAGCTCAACTATAGTACTTATGATGTGGAGTTTTATGTTATAGTTCAAGCCTTGAAGCATTGGCGTCACTATCTAATTCATAACGAGTTCATTATGTTTTCTGATCATGATTCTTTGAAACACATCAACAGTCAAGAAAAGATTTCTTCTAGACATGGTAAGTGGGCTGGTTATTTGCAAGAGTTCACTTTTGTACTAAATCACAAAGCTGGGTCGCAGAATCAAGTTCTTGATGCCTTAAGCCGAAGGAGTATGATACTCAACACCATGCGAATTGAGGTAATAGATTTGATTCGTATTCTGACCATATTCTAACCGATCTGAAATTTGCGGAGATTGTGGATGATATCAGTTCATGCAAACGAAGTGATTACCTTATGCAAGAAGGATTTCTCTTCAAAGGTAACCAATTGTGTATACCTGATTCTAGTCTCCGATTGAAGATTATTAAGGAGTTACATGACGAGGGGCACATGGGAAGGGATAAGACTTTCCAACTTGTTTCGAAGTCATATTACTGGCCAACAATGAGGCGTGAAATTGCTAAATTCGTGGATAGATGTCGAATTTGTCAAGTTTCAAAAGGAAAAGCAACTAATGTAGGGTTGTACATGCCATTGAAAGTTCCAAGTCAACCCTGGACAGATTTGAGCATAGATTTTGTATTGGGTTTACCTCGAACTCAGAGGGGACATGATTCAGTATTTGTAGTTGTTGACCGTTTTTCAAAAATGTCTCATTTTATTGCTTGCAAGAAGACTACTAATGCACTGAAGGTCGCTGAATTGTTCTTCTGTGAAGTGTATTGTCTACATGGATTGCCATGTTCAATTGTTAGTGATCGAGACACAAGTTTCCTTAGTTATCTTTTGAAAACCTTGTGGAAATTAGATAATACAAGGCTTAACTTCAGTAGTGCGTATCATCCTCAAAATGATGGCCAAACAAAAGTTGTGAATCGTTCGCTGGGTGATATATTACGGTGTATGGTTGGAGACAATCCGAAGAGTTGGGATCAGAAACTTTTCCAATCTGAATTTGCATTTAATCGTTCAATAAACCGTAGTATGGGTATGAGTCCATTCGAGGTTGTTTATGGCTACAATCCACGAGCACCAGTATATTTAGCACATGTTCCTGATCTGAAGAGAATTGAAGTTCGTGCCGAAGAACGTATCCAACGGTTGCAACAGGTTCACAATTTAGATGAAGAACAGTTGTTTCGAGCTAATTAGAGGTATAAAGAGGCGGCAGATAAGAAACGCAGAGTTGTGGTTTTTGCAGTAGGAGATTTTGTATGGGAAATATTGACAAAGGATCGTTTTCCAGTTGGCGAGAATAATAAACTGAAGGCGCGCAAGATTCGTCCATTGGAAATTGTCGCGAAGATTAATCATAATGCCTACAAGTTAAAGCTTCCAAGTCACTTCCGGACTTCTGATGTTTTTAATGTCAAACACTTGGTGCCGTATAATGGTGATAATTCCGATGATGACCAAGAAAATTCAGGGAGAATTTCTTCTCACTACAAGAAAAACGGGCTTAAGCGTCTAAAATCTTAGCAAGAGCTCAGAAATTTAGTCGCTTAAATAGTTTAAGCGTCTAAAATTGCAACTGCCAGAAATTTTGGCGGCAATAAACATGTGTCCACTATTATTTAGCAACGAAAAAATATACTTAATCGCTAGATCCATTGTACAAGTAATTTATAGCAACTAAAATAATGAACATGTAGCTATTCACTTTGAGGCACCGACTCGTAGCAATAAAAAAATAAATTGGTTGCTCAAACCTCTCTCAGCAACTAAGTTTGAGCCACAACCAAATATGTTTAATTGCTAGATCTGTTTTTCAAGTAACTTATAGCAGCTAAAAGTTGATCAGGTAGCTATTCACTTTGAGGCACCGACTCGTAGCAACAACAAAATAAATTGGTTTCTCAAACCTCTCTCAGCAACTAAGTTTGAGCCACAACCAAATATGTTTAATTGCTAGATCTGTTTTTCAAGTAACTTATAGCAATTAAAAGTTGATCATGTAGCTATTCACTTTGAGGCACCGACTCGTAGCAACAACAAAATAAATTGGTTGCTCAAACCTCTCTCAGCAATTAAGTTTGAGCCGCGACCAAATATGTTCAATTGCTAGATCCGTTTCAAGTAACTTATAACATCTAAAAAAGTGATCATGTAGCTATTCACTTTTAGGCACAGACTCGTAGCAACAGAAAATGAATTGGTTGCTCAAACCTCTCTCAGCAACTAAGTTTAAGCCACCACCACATGTTAAAAAATGAATTACTTGGTAAAATCTCTCTCAGCAACCAAGTTTAAGCCGCTACGATCATTTAAAAAAAAAATCAGTTTTTAAAGTACATTTGAGAACTTAATTAATATTTATCTAACAATCTTATTAGGATTTGTTTAATAGAAACATGAAAACTTGTTCAAATCATTGTTTTCATTCACTAGAGCAAATGTTTGGATGCACAAATTGATTTTTTTTTAACATGAGTCGATTAAATTAACTATAATTATAACCAAATATTTTTACAAATCTCACAACCCCTATCATTCCAGTTAAAATTTGTCAGAATTTGAAACTTTTAACACTCAGTTCAACAATTTCAATATTAAAACCAAATTTTGTCATATCCTTGCCTTCTCTTAGAAATTGACCATTCCAACATCTAAAAAGCTATTTGTTCAACATTTTTCAAGAATTAAAACAATTTGCACATAAATTTTTGTACAAAACATTACTCAAAAAAGAGATTATCATAAATAGTTCAAGAAATGTTATGTTTTACTTTTATATTCCAATGTTAGATTTTAAAGATATATGTACATTGAGGTAGTTTAGAATTACATGTTATGTTACAGGTTCAAGCTTAAATGCATCTGAAAGTAAAGAAATGCCCTATTTTGGGCAAACAAGACGACAAGAAAACTCTGTGCTGCTGGGTATATGCATTTCCTCCTTGTCTGTAACTACTTGTGTAGTCTCCAATTTATCTCTTGAATTGGAATGGTCAAAGTCATCGGAAACGATCTCCTGAGGTTTATCGAGTTCACTATCAGACTGTGAAGTTGGACAATCAGAGTCACCAAGCAGGACATCAGGAGATACCTCTTGTTGAATTATCAGTCTGTGAAGTTGTTTTGGGATTTTAGCTATGACAATTAAGAAAAAGGAAAAAATTAGTAAACAATTAAGAAAATACAAACAGGTAGACTTAAATGATTGGGGAATCGCAACAAACCCAGTAAGCTCCACAGATACAAGATTACTACTGCAAACTTTGATCCAAACTCTGCATAGATTACACTTCAGAAGTTGCACTATACAAGATATAATTACATAGAGATTTCACTACTCAACACTAAATCATTTCAAGCCTAATATGTTTTCCAAAAGATTCAAATCTTGGGATGCAAAATGAAGAAAATGGCAGTTTCCTGTCTCAGTATGCAAATCTCCTTAACGATTACTCACAAACTCTATTTACTCAAAATGATGAAAAAACTGATTTCGGCTTTGAGACCTTATACTAAATTCCAAGATACAAAATTTCCTTAAAGTTGACATATGGGTGATTCATTAATAGACACAGAAATGCATTATAATGAATTTATTCAATGCTCACGTGATGTACATCGAGGGCCATATCTCTGAAATGACAAATCGATGCACCAAGCCCTATGAAACCATTATAGAAAATAAATAGAATTACTCTGCAGATCAATAAGCTCCAATTGGTCACTGAAGCTGCTGCTATATCATATAGACCTCATAAGCAGACTGGGCATCCCAGCATCTTATGAAACTGCAAAGGCCGGTAAACTGTAAGAAAGAATCACCTTAGTGATAAGTCATATATATAAGTGATAATTCGACGAACACAAATAAAAAAAAAACAAACAAAATTTCTCAATTATCACAAGTAACAAATAACAGAACCCAAATAAGACGTGACTAATAAGATAACATACCCATGACTACTCCCTGAAAATATTGACTTAGCATCAGAACTCCATGCAACACTTAGAGCTCCCTGCAATGAAGAAAATAAAATAAGAAAATCTCAATGGACAGTATAAATTTGAATGCATCCATCGTTGTACTGATTTTGACAGACATCTGTTTTATTTCATGATTATAATACTTGACGACTAAGTGTAGACCCGAGCGTCCAAAATTTGGATCAGCAAAACTAGACAACATGAATCCAAACTGGAGAACAATAACTAAGAAGTATGTTCCAGATCGAATTACAATGAACACAAAAGAAAAGATAAACTCCAATTATCCGTGCCCAAAGATGATATATTTATATTTATATATCCTTACCTTCCCATCAACAACTGCTTTCCTAATTACAACTACACAAATACAACTTTAAAAAAGATCAACAGAACATGCCGGATTCATAACCAAAATCCACAAAATAAAATCCACGCCACATTCCTCGCCTAAAATCTGGAAAACCATTCACATGCCGGGTTTCCGATGTTCCTACTCATTCGTTTCCATAAAGGCAACCTTCTCTTCATACTTCACTCTAACAACAAACCTGATGCTAACCTGCACAATATCACCATGCAGATATGCAAATCAAGTTCATGAATATCATCGCCATCAGAATTGACTACCCCAGTTTACATACACCTCAACCTAAGCAATACTTGTTTCAGATCATAAGCAGCGTATTCATTAAACTCTAGTGGACTGTCTTTGTGCTCAGAAGGAATCAATGGACCGCAAGGTAAAATTTGATAGCATTTAAGTCATATATCATCGCCAATAAATGAATGTGTTCACAGTATAAATTCAAACATCCTATCACGTATACCTGGTGAAGAGTATACATATCTAAGTGCTGATTCAATTAGACCAGAATCTATAGAATACCACTCTGGTGTTGTTTTCTATGACAATGAATTTATTAACAAGCATGAATGTTCAGGAAATGGACAACCACAAACTAAGTTTGAAAGTTGGAGCACCAATATTCTACTACGAAATCTAAGCCAGGCAGATGGACTATGCAATGAAACAAGATTAATTATGACTCAACTGATGAGAAAAAAGGTAATAGAAGCAGAGATACTAACAACAATTTTCATGTAAACTTTAATCATTTCAACTAATAAAATCAAAATTATTAACAACAGTACTGTATTTTGAGCTAATAAAATCAAAATTATTAAAGAACCCAAAATGAGAAAAATATGGAAAATTATAGGAAATGAAAATTTTGGTACCTTAGGGTTTACGATGGTTGCATTCTGACGGGTTAATGACAGTCCATCTCGTCGTTAGACTCTTCAAATTCCATCAAATCATCGTCATCACTAGTAATATATACACTTTCAATATCAGCATCATCTAGATCGACAATAGTCGCACGACCTTGTTCTGGCGCAACATAATTGATGGTTTCATCAGGAACATCAGTCCTACCCCAAAGAAAATTATCATCATCATCCTGCTGCGGTTCACGTTGGACATCTTCCATTGAATAAGTCGAGTACAAACCCTGGGTTGCTTCACTCGGACTCATATCTGTATTAATATCACGCACCGGCATATCATAATAGTTCCGCGGTTTTCGTTTTATCACGGTTTGCCATTGGGACCCATTTTCTTCGTTCACATACATTACCTTTGATACTTGAGATGGTAACACATATGGTTCATCTTGCCAACAACTTATGGTTTTATTAACAGCCGTAACAACCCCATTACAATCTTTCCTGCATCCCCTATCACTATCTACATCCCGCCATTCACATTTGAAAAGAACAACACGGAAGCTACCCACATACCTCAGCTCTACAATATCTGTTAGCACTCCAAAAAAATCCTTCTCGATGGTTACACATACTCCAGCGTTTTGTGTCGCTCTTCGATGCTCCCAACGTTTTGTATGAAAGCGGTACCCGTTGACTGTGTAAATGTTGAAAGCCAAAGCTTCTTGACAAGGACCTCCAGCCAATGATAATAGTTCTTCAGATACCTGACCGGTCTCTTTGTGCAGTTAGGTAATTTGTTCACTACAAAAAAAATCTCACCAAAGTCAGAAATTTGATTGTGTAGCGAAATAAACATGTTAATAGTATTGAATTGAGACTCACTTTCCGCCCAAACCATCTAGAAAATTCTTCAGTGTGTTTTTTATGTGCGTTTGAAGTTCCTTCAAGCATAGATTTATGTTCACTGTATATAATGTCGTAACAAAATTATTCAAATCACATGTGCATGAGAACATTCTCAGATTCTAGCATTTTTAGAACTGTATATAAGGAAAAATAGCAAGTAGAAAACACGTACTCCTCATATTGGTGCACTTCATCACAATTCTTGAGAACAACGAATTTCATTTTCTGGAACTCTTCATTTGAAATTGACGCCACATGCTTCTTACCTTGAAATACACCGGCTTGTCTAAAAATAGACAACTTATTAACTGCTAATTGAAATCGAGTTTATCCTCATTTCTACTAAGTTGATTAAACTGCGTAGGTACACTATTCAAATGGCGCTCAACAAAAACGAGAGCTTCTTCTATTATTTTCCCTTCCGCCATCGAGCCTTCGGGATGAGCTTTATTCCGCATATAACTCTTTAACTTCCGCAAGTACCTGATACATAGCATAGAGAGAACTGTATGTGTTCACAGACATATACAGATCACAGAATTGCAACTGCGACTAGTATGTGTTCAGAAATAAGGTAAACTTTCTAAGGAAAATGACAATGATAATTTGTACCTCTCAATCGGATACATCCAGCGATACTGAACTGGACCACCAACCTTTGCTTGTTCTGGTAGATGAATGGGCAAGTGCATCATCACGACAAAAAAAGATGGGGGGAATATCCTTTCTAACTTGCACAATGTGATTGCAATATTGTCTTGCAGTGCCTCTAAATCAGCCATATTAAGGACCGTAGCACACAACACTTTGAAAAACAATCATAACTCAATCACTGCTTCACACACATCATCTGGCAAATTTCCACGAATTGTTATCGGCAACAAATGTTCCAATAGAACATGGAAATCGTGACTTTTTAGACCTATAAGCCTCCGCTCTTTAAGGCTCACACAACGAGAAATGTTAGATGCATACCCGTCCGGAACCTTAATATCCTTCAAAAGTCTACAAAATGAATCCTTCTCAGTATTCGACATCACGTATGAGGCGTTTGGCACCTTATATTTATCCCCTATTCTCGTGGCCCATAAGTCCTTCCGTATACCCAGCCTCTGTAGGTCAAATCGGGCTTTTATATTGTCTTTTTTCTTCCCATTGACCTTCAATATAGTCCCCATCAGAATGTCACAAACATTCTTCTCGATATGCATCACATCAAGACTATGGAACAATAAAATCGAGCTCACGTAAGGTAATTCCAGCTGGAAAATGTTTATCTTCTTCCAATTGTGATCAAAGGGTATCTTTTCTAATATCTTTTGTTGATTTCCATTCTTACCAAACTCAACTTTCTCTAACTGATTCAATTGCTCAACTATTTCAGCCCCCTTTAATAGCTTTGGTGGTTGGCGATTCTCTTTTTCTCCATTGAAGGCGCCCTGTGATTACGCCATTTATGATCCATTTGCAAGAACGGCGGTGAAACATGTAACACCACTTACCTACAAATCACATTTCGATAAAATTATAAGAGTTTGGCATAAAAGGAAAGCAATCCAAAATAAGTACAAGTTTAGCTCTTACATCCGTTGCTTAACCGAAGTGAACATGTGTCATTATTGCAGCACGGACATGCATATTGTCCCTTGGTACTCCATCCAGAAAGCATGGCTAGGGCAGGGAAATCGCTAATAGTACCCAGTAATGATGCACGATATACAAAGAAATCTTTCTTTGAAGCATCATAAATAAGAATACCAGACTCTCATAAATCCTTCAACTCCTCTATTAATAATTCCAGATACACATCAATATCATTTCCTGGTGACTTGGGTCCTGAAATTATCATAGACAAAAGGAAATTGGAATCTTTCATACACATCCATGGTGGGAAGTTGTTGTTGATTAAAACAACTGGCCATGTACTATGAGGATTTGTCATATTTCCAAAAGGATTCATCCCGTCAGTTGCTAATGTAAGTCTCAGATTGCGAGCCTCGGATGCAAATATTGGGTGCATATTATCAAAGGTCTTCCAGTTTTCAGAATCGGCCGGGTGCCTTAAAATTCCATCATCAATACGTTCTTTTTCATGCCATATCATTTGAGAAGCGGTCTTAGGACACATAAACCACCTCTTAATTCTGGCCTTTAAAGGAAAATATCGTACTATCTTTTCAACAAGTTTCTTCTTAGGTTTTCTTGTCGCACTAATAAATGACTCATCGTCTACCAGTAACCCATCATTTTTCCATCTGGAAGTAACATACAACAGGCATTTATCCAACAATGAATAGTCTTTCCTAAACAATATGCAATCGTTTGGGCAAGCATCAATCTTTTGGTAGGTAAGACCCAAGTCCCTTATGGTTTTTAGAGCATCATAACAGTTCTTCGTTATTAGGGAAGTTGGAAATGCCTTGATCAGAAGAATCAACAGCTCGTCAAACCATTTGTTAGCCAATGCACCACGGGTCTTAATACGAAGTATGTGCACAGTAAATGATAACCTTGAATAGTTCTTACAATCTGGATAAAGGGGTTCCTCGGCCTCCTCCAATAACCGGTAAAACTCTACAACATCAGAGTTCGAAGCTGCTCCCATACCACCTAGCAACTCATCCCAATCGTCGTTTTCCGGCAAGTTATCTTCAACTGTTCTACTAGTACCCAAAGGTTCCCTTACCTCTGCCTCCCCATGATATATCCAGTTAGTATATCCTTGAGTGAACCCCTGACAAAATATATGTACATGGACGTCATCTCGAGAACGGTATAAATTGTTACTGTAGTTCACACACGGACAAAGAATTGATTCCATCCCAGGTTGTATATGCTCAAACGCAAATTCTATGAATTTTATGACTCCCTCGCGGAACGCCTCCTCTTTCCTATGCTTTTTAATCCAACTCTTATCCATCGATGCTATAATATCTGTATCGAACACGCACAATTAGTAGAATTCTTAAGCATTATGCGTTGTTAATATAGTTAATATATTTGTACTGTTAACATAACAAACCAAGAAAGAAAAAAAGAGAGTAGAAGGTGGGTATGTGTGACCAGAAAACATTTGATCCATCATTTTAGTGGATGGCCTCTTAATGCATTATGACAGGAAGAAGATCTTGTCATTATGTTGGAATCGTTTGTGTGACAGAAAAAAAGGAATAATTCATTGAAACGGTTTGTGTGCGGCCATAGTAATAGTTTTCCTTAGCAACATGAGGGTTAGCAATAGCACAGTGCTAAAATATTCTTCTCATCAGTAAGTCAAGATTACTGCTGCAATCATTTAGCTTCGCATAAATAGACAGTTATGCATATACACATTCACTGCTACATTGAACATAGTCTTAGAAAGATTTCATTGTTAAGGATGTAAAAGTACTGCAATTGTGGGCTCAACAAACAGAGATGCATGATTGTGTGATGTGAGACTAATATTTAGCTGCAAGATGGCTAACAAGAATAACCAACATCCGAAAATACCATGACATGTTGAATCTAAACACTCTATGGATCATTGTCAACACAAAAACAAATATTCAAGTGCTGGATCATGAAATCAATAGGACACCACTAACACTTGGAAGAAAACTGCAATCTAATTAACAGTTACATGCCACTATGCTAGTGAATAAACCAGGACAAAACCCAGAGTTCAACATCATACATTGATTACATGTGATTCTCAGCATCAACTCCTCTACAATTAGCAAGAAAGAAGTAACGGTAATTTATTTCATGTCAGACTAATTCCTAAATCCCCAATATCATACCAAAACCTAATTCCTACATCCCCAATTTCATATCAAAACATAATGTGTAACACCCAAAACCTACTTCCTAACTCCCCAATTTCATATCAAAAAAATAAAACCCTATTTTAGCAAATTAATCAAAGTACACAGAATTTCATCAAATACCACAAAACTTAAAAACCTACCGATGGTGGAGAAACATCAGATTCTGTGGAACATATTGAGCCAACTGAATGCAGTACCGATCGTGGAGAAAGCGTCAGTAAGAGAAGTTGATGAGAATTAATGTGCGGTTAATGTTTGGGTTTAGGTAATTTTTTGTCTGCAACTTGGACACTTGAAAGTCAGTGAAGTTAATGTTTGGATCCATCAATGGAACCCTGTTTTTAATTTTGTCGGTGAACCCTGTTTTTAATGTTTCAGTGGAACCCTGTTTTCATGTGTTTTAGTGGAACCCTGTGTGGAACCGTTTCTTTTTTATGTTTCAGTGGAACCCTGTTTGGGTTTAGGTAAGTGCCGTTTTGGGGTAAGGTTACGAAAGGATTTGGATCCATCAATGAAAATCTTTAAAAGTTTATGTGTGTTATAAATCATTTAATCCACAATTTATTTTCTAAAGTGTGGGGTAACATGTATATTTTATAAAACGAACTCTGAACCTTTAACCCTGAAATATGTACCATTAATAACCTTATTCCCTAAGTCGGATCTTCATCAGTACCCCGAACCCTGAACTCCAAAATATGTCTTAATAACCTCATCCTCTAAGTCGGATCTTCACCGGAACCCCGAACTCGTTAAACTTATCGGACACGTAAAATGGGATGTCTCATGTGTGCAAAAACTTAAGAGTCGCAACATTAACTCTAAACTACGAGACATCAAGCTTTGCGTCCCAATTCCTTTCAATTGGGATGATCATATATATTTTGTTATTAGATAAAGCTTAACTTTATACAAGAAATTAAGCTACATCTCAATTCCTTTTAATTGAACATCTGTTGGGGTTCAACCCAAATCATCAAATCATAACTTATAAACAAATGACAAACTAAGAACCCTAGTTACAATAGACTACTTGTTAGGGGTGCTGGAACGAATGATTTTTTACTAAGCTTTTGTGTAGAGCTTCAGGTCTAAAACAGTATTTGATTGATTAATGTGAACCATTTTGATTTTAGGAAATATGATTTTCTTCATGAACAATATGATGAATAACAGATATTGGTGATATATTCATACCGGATTCATGTTGTATACCAATTCTGAATTTGTTGTAACTTATACTCAAAATATCACATCCTTTCCTGAGAACACACTAATAATCCATAACAAAAAAGTTATTGTTTGTTCCAAAGGTTGCCTTAGTTTGTTGCATATTATAGTTGCATTGAAACTGTGTTGTTTGCATAAACTAATTCTATTACCATTACTAATCTATTTTCTGTATGCAAGTTATAAATTGTGATTATGACTTAACAGTTAGTCCGAGATTTCACCGATAATCTCCCCGAGATATCGTTGTCAAGGTGTCAAGGTCCCGGCCGCGACGAGACTGAGATCCGAGATTGACTACATTGCTAACACACACAATGATAAAAAAAACAAACATTTTTGATGAACCTAATTTCCAAAAATCGTTATGTTACGATAGAAATATCCATTTCCGACATTCAAAATTCGTTATCCACCTTTCAAATTTTCGTTTTAGTAACATGGTAACTAACACATACAATGGTAACTAACACAAAATTGTAACTAACATAAAATCCGTATGACCATCCAACATCAAATCTGGACCATCAAAATATTTTCATGATCCGTATGAGGCACCATCACCACCGTTAATTATTTTTTATCAAAACCCTAAACAAAATTTCCTCTTTCATTTTCGGCATTTGCTTTTCTCTCTCCACCAATTTGAGGCGCCTCTTGCGAAAACTAGGGTTCCATATTCGACATCATCATCACCACCATCACCGCCGAATCTGAATCATTCAACACCATCACGGCCACCTGCTCACTCGGTAAGGTCTCTCTCTGATGTTACTGTTCTCATTATGTTGTGTTTTTCTGATGTATTTCTACATTGTCGTTATTGTTTGTTCAAAACAGGGTTCTTCATTATAACAGCATATCATTCGTTTAATTCATTACTGCTTGTTTCATGATATTGTTGAGTTATAATTAGTGGGTTTAGGTTAGTGTTTGTGGATCTAATATTTGATGAATGTTTTTGTTAGTGTTTGTGGAAGAAATCTATTAGTCTTGTTCATAAATGTTTGCATTCATTGTCATTCTTTTGTATTGAAGTTAGTTGCTAACTCTTAATACTGTAATATAACTGGGTACATTATGTGCAGTGGACTTTATTTGTATTCATTGTTATCTTACTTAGGGAGTGAAAGTGAAACTGTCTCATTATGTGTAGTAGACGTTATTTGCGTTATCTTACTTAGGGAGTGAAAGTGAGAATGTCTCATTATGTGTAGTAGACGTTATTTGCATTATCTTACTTTTTATGTTTCAGTGAGACTGTCTCATTATGTGTAGTAGACGTTATTTGCATACATTGTCATTTATTGGTCATTTAAGTTTGTTTCTAATTGTGAATACTTAATAAACAAATGAAATGAATACTTCTGACAAAGATCTGACTTTTTAGTAAGGTCTGATTTCTTAGTAAGGTCTAACTTCCAATTCAACTTGCTTCTAATTATCATACCTAACAGTTCAGGTTTTTCATTTTCGGAAATGGCTAGAATGAGAGGCGCCCTTATAAAGCAGGTTCCCCGGAGTGATCCGATGACCACTCGACAAAGGGGGTCGGTTCACATGAGTGATACGAGGGTCACTCGACAAAGAGGGTCGGTTCACATGAAATTTGTAAAAGGTAACAATATTCCTCTCCCTTATTTTGTTTATTTATTCATTTCATTTGTTTTTCATGTATTAACTGTTTTGTTTACGGGTTACTGCAGAGAATGGTGGTACTTCTACAAATGTATTAAAGTCTAGAAAGCGATCTGCTGCAGCTTTAACAACTCCTCAAAGGTCGTTAAAGAGAACAAAGCCATCCATAAGTCCTCCATTACAAACAGTCATTCCAGAAAAGGCAAAAAGCTCAACACAAGAACAACGGTCATTGTCATGGGATGTTGAACCTGTAACGGGTGGCAGTCAACGATTTATTTTGCGACAACCTTTCTATCCACCACGTAATGATGTTGAAAACAATGGGAGTCAAAATTCTGTTTCTAGGCACTTCCTTACTCCAATGTGTGATGGAGTTGGAAATCGCCTCAACCAACGGTCTGCTTCAGCTTCTAATCTCTCACATGGTCAGCGCAGCAATCCCCGTGTGTCTCCTTGACGACATTCCCAGCAGTCTTATAAAGAACTTGAGTCAACCCCGATCAGGAGTCCTCGAAGAAAAACTTTGTTGGCTCGTAGTCAACTTGAATCGTCACCTCGTAGGAGTCCTTGGTTGTATCGTCCACATCAAACTCATGAGGTGGCTGAACATGTCCATGTTTCACCACAAGTAGACCATCGTGGTTGTTCGCAAGAAGCCACTAATTCTCCTCATGATGCTGATTCTTCCCAACCACTTCGTAAAAGTAAATTTTTTTAACTTAACTTTATTTCTTTCACAATCGATTTCCTACTAACTGGTCATTGTTTATACTGATTTCCGTTTATTACACAGAGAATACTAGGGGTATTAGCACTCTGCCTAATGTTGCACTCAGAGATATTGGTGAGGATAAATTGAAAGTGGAAGTTTCTAAGCACGGCTTGGTGGGTACATTCGCCCTTGAATGTATTCTAGCAATAGGTATGTGGGTGCGCCAGAGTGACAACTTCCCTTTGACTGTGCGTCTGTTTAGAGACATGCCTGAAGAAAAGATAGCAAGAGTATCTAAACTTTTCAGGGTACGTAAAACTTAATTCACCTTTCTATTTATTTTCTTTAGTTTCATGAATGTTTTTAATCAATGGTAATTGTATAACATATTTATTTTTTGTTATAGGATTGCTATATCTTAGTACTTGATGACGCATTCGCTGAAAAGACTATTAGAACACAGATGAGGTTGGCTTATGTGAGATATCGCTCTGAGTTGGCTAAGAATTATCGCTCGTTTGATAGTCATGAAGAAGCTTTGCTGCATCCATCCCCTAGAATTCACAATTTGGAGGACTGGACATATATGTATGACTTCTTCAACATGAATGTTGCGTTCAAGGTATGTTAATTTCCTGGTCATCTCTTTGTGCAATGTATTTTAATGATTTGACATCTTATATAATAAATTTATGTTGAACATTTAACATGGAGCTGTGGTGTCCAGATATTTGTTAGAGTGTCTTCTAACTTGCATTTTTCATATTTAATTGGTAGGCTGCATCATAAAAATCAAGGTCTGCGCGGAAGGCACAAGCTCTGAACCATACAAATGGTACGCAGAGTTTTGCTAGGAAAGCGCATGAGAGGGTAAATCTTAAATTGTTTATTGTTGTATTTTGGATGTTCTTTATGTCTTAAATACTTTAAGTGTGGTACACTAAAAACCTTTATATCATTAGGCACGTAAAAATCTCCCGACCGACCGATCCACTAAGCATGTTCATGGTGACACACAAAGCAAGCAAGCTTGGTAAAGTGTGCCAAAACTGGCAGGTACAAATTTCCTTCATAATAGCTAATGGTTTAAATGCCTGAACCATAACAGTTAATGCCTGCATAATAGCTAATGGCTTAAATGTGTTAAATATGCATTTCTTAATGTTTGTATGAATTTTGCTACCGTGTGAAATATTCATGAGCCCTGGTACTACATATTAGAAGAAGCATGTCTTTTTTTCCTGTTTTGTTTTCATTTCAATTAGCATGTCTTTTTTTCCTCCCTAGAACTGTACCGTAATATGACACTACATGTAGATTATTCTGTAGCATGTCATTTCAATTAGCATGTCTTCAGTGATTCTATGGTGTTAATGTATGAAACCTTGTGTTGGATTGTAATTTGAATGATTTTCCTGTGTATAATGTGTGATTTCTTGTGGTTAGTTTAGTTTGTGTTTGTCAAATTATGAAGAAGTTTTGTTACTGAGGAATTGCATGAGCTACATATTGAAATATTTTTCAACTTGATGCGTTCATTTCTTTTATGATGAATTGATGTTGTTTGCTTATCGAATAACTGATAGTCTACATGTGAATAAAAAGACACGGAATAGGGATCACCTTGATTATTACTACTGGTTATTAGCAGGTTTATGTACTTTTGCGCTTGGTGTTCATATATCAGTTTCTAGGTGTTACTTATAGCTGCACTTGTTTCATAACATGGCTTCCACAGCAAAATATTTTATCATTCGAAAATATTTTGTAACTGGGATCATTTTGTTTGCTCGCTACTTTCATTGCTCTCATATGTTTTAAAAGATGTAATCCTTGAAGATCTTAAATGCATTTCCTGAATCCCACTCTTTTGGTAGTATCAACAATAGGACCAGTACTGTTATTCACTGTGGTGTAAATACTATATAGTTGTAAATACAATAGGAGCATTTCCTGAATCCCACTCTGAGGACCTATGGCTATTAGCAAACAATACTAGCCAGAGTTGTATTGATTGTGGTGTAAATAATATATAGTTGCTTGACTTGCTTCTAGTATTGTATTTCTAACACTTATGTTAACATCTTGACCAGATATTATAGTTGCTTGACTTTCTTCCAGTATTGCTTCTAGTTTATAACATTACATAATGCTTAAGAATTCTACTAATTGTCTGTGTGTAATGTGTGATTTCTTGTGGTTAGTTTAGTTTGTGTTTGTCAACTTCATGCGTTCATTTCTTTTATGTAATGTGTGAATTCTACTAACTGTCTGTGTGTAATGTTTGTAATGCTTGAGTTATTTTACTAACTGTCTGTGTGTAATGCTTGAGTTAATTTACTAACTGTCTGTGTGAATTCTACTAACTGTCTATGTGTAATGCTTGAGTTATTTTTCAACTTCATGCGTTCATTTCTTTTATGATGAATTGATGTTGTTTGCTTATCGAATAACGGAATAGTCTACATGTGAATAAAAAGACATGGATATGAGCTTGGTCTGTTGTTTGAGGGGGGGAGTGCATTTAATAACAATGCTTCATTTCAGTATTATGGGTATAATATATTTTTTAAGCAGCCTTGTCATCTACATGTCATTAAGTGCACTATTAAAATGTGCTGGTGGTAGGTTAAACTAATCGGTTGCCTGTTTTTTTTATAATATTTATGCAGTCTGAAATGAACCGGCTGAGTGAACAAGTTCGTCTAGGCGAAGTGAACTATAATCCCGAAGAAATATATTCAAAGGTTGTTGATCCCCGTCGCTATGGGGCCAAGCGTCCTCGTAAGTCAAAAGTCGCTTCCGACAGCTTCACCTTATACGAAAGAAATGAAGCCCAACTCACTGCTCTCAAAGAACAGCTGGACTTGGAAAAGAAGAAAAGGATTAAGTTGGAACGGAAAGAGCGTGATCTAAGAGAGTATATGAACGAGGCTTTGAAGAAGATGGGAATTCAACCTATGCCAGATTATTTGGAAGATGATTCACTAGATGAGCATGAAGATGAGGCAGATGGATGTGTTGATGATGATCATGATGTGCAGGAAGATGGAGGTGCTGATGAAAATCAAGAGAATAATTTATATGCGGAGGATGCTGATGACAATCAAGAGAAGGAGGATGCTGATGACAATCAAGTCAAGGATTTATATGTGGAGGATGACTCTGACTAACGTAGCTTGAAGTCCCTTTTATTTTGGTGAACAATGGATGTGCGCAGTTTTTTTTGAAGCAACAACTAGGTATAATGCTGACTTTTTTAACTTGCACAATGTGATTTACAATGTATGTGCAGTCAACAAACAGGTATACTGCTGACTATTTTTTGGTGTACATGTGGTGTACAATGTATGTGCAGTCAACAAGACTTATACTGCTGACTTTTTTTGGTGTAGAAAGTATGTGCAGTATATGTTTTTTGTTCTTTTGGGAAGTGAAACTAGACATTATGATGATACAAGAACCATCAACTTTGTATGTATTTTGGTTCTTGTTGGGTATGTGTATGAAACAATATTGGGTTATGCTTTGTGGTGGGATACTCAAATGAAATATATATTTGTAATTATCTAATCTTCTTAATTAGATGTTTTCATTTTAATTATATAAATCTTAGTTATAACTTTTTTTAATTGTAATTAGATTTTCGGATTATTTAAATTAAATGAGCAAAAAAATTGAGTATCTTAAATACTCCAGCAACCAACTTTAAGCCAATTAAAATCTGAATTCTAAAATAATTTGGAAGCTTAAAAGTTTAAACAATCAACTTGAGTAAAAACTTTGATACCTTAAAAGTTTAAGCAACCAACTTCAGGACAATCAAAACCACAAATGCTTGTAGCAAGCAAAATCATTTGATCGCTTAAAATTTTAACCAAGTAACATCAGGTTAAGTTGTTCCATGTATCTTCCAACTAGGTAGTTTAATAGCTCATGAGTCACAAGTTGCTTCTACAGAGTAAAAAATTTTGTACCTCAAAAGCTCGAGCAACCAACTTCAGGCCAATCAAAATTAGAAATCACTTTTAACGAGCAAAATTATTTGATCGCTTAAAACTTTAACCAACCAATTTCAGAAAGAGTTGCTCCATGTATCTATCAACTAAGTAGTTTACTTGCTTTGGAATGATTGGTATATCTGAAGAGATTGATATTTTACTTGCTATATTGGTTGGTCTAGATGTTAAACGATCACAATTTTACTTGCTCCATGTTAGTTGGTCTAAATGTTAAGCAATGAGAAAATTACTCGCTTTAGGTTAGTTGGTTTATTACTAGAGCGATTGCATGGTCACTCAAGGCTTTGACATACATGGCTTTGGGCAACCAACGGAGCGAGTGCCTCTTTTAGTCGCTATAACGGTTATAGCGACTGAAAAGGGGCTTTAAGCGACTTAAAAGGGGCTTTAAGCGACTTAAAACGAGTAGTCGCTTAAACCCATTTTTTTTGTAGTGTTCTCAACCCCAGGAGAATGATGCAGATGAGCAGGCTATAGCCTATTTGGAAGCTAAAGACCCGAGTGTCATAATTTAGCTCAAGAGTGGTCCATTTTTATTGGAAACGGGCCAACGATCAAGACATGAAACAACTTTGTCTTATGGTCTTCATATTTTAGCCAAATCCCATCGTTTAGGGCTTCAAACAGGCGTTTTTGCTATTTTAGAAAAGTTTTGTTTTGTTAATAACTTCTTCATTAGGAGTCCGTTTGGGTCGCCGTTTGCGGTAAATAGTTTTAATTTATGAGTATTTCATTATTTTTGGTCGACCAAAATCTGCCAAAAATAGCAAATTAAGGTTTGAGTCGGTTTATGGATTTTTTTCATCCTTTCTTGACTAGCAAGTTAGGGTTTTTCCCCAAGTCTATAAAAGAGTCCTTCATATATTGTTTTAAGCAGTTGAAGTTGACTAATAAAAATTAATTTCTTAAACTTGTTCAAGTTTAATTGATTATTATTTAAAATCGAGAAACCGAAGTCTAAGTAATTATCGTTGTTCATAATCGATATTCCTAGGAATATTTAAAGTCTGAACAAAACCTTTATCTCTTTTCTTTCTTTTCTTTATTATCCGCTGCATCTATAAATCTTGTTTGCTGTGGGTTTCAGATGGTGATAATAATACTTCATTTTTTTCATCGCTCAACCAATATTCAAAGTTCTGCAAATAAATTATCGCACCTTAAGTTGAATGAAGAAGTTATTCTGAACCACGAGGAGATGTCTTTTCATATTGTTTTATACTTTGAGAATCTGTATACATACGACAATGCCTGCGTTAATTATGGTCTTGTGGATATATTAATTATGAGATTGGTAACTTCTGTGGAGAATGCAACGCTAACTCTAATCGGATGAATCAGAGGTGAAGAGAGCTGTGTCTAGTATGAATGTTACAGGCGCTCCAGGGATTGATGGATTCGGTGGCACTTTTTTCACGACTTTTTGGGATGTGGTTGGTAGTGGCGTGGTAAAATCAGTCCAAATCTTTTTGGAGAAGGGTTGGCTATTTCCTAATACCAATCCTAATCATATCATCCATATTCCAAAGGAACCGACAGCTGATACCGTAGAGAAGTTTCGACCTATAGCCTTGGAAAACTTTCATTTTAAGATCATTGGCAATATTTTGGAAGATAGATTAAGTCTTATCACATCGCATTATCTCGCCTGAACAGAGAGCCTTTCTGAGAGGAAAGAGTATTTTCGACTGTGCCAATCTAACATGTGAAGCTATCAATATGCTGGATGAAATAAATTTCCGGTGGAAACTTGGCCCTAAAGTTTGATATTCGTAAGGCTTTAGATACACTAGATTGGAGATTTTTTCTCTCTACTCTTTCTGCTTTTAGTTTTTGTAGCCAATATACGCAGTGGATTTGTGTGCTTCTCAACTCAGCTAAGCTCTATGTAGTAGTCAATGGAAGAGCCATGGGATATATTGCTTGTTCGATGAGGTTAATCAAAGGCGACCCACTCTCGCCTATGCTTAGCGGAGGACGTTCTAAGTTGTGGTATATCAGACCTTGTTTCTCAAAGGAAGCTTCACTCCATATCTTCACCAAGAGGTACCTCTGCTCCTTCCCATGTATTACACGCTGACGAAATTATAGTGTTTTGTCGTGGTTTTTAAAGGGAGGTGTCACACGTGATCTATGAAGCACCGATACTGATACGGGGATACTGATATGGGGATTAGTCAATTTTTCAAATATAAAAATACGGAATACGTGGGATATTTTTATGTATTAAAAATATTTTATATAATAATAATTCATTTTAGTACAAAAATCACCTAAAATGAAAAATCTAAAATAAACTAAAATAAAAGACCAAATAAGAGAGCAATATAGTAGTAGAAGAAGAGAAACTTTGTTGTTTCTCTTTACAAAGGAGGAAGAGACCTCTTATATAGGCTTTCTTCCATTAGGGAAATAACTATACCATTAAATCACCAATTACACCTAGAATAAGGGGGTTACAAGAGTTACAAAATTAACACCCATGAAGTGGATATTAAGTGCCTAATTACTATGAATTAGTGGAGGTGGTTCATCTCCATATAATTATTTTATAACACTCCCCCTAGATGTCCACCACGTAAAAATGTTGCCTCGTTAAAACCTTGCTAGGAAAACCCATTGGGAAAAACCATAGCGAAGGAAAAAGAGTGCAATATGTGGTGAATGTTAATAGAACTACCTCATTAAAACCTTGCTAGGAAAACCCTGTGAGAAAAACCATAGCGAAAGAAAAAAAGTGTAGTTTAAAAAAATTTCTCCCCCTCTTTACATCTTCTATAACACTTTTAACTTGACAAGTATTTGAGTTGCCTCATTCCAATCTTGTGCACCAACTTCTTGAATGTAGAGGTTGGTAATGCTTTAGTGAATAAATCAGCAAGATTCTCACTTGATCATACCTGCTTTACTTCAACTTCTCCGTTCTTTACAAGTTCATGTGTGAAGAAAAATTTAGGAGAAATGTGCTTTATTCAATCTCCCTTGATATAACCATCTTTGAGTTGTGCAATACAAGCGGCATTGTCTTCATATAATATTGTTGGAGTGTTTTTAGTCGAAAGAAGCCCACATGATTCCTGAATATGATGAATCATACTTCGCAGCCAAATACACTCACGACTTGCTTCATGGTATGCCAAAAGTTCAGAATGATTTGAAGAGGTAGCTGCTAGTGTTTGCTTTACTGACCTCCACGATATAGCTGTATCACCATATGTAAACCAATAACCTGTTTGTGATCGACCTTTGTGGGGATCAGAACGATAACCTGCATCTGCATATCCTACTAATTTTGTATTAGATTCTTTTGAATAAAATAAACCCAAATCAATTGTTCCACTAAGGTAGCGCAAGAGATGCTTAACACCATTCCAATGGCGTTTAGTTGGTGCAGAACTGTATCTTGCTAGTAAGTTGACAGAAAATGCAATGTCAGGTCTTGTACAATTTGCAAGATACATTAGTGCCCCAATTGCACTTAGATATGGCACTTCTGGACCAAGAAGTTCTTCACCATCTTCTTTGGGACGAAATGGATCTTTGTTTTCATCAAGTAATCTAACGACCATTGGAGAGCTTAATGGATGTACTTTGTCCATATGAAATCGCTCCAAAACTTTCTTTGTATATGTAGATTGATGAACAAAGATACCATTTGACAAATGTTCAATTTGTAGACCAAGACAAAACTTAGTATTACCAAGATCCTTCATTTCGAATTCTTTTTTCAAATAGTTAGCAGTTTTTCACTACAAGAAAAACGGGTTTAAGCGTCTAAAATCTTAGCAAGAGCTCGAAAATTTAGTCGCTTAAACAGTTTAAGCGTCTAAAATTGCAACTGCCAACATTTTTGGCGGCAATAAACATGTGTCCACTATTATTTAGCAACGAAAAAATACACTTAATCGCTAGATCCTTTGTTCAAGTAATTTATAGCAACTAAAATAATGAACATGTAGCTATTGACTTTGAGGCACCGACTCGTAGCAACAACAAAATAAATTGGTTGCTCAAACCTCTCTCAGCAACTAAGTTTGAGCCACAACCAAATATGTTTAATTGCTAGATCTGTTTTTCAAGTAACTTATAGCAGCTAAAAGTTGATCATGTAGTTATTCACTTTGAGGCACCGACTCGTAGCAACAACAAAATAAATTGGTTGCTCAAACCTCTCTCAGCAACTAAGTTTGAGCCACAACCAAATATGTTTAATTGCTAGATCCGTTTTACAAGTAACTTGTAGCATCTAAAAAAGTGATCATGTAGCTATTCACTTTGAGGCACCGACTCGTAGCAACAACAAAATAAATTGGTTGCTCAAACCTCTCTCGGAAACTAAGTTTAAGCCACAACCAAATATGTTTAATTGCTAGATCCATTTTACAAGTAACTTGTAGCATCTAAAAAAGTGATCATGTAGCTATTTGATAGGTGCATAATTCACACATATAAAGTAGTTTTTCCTGACCCTTATGTGCTATATTTGAGTGAATTATTAGGTATTTTGATTACTTTCGAAGTTTAGTCGCCTTTTCAGGTTACAGTTCAGAAACCCGCAGAATGGAGTATAAGAGCTAGAATCACCGAGGAGCCAGTGAAACTCTGCTTAAAATAGGCCTTTCACATACCAAAGTGTAGGGAATTGAATTAAAAAGCCAATGCTAAAAGAATGAAGTCATTCTGATCAAAATTGAGGAAGATATGGGCAAAGCCCCGAAGTGGCTTATTTGGCCTACGCTGCCAGCGGCCAGGCGCAAGTGCGGCTGAAGCATGTTGCGGTAATGTGCTAAGTCATGATTTGAAGGGATAGAATGGTTTGATGGGCTAGTGGATAGCCTTGGTGGGTTATTAGCTATGTTTTGGACAACATATGGGTTTAGGAAAGGATTTGGAGCTGATATACCTTGTTGGAGTGAAATATGGATACTTAGCACATTTCCTAGTTCTACTAGGATTGGCTAAGTGGCTAACTCGAATTCCACATGAAGAA